>JARQOC010000005.1:513988157-514414909 GCA_033576535.1 Allobates femoralis
ACAGCTCACCAACGATGTGAGCGATATTGTTAGCGATCGCGCGTGCACGTGATCGCTTACAATATTGCTCCCGATATTGTAGCGTGTGACGGCCGCCTAAGTACGATATTGCAAGAAGATTGTGCAAGCCCTTCAACCGTACGCTATTGTATAGGCGATGTGGCAGGATCGTGCGGTGTGACAGCGCAACTACGATTTGGAGCGCAACTTCCCCTATTCACTCCAATGTTAAATGGTCGTTCCCTGGGTTGCTCATACCCAGCGCAAAGAAGGGGAGTACCCCATCGTAGTTGCGTTGCCTGCCGATATCTCCCTGTGTGACATCTACTAGGCGATCTTGGACAAGTGCCAAAAATGTGTGCGCTTCCATGAGATCGTATGCAATATCGGAACGATATTGCGACGTGTAAAGCGACCCTAACCTTCTTAGGGCCACAACTTTTACTTTACCTAGATCAGTCACATGGGGTCACATACTACTGATCATGGCAACAGGGGCGTTAAAATGCCAGTACGTCTGGTGCCAATCACAGACCATTACAAGCTAGTGTCTACACTAGTTCATGACCGACAGGAGGGTTAAATATGACATAACATTTGGAGGTGACGGGAGAGGTGCACACAACATGGCTCAATATTGTAAATGGTTCTTGTAGTAGTGCAGCAGGGAAACCGTTCTCATGCCCAGAATCATCAAGGCTGGCCTGCATTGTTCTTGATGGGGAGACGTGCTGTAGTCAGACGCTCCAGATTGACTGAATCAGGAGGTAGGAAAAATTACGGGCTCCTCCGTGTGCATGATGTAGTAAGATTTGTGATGTAGTAAACGTCAATGCCTATAATAAATTTCACGATTGTCACTCACCACACTTTAGCCTCACCTCAGCCACTTTCTCGGAGATGAGCAAACATGCCATGAAAATGCCAAAGTCATATAATGTTAACTCGGCCTCAAGTTGCGCCACAATTTAGTACCTTTTTAATCCAGAATACTAGGGTAAAAGCTTTCATAAATCAAGAACAGTTTTACCCACAGGGAAGCCCTGCGATAACTTAAGTTTGGGAAAACCCCATTAGCAAAACTGGCCGTAAAATGTGAATCATTCATTAGAATCATTTTTCCTGGATCCTTAAATTTAAGAACAGAAAATCCACAAACTCAAAAATAGCCACTCTGTTTTTTGTGTTAAATGTATTAATACTACAGTATTTGCCATTTACGTGATTAATAGCTATACAATTAACAGACAAGGAAGAAATGTGTTTACATGACGAGCCATGATAACACATTGCATTAATGGTATATGTAACCCCTGGGGGCACGAGGCAGTGAAGAAGACTATGGTCATATTACACTGACGGTCACCCGAATTGCACCTGTCTCCGCACTCTATTTCCATCTATCAGTGCACAGCTCTGCTGCAAGATACTTATCACCATAAATAGAGAACATACTGGGAAAAATGATTTGCCCCCTTCCCAGATGTCCTGTATTATAGTATGGGTCAGTAAATTATCCAACATACGTAAAGGGACTACTGAAAAAGCTTTAAAATTTTTTTTAAAAAAATGACTGACAGGTAGTGTGTGAAAATAATGAGATGAATTGGTAACTAATTAACAAACACAAAACATTGATACGTGAAATAAAAAAAATAAAAAATAAATAAATAAATAAAAAAGCGTTGGGGGTTTTCCACTATTAATGTGACCCCCTTTCATTTGTCTTAACTATCACTTTCCCAATATAGTTCTACTATTTATGCTGCTCCTGTAAGCTGATCTCCAAGAGGCTCATATATAACTATTATTTTTGTAGTTTTGATCTTCTGCGGCTGCACACTGGAAATCAGACCAACTGAGCAGGGCACGTCACTGGGCGTGCTATTCAAAATGCCCACCAGTGCGTCCATGATGTGATCCTGTGGCACCGATGGGTTGTCATTACTAGAGGATGAGGAACCTGTCAAGGTTTGGTTGTATAGATATTCGTACCCAAGGAAGTTTGGGTTCAGATGGTGCCTAAACTTGACCCTAACCTCATTTGAACTCCTGGATTGGTAGTTCGGCGCTCTGCCCACTTCTGTGGGTGAGGTTCTTTTTTTTTTTACATTTTTTCTTTGACATCTGAACTATGGTAGATAACTTTTACTCCAAGTGTGAGCTGATAATCCACTGCAGGCCGCTCGCACAGAGCAGAGCACGGAGCACACCAATGCTCGCTACAGAAATATTCATACGTAAATCACCTGAACTCTGAACCCGAAGAAGTTCGCTTATCTCTAGTCATGTCAGCCTGGAGTCTGCTGAGTACTCCCATGCCTATCATTACGAATCTCCTCTGAAAGTCATGCGGGAGCTAGTGTTCATAGGAGATTATAATTTTCACTATACATAGCAGTGCTATTACACTGCTATGTATAGCACAAGCGATAAGAGACTTGAAGCTATCATCTGAAGAAGATTATTAATTATGGTGAAAAGTGAAGAATATAAATAAAGAAAATATTTAAATACCCCACATTTGACATCGCTGTTTCTGTAAAAAGCCAAACTATCAAAATCTAAAATTAATCCAAATGTCCAAATTGATAAAAGGTGCAATGACAAAACCTATAAAAATGGCAGGACTACATTTTTTCTTTTTGGGGTGGATTGAATGTCACAGCATTGCAATAAAAGGCAAACAACAAAACAATTGCATAGTCTCCAAAAAGGCATTGGTAAAAAAAAAATCAGCTTAGGGTGCAACAAATATGCTTCACATCCTGAGATATTATATATAATTAATGCAGAAAACCTGATGGTAAAATCTGACACAGATCAATTATTAATGAGATGCTGATCCACTAGCACGATTGAAAGATATCTATTTTTTTAATGAAAAATCTCCAAAGCCTGAGCGAGTCCTTAATGTAATTTTACAGCATAGGGCAGAACAGCAGCCATCCTGAACATTAACGAAACACATAGGACAGTACTTACAAGATGTGAACTATCTTTGGCTTCTTGGACTTGCTGTACCTGCGGTTCAGCCACAACTTTAGTATCCTGATCTGAAGTCATGAGCCGTCTGCTTCTAGGCTCCTCAGAGAAAACGAGTCACCCCAGAAAGCTGTGAAGAAAAGAAAAAAAAAAAAAAAAAATCACAAATCATTCACTATATTACTGAAAAGCAATCAGACCTACATTGGATTTCTATATAATGCTTGAATGAAAGCAATGGCAATACAAAGAAGGAATGAAACGGAAAATGGACAGAAAAAAACGTTACAATTCCACTGATGATGATGATGATAATCAATTTAATACAACATTTTAGTCAGCAGTAAAACCCCATGAGTCATTACAATGCAACTTAAACCATCCTTTGCAAGAGATGGACTGTGCAACAAACCCCATCCTGTGGGTGGTGACATGCATCCCTAATCTTAGCACAGGAGACGGGCCATACATCTAACCCCATCCTTCGCGGGAGACGGGTTGTGCATCTAACCCAATCTATCGCAGGAAATAGGCCACATCCCTATTCCCATCTGTGTGGGGGCGCATAGTCCCTGTTCCAATCCTGCGGGGGTGGGCCGCATCCCTATCCCCATCCTGCGGGGGGTGCACCGTGTCCCTATCCCCATCCTGCGGGAGGCTATGGTGCTTCCAAAACCCTATGCTCCAAGGGCTATGCTGCTTCCAAAACCCCATCTTACAGGGGCTATGCTGCTCTTCAGACCCCATCTTGCAGGAGATGGCTCATGTCCCTAACCCCATCCTGTGGGTGGCGACCTGCATCGCTAATCCCAGTGCAGGAGATAGGCTGTGCATCTAACCCCATCCTGCAAAGGAGACGGGCCGTACATCTAAACCAGTCTTGCAAGGGAGACAGGCCGTGCATTTAACCCCATTCTGCATGGGAGATGGGGCCGTGTATCTAAGCCATCCTGCACGGGAGACGGACCGTGCATCCAACATCATCCAGTGCGGGAGATGGGCCGTGCATCCAACCCCATCCTGTGCGATAGATGGGCCATACATCCAACCCCATGCTGTGCGGGAGATGGGCCATGCATCCAACCCCATCCTGTGCGAGAGACAAGCCGTGCATCCAACCCCATCCTGTGCGGGAGACGGGACATGCATCTATCCACTACCTGCAAGTTGTGGACCACATACCTAATCCCATCCACCTGGTGGGGGGGGCGCCTTATCCCTATCCCCATCCTGCGAGGGGCTGGCCCCACCGCACCCCAAGCCCTATATCCTGCGGGGGACGGGCTGCATCGCTAACTCCATCTTGAGGTGGGCGGGCTGCATTCCTAACTGCATTTTGCAGTCGGGTGGGCCACGTCCCTAACCACATTCTGTGGGTGGTGACCTGCATCCCTAACTCCAGGACACAGCAAGCCGCACAAACTAACAATCAGCACTAGATGTTCTTGGTGACACTGCCCTGATGCACAAAAATAGCTTCACACTGTGATACTAAACGTATCCTTTCGAAACATCTAGAGGGGTGTGGGGGAGACATCAGACACGGAGCGGATCCCACCCAAGTTTACTGTAGTCATAATGTGAACTATGACTTGATTGTTCACTTATACTGTACTTGTCCTCGTCTCCCCTTTGCATATTGTAAAAGCCCCATGGAATCTAATGGCGCTATATCAATAAATAATAATCATGATAACTAGCTGCTCTTTGGGTTTTCATGGCAGATTTCAGCAGCTGCTCCCCCTAGTCGAAAATATCAAACATTTTAAAATTATTTCTCATATTTTATACAAAGAAAAAAAACTTTAACCATTAATACGTCAACAGTTTAAAAAGATTTTTTATGACATATTTCCTTTAGAACAACTCTGAAAAGCAACATGATGCTTTTGTCATTTCGGACCCTTTCAGACCAGGGTGTGAAAAGTCCACAACCTGCTCGGGTTCAAACAAATCATCCAATTGCCTGTGAGACACAGAGTCCAGGATTACAGTAACTCATTACTAATGCTGTTATAAAACCTAAGTGTTAGAAATCTTACGATAGCCTGATGATACCGGTGTCTACTTTGCTCATAGATTATGCTGGTTTCACACTACGGAATTTTTTTTACGATGCTGTCCCATAAAAATCGGACAGCATCGGACCGATTTTGGCCCCCATGCAGCCCAATGGGCATTGGACCGAATCAGATGTGCACTAAAAGCCATCCGATTTGGTCCGATCCGATTCTGTCCGAGCAGCAGCAGTAAAACTGCTCCTAGCAGCAGCAGAGGTTAAAAAAAAAAAATAAAAAAACCTATGCTCACCTGTCCCCGAGCCCCCGCACAGTCCAGCAGGCTCCCGGTGTCTCCCGTGTCTGCAGAGGTCGTCTTCTTCTGAAAAGGACCTGCCGTGATGTCACAATCACGTGACCGCAGGTTACACCATGTTCAGGCGGTCACGTGATTGTGACATCACGGCAGGTCCTGTTATGAAGAAGACGACCTCTGCAGACACCGCGAGGACATCGGGAGCCTGCAGGAGACGGCGGGGGCCTCGGGGACAGGTGAGCATACAGGTTTTTTTTTTTATCAGCCCGGAGAGGACGATTTTATGTCGGAATCGGATGGCTACTTGGCATCCAATTCCAGGCATCAGAGGGATAATATCGGACAGCATCGGCTCCCTCAAAAATCGTAATGTGAAGGTAGCCTTAGCTATAGACACATCCAGCTCTTGGTATGTGATGATGCAACACAGTATTGTAAGTTTACCCAAACAAGTTAGTTTTATTTTTGCTATGGATATTTTTTGGTCTGAAACAAATGAAATATACACAGTTTTTATTTAAAAAAGGATATTGGGGGGGAAAAAAAAATTGGTACTTTTTTTTTTTTTCCGTCGGGTTCTGTGAGCAAATCTGCAGCATTTTTCCGTTAAGAAAATTACGGAGATATTCCTCCCACAATTATCATCAATAAGATTAGTTGGAAGCTTATTTTAAGCTTTATGTGGATGTTGGTTCAGAAAAAGTTCCACATTCCCCAAGACAAACTCACACCCCGAGGATCCACAGAATAATCCTTCCAATTTACATCTCTCTCTCTCTTTTCACTAAAAATAAGAACTGCAAATAGTGCAGTTAATTTCCTTTCTAAAATACTCAATGCGCTATTCATGAGCCAAGAATATCAGGAAACGCCTGCTTTCATTACTTAGTGATGACTTAAAGGTATCCTGTCATATTGAGAATGGAGTCCGATCTGGATGATATAGAGCGGGAGCTGATCATATTGAGACATTTTACTGGGTAATGTTTCAGTAAAACGATTCATTTAAAGCCTGAGGGCCGCTTTACACACACCAACTTCTGTGACCAACATCTGAACAGATCTCTGGTTGCAGTGAAATCATGGACACATTGTTCCATTTGTACACAGCCACAAAATGGAACAATGTGTCCATGATTTCACTGCAACCAGAGATCTGTTCAGAAGTTGGACACAGAAGTTGGTGTGTGTAAAGCAGCCCTGATGTTTATATGAATGAGTCCAGTGGACGAAGCAATCACTGATCAGGACCATCCACTGGACAAGTGTATACTAACAGGAATTTAATGAATAAAAAATGAGTTATAAAGAATCTTCCAACAGACCGATATATAATTCTGCTTAAAGGGAACCTGTCACCCCGTATGTACATTTTAAACTGTGCCCACCTGCTTACACATAATTTAAATGGTGCTCTTCCATTGAAGATAGTGCCGACATCTAGCGAGATTGGTGAAGTCTTGCGAGACTTCCACACGTCAATGGGGGAGCATGGTCACCTGCTCCAGCGGCTCCACTGCGCAGGCGCGAGTGCTCCTGTCACTGAAGCGCTGGACAGAGGAGGGGCGGGAATTTTCAAATTGCAGGGCGGGTTTTGCAGCCAGGGGGCGGCGGGGACATTATACATCTGGACCAAATACCAGCCTCTTGGACTTAATAGAAGGCAGCGCTGGACACAATTTAAGTTCATATCTCAGGTATGAGGGGCACGTCTGGGCACATAGAGGGGTTATAAGAACCCCATTTACATTATGTGTAAGCTGGTGGGAACAGTTTCCCTTCAATGAGGGAGGACCCAGTATTTGCACACATCGAGAGACAGGGAAGTAGCATTATCTGTCCACATATCTAAGGCCTAGTTTTACATGTCAATAGATTGATGATCTGTGTACAGACTGTGGGTTTCTGATCAAGAACTTAACATACACTGTGTGCAGAATTATTAGGCAAATGAGTATTTTGATCACGATACTTTTTATACATGTTATCCTACTCCAAGCTGTATAGGCTTGAGAGCCAACTACCAATTAAGTAAATCAGGTGATGTGCATCTCTGTAATGAGGAGGGGTGTGGTGTAATGACATCAATACCCTATATAAGGTGTGCTTAATTATTAGGCAAACGCCTTTCCTTAGGCACAATGAGTCAGAAGAGAGATGTGGCGGGCTCTGAAAAGTCCAAAATTGTGAGATGTCTTGCAGAGGGATGCAGCAGTCTTGAAATTGCCAAACTTTTGCAGCGTGATCACCAAACAATCAAACGTTTCATGGCAAAGAGTCAACAGGGTGGCAAGAAGTGTGTTGGGCAAAAAAAGATGCAAAATAACTGCCCATGAATTGTAGAAAATCAAGCGTGAAGCTGCCAAGATGCCAGTTGCCACCAGTTTTGCCATATTTCAGAGCTGCAACGTTACTGGAGTATCAAAAAACACAAGGTGTGCCATACTCCGGGACATAGCCACGGTAAGGAAGGCTGAAAAACGACAACCTGTGAACAAGAAACATAAGATAAAACGTCAAGACTGGGCCAAGAAATATCTTAAGACTGATTTTTCAAAGGTTTTATGGAATGATGAAATGAGTGACTCTTGATGGGCCAGATAGATGGGCCAGAAGCTGGATCAGTAAAGGGCAGAGAGCTCCACTCCGACTCAGACGCCAGCAAGGTGGAGGTGGGGTACTGGTATGGGTTGGTATTATCAAAGATGAACTTGTGGGACCTTTTCGGGTTGAGGATGGATTGAAGCTCAACTCCCGGACCTACTTCCAGTTTCTGGAAGACAACTTCTTCAAGCAGTAGTGCAGGAAGAAGTTGGTATCGTTCAAGAAAAACATAATTTTCATGCAGGACAATGCTCCATCACATGTATCCAACTACTCCACAGCGTGGCTGGCCACTAAGGTCTAAAAGAAGAAAAAATAATGACATGGCCCCCTTGTTCACCTGAACTGAACCCCATAGAGAACCTGTGGTCCCTCCTAAAATGTGAGATCCACAGGGAGGGAAAACAGTACACCTCTGGGAACAGTGTCTGGGAGGCTGTGGTGGCTGCTGCATGCAATGTTGATCGTAAACAGATCAAGCAACTTACAGAATCTACGGATGAAAGGCTGTTGAGTGTCATCACAAAGAAAGGTGGCTATATGGGTCACTAATTTTTTGGTGTTTTGTTTTTGCATGTCAGAAATGTTTATTTCTAAATTTTGTGCAGTTAAATTGGTTTACCTGGTAAAAATAAACAAGTGAGATGGGAATAAATTTGGTTTTTATCAAGTTGCCTAATAATTCTGCACAGTAATAGTTACCTGCACAAAGAGATATCCTCCTAAGGCCCCTTTCACATCAGCAGCATTGCGGCAGTTGCAGTGAAAATAACGCAACTGCCGCGATTACCGCATAATGGCCGTGTTTTCACAGCCGCACCTGCTGAAACCGCACCTATCGCACACTTACCGCAAGTCCCATAGACATTGGGGCTTGCTGCAAAGTGTGCCGCGATCGCGGCCGTTATGCGGTAATCGCGGCAGTAGCGGTTATTTCACCACAACTGCCGCGATCAACGATTACCACTGATGTGAAAGCAGCCTAAGGGCCATTTCACATCAGCGGTCATTTCAAATCGCGGCAGATGCGGTGAAAAAAAACGCATCTGCCGCGATTTCCGCATAACCGCGACACTTGCGGCAAGCCCCATGCAAGGTCTATGGGGCTTGCGGTAAGGGTGCAGCAGATGCGGCAAGTGCGGTTTCGGCACTTGCGGCAGGTGCGGCCGCGAAAAAAACCGCTGCAAGCAGGGGCGAGGAGGTGTGTGCTCTTTGCAGCTGGTTATCTGACATCTTCATTGTGTGTATCTGAGGTATGTGTAGTGTGTGCTGGAGATATTTCTATGTGTTTATAAGAACATTTGCTCAGCAGATACACACATTACATGTATACAGGAAACACACATTACATGTATATAGGAAAACCAAAGTTCATAAGGTCATATAAAATACATAGAAATCTCTTACAGAGAGAACACAGTGTAGCACAAAACACCTCCACCCCCTTCTATCATCTCCCCTTCCCCCTCCGATGAAGCCTGCAGAAACTTGAGATTTTCAGTGACTGACTTCAGCACAGAGGGAAGGGACAGAATACCAAATTGGATAGGCATGGATATTTAAATAACATTTAGGCTGCTTTCACACAGCGTTTTTGTGCTGTCCGAGGGGGGATCAGACTTTTTGCAGCTCCCCTCGGACAGCAACGGATCCAAACTAGGGCTGGGCGATTAATCGAATTAATTCGATTAATTCGCCCCCTGCTGTGGCCACGATTGTGGTTTTATTAACAATCGTGTAATTCGATTTAAAATGGCGCCGCTTTGCATTGTGGGTGTTGTAGTTTCTTAGGAGGAGCAGCCGTCAATATGTACAGGGAAAGAACTTCAACTCCCAGCAGACGTTGCCTGTGTTGGCTGGGTCGTAAGTCCCCCCCCCTCCTCGTCATCATCAGGCCCGCTCATTGGCCCGTGCTCTTGCCCTCCTGCACTGCGCGGGAAGAGAAGAAATGAGAGCCGATGAACTTGAAGAGGATTGTGCTGGTCTGGAGGAAGGAGAATCAGCTGAGAAGCAGCTCCAACCTCCGGGTAAAAAGGTGAAAGACCTCCTGCTGTGACTGTGCTGTGCAGGCAGAGAGAAGGAGTGAGTGGGGGAGGGGCTGCCCGGGGACAGCTGCTGGGAGCAGGAGAAGCTGGGTATGTAGCCCCTTCCTGCAGCAGAAAGAAGCCTCTGTGTGTCCTGCCTCTGTGTGTCCTGCCTCTGTGTGTCCTGCCTCTGTGTGTCCTGCCTCTGTGTGTCCTGCCTCTGTGTGTCCTGCCTCTGTGTGTCCTGCCTCTGTGTGTCCTGCCTCTGTGTGTCCTGCCTCTGTGTGTCCTGCCTCTGTCTTCTGTGTGAGCTGTGTGTCCTGTCTCTGTCTTCTGTGTGAGCTGTGTGTCATGTCTCTGTCTTCTGTGTGAGCTGTGTGTCATGTGTCTCTGTGTGTCGTGTGTCTCTGTGTGCTAGTTGTATCTGTGTGTAATGTCTCTGTGTGTGAGTAGCGGGGTGCAGAAGGACAGAGGAGCAGCAGGAGAGACAAATGAGAGGAGGACGGGGTGCAAGAGGAGCAGCAGGAGGGACAGGAGAGGAGGACGGGGTGCAGGAGGACAGCCGAGTAGCAGGAGGGACAGGGAAGAGGAGGACATGGGTGCAAGAGGAGCAGCAGAAGGGACAGAGGAGAGCAGGATGGGGGTGCAGGAGGACAGAGGAGCAACAGGACAGGGGTGCAGGAGGACAGAGGAGCAGCAGGAGGGACAGGACAGAGGAGCAGCAGGAGGGACAAAGGAGAGGAGGACAAAGGTGCAGGAGGACCGAGGAGCAGCAGGAGGGACAGCGAAGAGGAGGACAGGGATGCAGGAGGACAGAGGAGCAGCAGGAGGGACAAAGGAGAGGAGGACAGGGGTGCAGGAGGACAGAGGAGCAGCAGGAGGGACAAAGGAAAGGAGGACGGGGGTGCAAGAGGAGCAGCAGGAGGGAGAGAGGAGAGGAGGACGGGGGTGCAGGAGCACAGAGGAGAGGAGGACGGGGGTGCAGGAGGACAGAGGAGCAGCAGGAGGGAGAGCGGAGAGGAGGACAGGAGCAGCAGGAGGGACAAAGGAGACGAGGACGGGGGTGCAAGAGGAGCAGCAGGAGGGACAGGAGAGGAGGACGAGGTGAAGGAGGACAGCCGTGCAGCAGGAGGGACAGGGAAGAGGAGGACGGTGGTGCAGGAGGACAGAGGAGAGCAGGACGGTGGTACAAGGGGGACAGAGGAGAGCAGGACGGTGGTGCAGGAGGACAGAGGAGAGCAGGACGGTGGTGCAGGAGGACAGAGGAGAGCAGGACGGTGGTGCAGGAGGACAGAGGAGAGCAGGACGGTGGTGCAGGAGGACAGAGGAGAGCAGAAAGGGGGTGGTGGAGGACAGAGGAGAGGAGGACGGGGGTGGTGGAGGACAGAGGAGAGGAGGACGGGGGTGGTGGAGGACAGAGGAGAGGAGGATGGGGGTGCTGTATACATATACTGTGTGTATGATATATACTGTGTATGCTGTATACATATATAAAAAAAAAATCGAGATTTAAATCGAAAATCGTCCATAGGTTTAAATAAAATCGAGATTTTGATTTTTTCCCAAAATCGCCCAGCCCTAATCCAAACTGATGTCTGCAATCGGATGCCAAATAGGCATCAGATTCCGATATTTTGCAGTATCAGTTTGGACTCTCTCTCCTATCCCTGCTCCTCCTGTCACCTTTCTCCCCTCCTCTCTCTGCTCCCTCTTTATCCCCTCTGCCTCCCCTCTTTGTCCCTCTTTCCAGGCCTTAAAAAATAAAAAATAAAATCTTCACTCTCACCTATCCACGAGTCCCGCGGTGCTTCAGCTCTCTTCTTCTGATCCACAGGACCTGGCGTGATGTCACAGTCACATGACCGTTTACCCCGGTAACCGGTCATGTGACTGCACTGTGAGGTCAGGCCAGGTCCTAGAAGCATCGAGCCGAGCGCTGGAGGCAGCGCTGGATCGCGGGACAGGTGAGAATTAAGTTTTTTTTATTTTTAACCCTTTATTTTCACTAGATGTCACTTCTGCAATGTATGAATATACATTGCAGAAGTGATATTAGATGGCACAGACCTATTATCACAGAGCTACTAAAATCGGGTCCGAGGAACTATCAGCTGTTTCCTCGGACACGCGCTCCATAGGACCCATGTTATTTGGCGCGCATGAGGTCAGATCCAATTCAGTCCGATTTGACCCGCTGTGCCAAAAATCGCAGCAGGCTGCGATTTTGGGCACAGCAAAAAAATCGGCCACAATCAGATCCGACAAAAATCGGATGCCAATAAGGCCAAATCCGATGTGATCCGTGCCCATAGACTAACATGGGGCCAAAATCGGATCCGTGGCTGTCCGTTTTACAACAAACAGCCACAGATCACAGTAAAACGCTGTGTGAAAGCAGCCTTACATACTGCTGACTACTCAATGAAAGCAATGAGCCGGACTAGTGCAGCCATCTGCCTGCAGGCTGAGAAAATGATTATAGTAAGAAAAACTGCAGAGCAAATAGTAATGATTTTTATATGTTTTAAAAGGTCTGCCCAGACACTATTCAAGGGTACTATCAGTATCAGGATACAGCCACACTAGCATCAAACATTTGTGAGTGCAAAGTGGGAAAAACTCGCATTGCACTCTGACCAATATCAAACAGTCTGCCAGGTCAGATAGCTACTTTTTTTCCTCCGCTGAACTCGCATTGTGTTTTAAATCGCAGAATGCTGCGCAGGGCTGTGGAGTCAGTAAGTCAAACCACCGACTCCAACACCTGAGTTTCCCTGGATCCGACTCGAACTCAGACTCCTTCATTCACAGCTCATTTTTAAGTACGGTAATAAGTTTATTGTAGGGCAATGGTAACATCAGGCTTTAATCATTATGATACAATAATCAAGATATTTAGATAGAACATAATATTCAGAATATTCTGCATTGAATTATTGTACTCAATTTATTATATATATTTTAGGAGTTGGCCCATTGTCTACCGACTCCAAAGCCCTGATTGCTGCAACTGTATGTGTATCTCGCATGCAAGGGGCCAATGTAAGTCAATGGTGTGTGCTTTTAAAAAAAAAAAAAAAAAAAAAAAAAAACACACTCACAGACAGCACAATGACTGCATTTGTAAGAATGGGCTTTCCCATCACTGAATCCTGAATGAGCTGCGGAAATAGCGGCGCGGTAAGCAGGGAGCTAACTGAGGTGATCCGAAGACACTGTTGCTATAGTAAACACTCAGTTACTATGGCAACGGTGACGTCACCGCTGACCCTGCCGCATGTCTCAGCGCTGTCGTTCAGTGATTAGAGACCACAGGGAGCAGACGTGTTCTTCCTCCACTTATTGGAGATTCTTAATGGCCGGACCTAACTTGGCCAGACATTAAGAATCTCCGGGCTCAATACCAGACAATAAAAAACACTGGTATTAACCCCTTATTAGCTAGAGACGCTAGCAGAGCCTGGTAAAGTGCCTGGAAATGGCGTTTCTTATGAATGCGCCATTTTCAGGGGCAGCTGCAGGCTGCTATTCTTTATTGTGGGGGGAGGGGGGGAGAGGGCTAAAACAATGGGCCCTCACCCCGCTGAGAAAACCTGCCCTCAGCGGTCTAGGTTTACCTTGACTGGCAATTAAAAATAGGGCGGCGACCAACCATTTTTTTTTTTTTTTTTTTTTTTTTTGCCAGCCAAGGTAACATTAGGCAGCTGAGGGTGGCAGCTCGCAGCTGTCAGCTTTCACTGAGCTAGACATAAAATTACTGCAAAGCTACACGCTTTTTATTTTACACCATTTCACGGCAAGTTGGTTGCCATACACTAATATGAATGGCAACCAAGCACAATCACCGTCTAGATTGAGGAAATGCAGTCTGACTGCAATAGCCAATCACAGAGGCTCTCACAGAGTGTAGATGTCTGATTGGGTGTCTGCCAGTCAGCATAGTGAATATGCATGAAGCTTAATATGCGGCCCTGGAAGTAGCAGCGGGTGACTGGTAAGCCCGATGTAGCTAATCTAGCATCTGTCTATTCTATCTATCCTATCAGTCTGTCTACTCTTTTCTAACTATACAGCATGGGAAAGCCCATGGTATAAACGCATTGCACACGGGGCACCACACAGATGTTAGCTGAGGAAAAGAAAACGCACACTCGCACAACACTTGCATGACCATAGAGAAAGCACTCACGTGACTGTCATGCATCAAAATCTCTGATTACACGTATGCTAGTGTGCCTCTACCCTCATACTAAAAAATGACCTGAGAGTTCATTTAACCACTTCAGTGACACATAGAAAATCAAACAATGTACAATCACATCCTGCCATGGCGCAATTCCTGCTATGTAGGCTCTGATACTCCTGGCGGGTCTCGACACATTGTGTCATGTAACACCTGCAGCTTATCACCGGTCGCTGATCAGCTGTAGTGCAAACATGTCCACACCGCCAGAATACTAATAGGCTGCAGTGGTCACGTGATACAATGTCAAGTGACCCGCCAATAATAGCAACAACGACACCGTAGAACAGCGCTACTGCAGGAGGTGATGATACATTTGTTTTCTATTATAAGTATTTGGGTGCTGCAAGGGCGGGGTGTTGACAGGTTAGGGGGCTTAGATGAGGTGGACAGGTTTCCTTTAAGCAGCCATGTTTTCCTTTCAACCTCTTTAAACACTTTGATGTTGGTCACAGCTCACAGGAGCTATTGCCATTTACTTCTGTACATGAAAGGATGAAAAAAAAAATAAAAAATTTCAGTAAATTATAAAAAAACGAAAAAGCCTCAAGTTTTCCTTCAAATAGAATACATTATTAAAGGAAATGGACAGTTGGACCTCTTAAGCAAAAATGCTCTTTAGTCTGTAATGCCTATATAAAAGAGCCTGAGATAAACCACATCAAAGCAAATTAACACTGTCTTATAATTAACAGCTACATAGACGATTGATATAATGGGAGTGTCACCATCAAAACGCGTATTAAACTAGCTGTTAAGTGATATAGGGAATATTGAGGAGCGAGCATTAAAATACTCGGGTGCTCAAAACTCCAAATGAGCAGTTGAATGCTCAGATGGGCATGACTCAAGTACCCGAGTATGATGCAAATCAATAGGAAAGCCAGACATTGTTCAAGAAGATCTCGCCCATCACTAGCAGGCCACTATAAAAATCATACTAGGACTGGACCTTTTGGTGGTGCCTGAGAATTTAAAGTGAACCCGTCACCCCCTCCAGGCATCTAAAGATAACATAGCCACCTTCTGCAGCACTAAGGCTGCATTCTGACAAGGTGTCTATAGCATTTATGCTCCCTTGATTCACTGAAATAAAGACTTATATAAGATCGGTTTCAAACCAGACCCAAGACCGGGAGGCGGGTTTTCAAGTGTCTATCTCCTTCCTCTGTGGTGTCAGTCATCCCTCTCTGCTCTCTGTGCACCGCCTCCAGGGCAATCTCCCTGCATTACAGAGCTTTGTCAGCTCTGCTACAACATAGAGCTGCTGTTATAGGAGACCCCACAGTAGTAAATCTAGCAGGAGGACCCTGAGCAGACAAAGCACTGCCTGCTACATAGCAGCCCTTGAGCTGAGCTGTCAGCAGTGCAGCAGAGTTGAGTTTGTGCTTTAGATCAGGGGCTGAGGACGGAGCAATGCTGCTGGGTACAAGAAACTGAAAGTGAAAACTGCTCAGCTCAAGGGCTGCTACGTAGCAGGCAGTATCCTCCTGCTAGATTTACTACTGTGGGGTCTCCTATAACAGCAGCTCTATGTTGTAGCAGAGCTGACAAAGCTCTGTAATGCAGGGAGATGGCCCTGGAGGCGGTGCACAGAGAGCAGAGAGGGATGACTGACACCACAGAGGAGGGAGATAGACACTTGAAAACCCACCTCCCGGTCTTGGGTCTGGTTTGAAACAGATCTTATAAAAGTCTTTATTTCAGTGAATCAAGGGAGCATAAATGCTATAGACACCTTGTCAGAATGCAGCCTTAGTGCTGCAGAAGGTGGCTATGGTATTTTTAGATGCCTGGAGGGGGTGACAGGTTCGCTTTAAATGCAAACGAAAAGCTCCAGTGCACCCTTGGAGTGGCCAAGGAATCGCTGCACCAATACACGTCCTCAATTTCACATTTTGGAAATAGTATTTTCTAGATGTGCACACAGACACTGCCAGAGTACAGCTGCGAGGACACTGTCAGTGTGACTGCATTACCCTCCCTACAAAGCAAGCGAGCGAGAAGAATGCACTCTCACAGATCAGGCAGTGTCTGTGCGCACACTGAGGTGCAGGATGAGCTTAGGCAGGTTTCACATTTGCGTATGAAAACGCAGCATACTGAACGCAGCCAAACGCACGCGCACTGCGTTCCTATGTTTAACATAGGAACGCATGTTACCTGCGTTCGGTTGCGTTTGCGGTCGGATACACATAATTTGTGCGCCCTCCTCCGCCCTCCGAATGCAGCCTGTTGCATTTTTTGTGCAGTCGCGGGCGCTTGTTTTATCAGTAAGCGCCCGCAAGCGTACAAACAATGCATGGATCTCAATGGATACGCAGTGTCCTCCGCATGACCGTGCAGGAGAATGCTGCAGATCATACTGAAATTTTTCCCGGTGGCTGCCTAGGATCAGCGGCGGCCACCAGGAGATCAGCTGGAGCCGCCGCTAATCAACCGGCGGTGTCGGCGCGGGAGATTTGAACGAACAGCTGATCTGACAGCTGTTTAAATCTCCCGCGCCAACACCAAATAGGTGATGTGGGCGCGGCAGTTTTAAACAACACCTCTTCGGTGTCGGCACGAGAGCTTTAAACAGTGGTCAGATCAGCTGTTTCTTCAAATCTCCAGCGCAGACACTGCCAGGAGATCAGCGGCGGCCGGGAGAAGCCGAATTGGCTGGCCGGGAACCATACTGTGTGAACGAATGTGGAGATTCTCCGCTGCGTTCACATCAGTACGGCAGCGTTTGCACTGTGTTTGCGTCTGGATGCTGACAAACGCTAGTGTGAAACCAGCCTTAGGAAGCGCTCTGGAGAAGCAAGGTTTGCCAACCCCTTAGGGTGATCTGAAATCCCCTAATTTGCGTTTGAATTAAAGGTTATTTTTCAGGTACTGGACCACTAAATGTACAGTGCTAATAGCCTTAGACTCAATAAATATTATTTTAGGTTTGTCTTTGTTTTTTTTTTTGTTTTTTGCAGTTTTTTTTCCATGAGTTTTATGCAAGTTAAAAGCTGCTTTTTACAGTATCAGCAAAAGCTAGGAAATTTCAGGAATCACACACACCCTTCTTTTCCTGACTGAAATTGAAAACTGATGCATTGTCTAAGCAGTATGTGAACTCTTTCAGTTTTACCATTGAAAGCAATAAGGCTGGCTTCACACCACTTTTTTTAGGATCCGATGCTGTCCGGTGTGAACCAGACAGCACAGATCCGATTTTGGCTCTATTGTGTCCCTATAGTACCAGATAGGGCCAGATGGCAGCTATTTGCCATCCAGTTTGGTGTCTGTCCGGCTGGTTCCGGTTTGATTTTGTTTTTTGCCTCAAACAAAATCGCAGCTTGAAGGATTTTTTTTGTGTCTGGGGCAAAAAACGATCAAAACTGGATCCTCAGCGATTCGGCGCCCATAACATGAGAGTCTATGGGCGTTGGATCACGGCAGAAAAACGATCCGGTTCCCAGATGCCGAACGAGCGGCCGAAATTTCAGCACTTGGACAGTGGCAGCCGTGTGTAGGGAGAATTCAGCACAAAGCAGGATCGGAAGACATATTTGCCCTCCGGTTCTGTTTTGTCTGGGGCTGTCAGGTCCTGTCCAATACATCCAGCAAAACACCGGACAGAACCTGACAGCTGAAAACCATGGTATGAAGCCAGCCTTAGATAGTGCAAAACAAAACGTTGCAAAAACGCAACTGCGTTTGCTACTTTTTTGGTGAAACTAAATACAGCACACTGTAGACAAAATCACACCAGAAACGCAGCAAAAGGCAAAACCTGCATTGTGGAGGCAATTTTTCTTCTACCAAGCAAGCAGGATTTACTGCAGAAGAAGAGAGAAGCAAAAAAGCAACGTGTGAATATACCTCAAGTCCTTTATTTTACTGTGCAGCCCACATCATACATTTTGGGAGATGGAGGCGGCCTACTTTTAATGCCCTCATACATATAAAACATCAAAATGCAATCTCCCCACTCCAAGCAAATAGATCTTATAACAAAGTTGCAAAAACAAGCGGTCGTGACGTAACTGAACACCAGGATGATACAAGTTACTGCCAAGCAGGAAACACCTTGCACTGCAAATCGCAACTCTCCTCCAAGGGTAATGAGGTCTACATAATGGAGGAAAACAATAAGCGACTAGGAGTAATAGGACAGAAATAATTAATAATGACCATGTATAACAAGAGACTTGTATCTTATTACTTCTGTAGGTTGTGAGCCCCATGTACAGATACTTTCTAACGGTGTATACTAAAAAAGGATTTTATATGGGTCACGCAATGCATTAACAAACTTAGAAAGATCACATGCTAAAAGCATCTCCCCTTTTATAAATTTTTGGGATGGGGCATGGTGTTTTCATATGGTTACATGCCCACTCCAGCTATTAAAGGGAACCTGTCAGCTAGTTTTATCCACCTATCATACCACTACCTGTCCCAGCACCTTGTTACCTCATCCCTAACCATCCCTCTCTGACCTAAAACTACACTATAAGGCTGCGTTCACACGCTGCGTATTTGGCGCGTTTTTTTACTTGCGTATTTTTAAGGGGAAAAACACGTGTAAAAAAAGCACGAGACAACAACTTCAATTGCGCTTTTTTTATGCGCGTTTTTTACAGTGCTTATAATGGGGCCTATGGAAGAAACGCGCGTAAAAAACTGGAAAGAATTTACATGTTCATTCTTTTTACGCACGCGTTTTTTGCTCCAAAAACGCTGCGTAAAATTACGCGACGTCTGAATGGCACAAAGTGAATGTCCATTCACTTTGCAGGGAAATGCAGACGCACATGCATTTTTAGAGCAAATACGCTCGTTAAAAAACGCAACAAATACGCAGCGTGTGAACACAGTCTAAGGCTGTGTTCACACATTGCGTATATTGAAAAGCGCGCGCAAAAATACGCAATGTGCTTTTTGTCTGCCGGCAAAGTGAATGGGAAATTCACTTTGCCGTGCAGACAGTGCATAAAAATAAGCTGCGCTTTTATAGGAGAAAACGCAGCTGAGTAAAGAATTCACATGTCAATTCTTTACACAGCAGCGCCGCTCCTATGGAGAAACGCAGGCGCTGCTGAAGTCACAGAATCCTGGTTCCTCCTCCCTCTGTGACATCTGTGACCGCCGATTTGATTTCGCAGTGTATTAACATATACTGCAAAATCAAAGTTAAATAAAGACAAATGCATTGAAAATAATAAAGAATGAAATACCTACCCTTCGACGGGTATTCCTGTGTCCGGGAGCCAGGAGCCGCCGCTGGAATTGCCCTGCTAGGACCTGTGGGATGTCAAAGGGCGTTCCAGTGATGTGATATGTATCACATGACTGCGAGCGGCTAATCAGCGCCCGTGACGTCACTCTGAAATCACGGCAGGTCCTGGCAGGACGAAACATCGCCTGCCTCTACAAGGAGAACGGAGAAAAGGCGTCGGAGGGTAAGTATTTGATTCTTTATTATTTTTCATACATTTGCCTTTATTTAATTTAGATTTCGCAGTGTATATTAATACACTGCGAAATCTAATAGGGCTGTCATACGTCACGAGGAAGCAGGATTCTTCCTCCCCTCTGTGACATCACTTGCGCTTTGTGGGGTGAAGAAGGCGCAGTGTGTGAAAGCCCTGGCATATTGTGTTGCGCTTTTTTGCGCAGCCGAAAATCGCGGCAAAAAGTGCAACAGAATATGCAAATATGTGAACGTAGCCTAAAGCTTTAGAAAAACGATTTTGGTGGTCTCCATTTCCCCTCCTTGAAGACTTATATCACACCCCGGTGGGCATCATCATTCCTTCTCCTGTGCATTCTTTATGTTGAAATTCCCGTCTCCTCCTCATAATATGACGCAGAACCTGACGTCAGTTCCGATGTAAATCCGGTGTATGTCCAAACTTCAATATGCGCTCTGCGCATGCGCCGGACCGTACAGCCCATACACCCGCACACTGCGCAGGGCCGGAACTGATGTCCGGCTCAGTGTCATACTATGAGGACGCAGGAATTTCAAAACAGGGAGCGAGAAGAGAAGAAATGACAACGGCCAGGTGAGCGTGATAAGAGCCTGCAAAGGGGGTAGAATAGTGACCCGGAGACCACCAATCTCACTCTACGCCGTAGCCTGTAGCCCTCATTATCATAAGAATATGTAGGTTATTAAATAGTTTTTCTAAAGCTTTATGTCATGGAGGGATGGTTAGGGATGAGCTAGCCAGCTGCAAGGACTGGTAGTGATAGACTAGGGGCCTAAAACTAGCTGACAAGTTCCTTTAAGGGGCATTCCTTCAACTGTTCACTAACTCATTGTTTCAACAGATAAAAGCAAAACGGATCACAAGATGCCAAATTGGCACCAAGAAAAGGAACTGTCATTAGGAGGAGTAAACAAGGGCCTCCTAGTGAGCTTGCAACCAAACCTATTCCCAGCTCACGAGCCATGAATATACAGCAGATGAAATAAGTATTCAATGTGTCACCAGTTTTCAAACTAAAAATATTTCTAAAGGTGCTATTGATATGAAATTCTAACCAGATATCATTAACAACCAATTCAACCCACACAGGAAATGAAATCTAACCATAGATGTCCATAGATATAGTGATGTGTAATCATGAGGGATGGCACAAGGAAAAAGTATTGAACACATGAAGAAAGGGGTGTCAAAAGCCATGGAAAGTCATGACACCAGCTGAAATCTATCCATAATTAGAAAGAAATCCTGCTACTTAGTGCAATATCAGTTGGTTTAACTGACGGCCTAGAAAATATGTCTCATTGCTACAGTGGCAAACAAGAAACAGCTCATGATAGGTAAAACCAGTGAGCTGTCTCAAGACCTTCACAAACTTACTGCTGTAAAACATGCTCATGGCATTGGATGCAAAAGAATTTCCAAACTACTGAAGGTTTCAGTGAGCACTATTGAAGCCATAATCCAGAAATGGAAAAACAATTCACACCATAAACCATCCACGACCAGGTGCAACTCGCACCTCTCAAAATTTTAGAAGAGTTATCAGAAGAGTGGACCAAAAGAGTGGTAAAATTGTTTCAAAGGAAACAATAAGTAAAGCACTCACCCTCTATGGCCTGTATGCACGCTCACCACGCAAGACTCCACTGCTGAACAAAAAGCATTTTCAACCTTACTTAAAACAATGCTTAACCTTCCTAGCGTTATTCCCGAGCCTGACTCGGGGTTAACATTCACTACCAGAAGCGTTAACCCCGAGTTAGGCTCGGGCTTACCCGCGGTCGCGGCAGATGTGGTAAAAAAACCGCATCTGCCGCACTTGCCGCACTTGCCGCATAGCTGCCGCACTTGTGCCGCACTCGCGGCGCGGTTGCGGTAATCTGCATAGTAAAGGGAACCATGCAGTAGACATGAGATAATGATTGTATACACTTACATGAGGGCGTCTCCTGTGTGTGCTGGCACTTGTGAGCTGTGTTCGTCATGCCTGCTCTCCCCCTCCCTTATGCCCGCCCCCTCTCAGCCTGCTATAGTGATGTGAGGCTGATCTCGTCATAAAGGGGCGGGGCTACCGAGATGCGCGATTTAGCCCCGCCCCTTTATGACGAGATCAGCCTCACATCACTATAGCAGGCTGAGAGGGGGCGGGCATAAGGGAGGGGGAGAGCAGGCATGACGAACACAGCTCACAAGTGCCAGCACACACAGGGAGACGCCCTCATGTAAGTGTATACAATCATTATCTCATGTCTACTGCATGGTTCCCTTTACTATGCAGATTACCGCAACCGCGCCGCAACCGCGCCGCGAGTTCGGCACAAGTGCGGCAGCTATGCGGCAAGTGCGGCAAGTGCGGCAGATGCGGTTTTTTTACCGCATCTGCCGCGAACGCGGGTAAGCCCGCTTTTAGCAACAAAAACCAGACCTAAACAGACCGCCAGGGAGGTTAAACAAACCTGTGAAATACCAGAGATATATAGTCTGCTCAGAGGAGATCATAATTGATCTTTGTGGATGCCAGAAAGGAAAACACACCATGTTTGGATGCAATGCACATCATCCCAAAAACATACATACTACAGTGCAGTTTAGAGGTGGCAACATCATGGTGTGGGTCTGTTTTTCAGCATATGGCACTGGCAAACATCATATAATGATGGAGGGATGAAGGGACAAATGTACCAAGAACATTCTTGATAAAAATCTGCTGCCATCTACCAGGATGATAAAGATAACACAATGGTGGGCATTTCAGCCAGACAATGATCCCAAACACACAGCCAAGGAAACTCTCAATTGGGTTCAGAGAAAGAAAATAAAGCTGCAGGAATGGTCGAGGCGATCACCAGAGCTGAATCCGATAGAAAATTTATGCTCAAAGTTCAAAGAAGGAATTCATGAAACCTTCAGGATTTGAAGAGAGTGTGTGTGAAAGAAATGGGGCAAAATCACACCTAAGCAATGTGTGTTACTGGTTTCTCCACAGTAGGTGTCTTGAAGAGGTCATCAGGACGGTGGAGTTGGTAAACCAAACCTCATCTCCTCAATTTCCCCCCTTTTCAACTCCCTCATACACTGCTCATGTTTAAGTGACACATTTATTGTAGTACAATGTGAACATCAGGCAGTTAATCATTATGATACAATAATCAAGCGTTTTAGATAGAACATAATTCATAAAAATATTCAGCACATACTGCATTGAACTACTATACCCAATTTATTATATATTTTAGGTGTCTGAGTTGGTCTATTCTATTCCAACTCCACCAAAATGGACTCTTACCCCACAGTCCTGGCTGTCATCACTGAGAAAAGCTTTTGTCTAAAGTATTACCGTATATACTCACGTATAAGCCGAGTTTTTCAGCCCAAAAATTGGGCTGAAAAGTCCCCCCCTCGGCTTATATGCGAGTCACTGTATACACTGTATACAGTATACAGGCCGCTCGCCCCCATCAGCATACAGGCCCCCCCCCCTTACTGCCGCAATCCTGTAAATGAATACATTAGTATACTTATCCCTGACGCTGTCCCGCCGCCGCCATCGCGCTCCTCCGGCTTCATCCGGCTTCTTCCGGCTTCCTCCGGTGGGCGCAGGCAATGACGTCATTGTCAGCGCGCCAGAGGAGGAAGCCTGAAGACGCTGGATGAAGCCGGAGGAGCGCGATGGTGGCGGTGGGACAGCGGCAGGGTTAAGTATACTAATGTATTCTTTACAGGATTGCGGCAGTAAGGAGGGGGGCCTGTATATACCACTGGGGCGGCTGCTGTATACTACCACTGGGGCTGCTGCTGTATACTACCACTGGGGCTGCTGCTGTATACTACCACTGGGGCTGCTGCTGCATAATACCACTGGGGCTGCTGCTGCATACTACCACTGGGGCTGCTGCTGCATACTACCACTGGGGCTGCTGCTGCATACTACCACTGGGGCTGCTGCTGTATACTACCACTGGGGCTGCTGCTGTATACTACCACTGGGGAGGCTGCTGTATACCACACTGCTGGGGGCTGTAAACTTGTGCTGGGGTCCACCCTCGGCTCATACACGAGTCAATAGGTTTTCCCAGGTTTTGGGGGCAAAAGTAGGGGGGTCGGTTATAGACGGGTCGGCTTATACACGAGTATATACAGTAAATAAATTTTAGTAAGAATGTTCAATACTCCCCCCTTCCCTGTGTCATTAATTACACAACTTAATTTATGGACATTTACGATTTGATTTGCTTGCCTGTGTAGGTAGGATGGGTTGTTACTGACATCTGATGAGAAATTCATTTCAATAGCTCCTTTAGAAATATGTTTACTTAAAAAATTGGTGACATGTTCAACCCCATTTCACCTGGTGTATGAAATTGTTTGCAACCATCTTTGATTGTCACAATTAAAACTTCTTAAGAGATCATGGTCAAAGGGAATGAAATAAAAGCTGGGACTCGTCTTCTTGTCCTTGCCCCAACTACCATCAGTGACAGTCAGGGCTACATAGGAAAGCCAGCACAGAAGTACTAATGATTATTCTACAGTGATCCATGTGATCTACTTCAGGTACCTCTCAACAAAAAAACAAACAAAAGGGAATACAGGGAGAATAACAGTGTTAAAAGCTGCATCAACCAATGATGTCCCAGATGTTCTTGATGGGAGACATGTCTGGAACGCTAGCACATTTAAGGTCATGCAGGCTGCTCACAATAGTAAGAGCAACATGCGGATTGGCTCCTGGGAAACAATTTGGAGAGATGGCTGTACCAATGGTTCCATAATTGAACCATTATGTACTGCAAGTGTAGTTTGGCTTCACATACCAAAGCTACTGGATCATTGTCTGCATAAACCTAAAGCCCCAGTCACACAACGAGATAGTTAGCGAGATCGTTGTAACGTCACAGGTTGAGTGACGTTACAACGATCTCTCCAGCGATGTCGCTATGTGTGACAATAGCAGCGATCAGGCCCCTGCTGTGAGGGCTCAGGACCATTTTTTTGTCGTTGGACTCCCGTTGGTCAGCACGCGTGTGACAGCGAGAGACCAGCGATCAGTGACCTCACAGGCTGGTAACCATGTAAAACACCAGATATCTAGGCAGCGAGCGCTGCCTAGATACCTGGTGTTTATCATAGTTACCAGCTTCCTCCCTACTTACAGGCTGAGCTAAGCAGGGAGGATGCTGGTAACATCGCTTCCAGTGATGTGGGAGGTGGCTCCTAGGTCCCTGATCGCTGGGGAGATCTGCCTGTTTGACAGTTCCCCAGCGACCAGGTAACAACGCTCCAGCGATCCTGGCAGGTCGTTTATCACCGTCTGGATTGCTGGAGCGTCGTGTGTGACTGGACCTTAGCAGAAGGGGTTTGCACATACGGTAATTGGGCTATGAGTGATACGTGCAGGTACAGGTGCTCTTTTGACCTCATGCAACAACTATTAAATGTTATCATGGTGAAAAGCAAGATAACAATGGAGGCTGGAGTGGGGGCTTCTAGCCACTTCTATGACTCCAAGTTTATTTTGATGCAATAATAGCAGGAGACAGATTGGTCTGTTAACAATGTGGGCCATGACAGGAAAAGGCCTAAATGAGAATATCCTGATGACCCTACTCTGGCAACTATGCTGCGATGTGGCATAATGTACAGTAGCTGGACCCCTCTGGTCTCAATTCCAGGTTCAATAACAGCTTTGCGTTACATTGATTTGGGCAAGGATCCATTGCTACAGTCATTTCTCCAAAATGTCCCAGAAACCATTTTTTCAACACAACACCACCAGGCTGCATATCGCCAGTGCTACTGTAAGCAGTCAGTGTGGTCTAAACAGGCTAACATGGTCTGTAGCCTCTCTGGACATATCTCCCATCAAATACACCTAAGACATCATTAGTCAGGAATCGTAAAAAGAGCTGACAGCAGTGGATTAAGATTTTCGTGCCAAATGCATAGAACATTCCATAACATACCAAGGTAAGGCTGGTTTCACACTACGATTTTTGTAAATCGGACAGCATCGGATCCGATTTTGGCCCCATGTCTTCCTATGGGGATCGGACCGATTCAGATGTGCACCAATTGCCATCCGAATTGCGTCCTATCCGATTTTGGCCGATTTCATTCTGGTGCAAAAATTGGAGACTGCTCCGATATTTGCATCCGAATCAAAAACCGGATTGAATCGGATCTGACAGATCGGATGGCAATTATGCCAAATCCAATCCGATCCTATTCAAGTAACATGGGGCCCTTTGGAGCAGGGTCCGAGGAAACATCTGATGTCTCCTCGGACCCGATTTTAGTGTACTGAGCATGCTCAGTACATGCTCAGTACACAAACTGTTGTGTGCCGCCTAATTTAACTTCCGCAATGTATATACATACATTGCGGAAGTGAAATATAACTAAAATCAAGTGTTTAAAATAAAAAAAAATCTTTATTCTCACCTGCCAGCGCGCCCCCGGTGTCTCCATCTGCAGCCGCTCTGTAACAGGACCTGTGATGTCACAACCCGATCAACTGAACGGGTCACATGAGCGGTTACCACGGTAACCGCTCGTGTGACCCGATGACGCTTCTGACATTATCACAGGTCCTGTACACCCGATCGGAAGCTGATGGAGACGCCGAGGGAGCGCTGGAAGGTGAGAATAAAGATTTGTTATGTTGGAATGACAGGAGAAGAAAACAGGAGAGGGGAACAGCAGGGGGACACCAGGCAAAACAGGGGGACAGCAGAGGGACAGCAGGGGACAACAGGGAGACAGCAAGATGACAGGAGGTAGAGAGGAGGGGGAGCTAGGTGACAGCCCAAACTGATCCTGCAAAATGTCTGAATCGGATGCCTATTTGGCATCCGATTGCAGGGATCAGTTTGGATTCGATGCTGTCCGATTTTCATCAGACAGCATCGGATTTGGCAAAATCGTAGTGTGAAAGTAGCCTAAGTGAGGATTTCTGTACTTTTACACAATGCTGAATGAACCAGGAGGTTTGTACATTTTGTTTCCTTTCCATCATCATTTGCATATTATTAACAAGTCCATTAATCCTCCGATTTTCATAACTCCATGATTTTTCCTCGTTAGTGTTGCAATGTGAATGCTGAGGAGTGTCGTTAGGGCATGACTGCCTGGAACATTATCTGAGGAGTGTAGTAAAACCTGCACACATTAGTCCTGTTCTAGCTGATGATAGAGTTCTCCGGCCTTTTATATGCTGTGTGCTGGGATAATGCAGAACAGGTCATACAGGATAGAATAAACTTATGACACATGGCTTGGCTTCTAAATGCATTTGTGTCAACTTCACTGATCTGTGCTGACAGGGAGAGGTTAGTTTCAGCCTGGGAACATTGCTCGCTTTGCCATCAGCTCTGGGTGGACCATGATGTCACTAACCAGATAGATGACAGCTACAATGCTTCCAGTAGGCCAGAGACATGCACCTGTAGATCAGGCCTGAAGTAGGTGAAAACTATGCAGCACATTTCAGACTAACGAGGTATTCTTCAACTAAGAGTAACTGATGGTGGGTTTACACGCCGCGATATCGGCGTCCAACTCCGACCCAACTCCGACAAAAAGTCACGTGGGTCACGAGTTGGAGCCGATATCGGGTGCGCGTTGTACTGTTTCAGTGTACAACGCGATGCTGGAACTATGCCAAAACGATATCGGAGTTGAATAGCAGATCTATTCAACTCCCCGATATCGCAAGGCCGTTGTACCAGCATCGCTGCGTGTGACAGCCCAACTCCGATCTGTACTCGCACCTCACCCATTAACTCCCATGTTAAATGGTCGTTACTGGGTTGGTGGGCGTTCACATCGGAGGGACGTTGTTTCCCGATATCGCAGCGTGTAAACCGCCGATGCGATATCGGGAAAAGCGCTCAAAAAATGCGCGCTCCGCGCGGCGTTGCCTCCGATATCGGGATGTGTAACCCCACCATAACACCTGCACACCTTGTGTTGAATATATAGGTGCACAAATGCGCGATGTATGCAATATACTATGGACATATATAAACCGCGCGCCATACCATGTTGATATGTGTCTGTGTCCACACAGAAAATTTAACGCAAAAGATGTGTGGCTGCCATTTTTATTTAGTTGTAGTAGATATTTGGGGCTGAGGGGGGTTCAGCTATGACTCTGTTCACGTGAGGCAGTTTCTGCACATATACAGGTAAACCAAATAGTGACTAGCGACCATCCATATTTAGGTACACCTTGACATGGTTGGAGGTTTTCGCACTTTGATCAAAAATCACGAAGTGCCATAGTTATTTAACGTTAATAGCAATATTTCACGTATTAATCGCAGTGTGCTGTCGCACCATGTTTAAATGTTACAAGATATTCTTGTCTACCGCCCCCACCAATCTGTGTGTCCAACCCAACATGACCAGCGCTTTCCCGCTGCCCTGACTTGGATATCCATTTTTCACATTTGTGTTCTATTGGGTAAAACAGGTGTCAAAAATTACCTATGGGGTAGATCACATGCCACTTTTTTTTTTTTTTTTTTTTAATCCCATTTGATGATCAAACTTACCAATGTAAGTCAATGGTTTTGGGGGTTTACACAAAATGTGAATGGGAAAACAGACCCCACATTGATGGTTCTAATGGACATACACATTAAAGGAAAAAAAATTGGACAAAGCACTGATGAAAAATGGTGTGCCTTTTCTCATACACAGGAGTATATTAAGAAAACGTATCTGTATGATTCCTTACAGCAGGCCGTGACCAACAGACCAAATCTGGCCCTAAAGCATTTCCTGCCAGTCTGCAGATCAGGACAACCAAGGGGCTGGGAATCAAACACGACACGGCAGTAAAGTGCCGGCAGCACGCAGTGCGCAGCCAATGTGTGTATGTGCAGACCGGACCCTTTAGCTCCCGTCACACACAACGATGCAACAGCGATCCAGACAACGATAACGATCCTTAGGGATCGCTGGTGCGTTACTTTGGTATCGCTGGTGAGATGACAGTCAGATCTCACCAGTGAGCCAGAATGATAGGAAGTCGTTGGGAATGGTCACTCTTGGGTGTAGTACTGAGATCGCTGGTCGTTGTTCCTTTCAAACACAGCGATGCAGCGTTCCCAGGGAAGACCAATGACTTAAAAATTACCCAGAGCACTTTGTAACGATCAGTAATCTCACAGCAGGGGCCTGATCGCTGCCAAGTGTCACACATAACAGCTACCTCGCTAACGATCTCGTTAAGTCACAAAATCTGGGACTTAACAACGATCTCGCTAACGATCTTGTTGTGTGTGACGGGGGCTTTAGAGGCAGCACAGGGACACACATGACAATGAAGAACTAAGGCAGAAGGAAGGTGAACAATGACAGTACAGGAAGAGCAGGAAAAGGAGAACCTAAAGGCCCTGTCACACACAACAACGCTCCAGCAATCCTGACAGCGATAACTACCTGCCGGGATCGCTGGAGCATCGTTATCTGGTCGCTGAAGAGCTGTCAAACAGGCTGATCTCCCCAGCGATCAGGGACCTGGGAGCCACTTCCCACATCGCTTAAGGCGATGTTACCAGCGTCCTCCCTGCTTAGCGCTGCCTGTAAGCAGGGAGGACACTGGTAACTATGATAAACACCGGGTATCCAGGCAGCGCGTGCTGCCTAGATACCCGGTGTTTACCATGGTTACCAGCCTGTGAGGTCACCGATTGCTGGTTTCTTGCTGTCACACGCAGCGCACTTTGCAATGATCAGCGATCTCACAGCAGGGGTCTGATCACTGCTAGATGTCACACACAACGACATCGCTGGAGAGATCGTTGTAGCGTCACAGTTACAATGATCTCGCTAATGATCTCGTTATGTGTGACTGGGCCTTAAGAGAGATTTAGACAAAAAAATTCAGTAAATAATTGACAGACCGGAATAAGGCTAGAGACCATGGGAGAGATCATAATGAATGGAGCGGATAAAGGCAGATCTTTACTCCTTATATCTGTAGCTGGTTTATACACTTTATAAAAAGCGTTATAGCTCCGATTCACGCAAGCCCATCATAACAAGCATTCGTATTAACACCAAGTCAATGAGTCTTGATTCTGCTCAATATTATCAAATGATACGATAATACTGTACTAATAAAAATATTAACTAGTTCAAGACAAGGCCATATTCCCTCCTTGACCAGTAGATTTTGGAGGTTTTCCCCATACAACATTTGCACATATATTTTTGTTGTGTATAAAGCTTTATTTTCATGCTAATTTTATGCTCGTTTTTTCGCTCAAATCAAGGAAACATTGGATGCAAATACATTCGTTTTATTTATTTATTTTTTTGCCAACAACACACTACTAAAAATACATTTAAAATGTTGTTCCCCTTTCCTTAACAATTTATTTTTATAAAATGAAAATATGTTTTTGTGTGGGAAATGCTAGTAACTGGACTGGCAGAGGCTATTTTTTTCTTGCTTTCTATTCATCCAGATTTTGAGAGGCCAGTTCATTTAAATATTTAATTTTTTTAGTTTCATTTCCCCTTAAATATTAGCCCCAGTTACAGAGCAAATTCAGTATCATACTGTGGGTGAAATAAGTATTGAATATGTTACCAATTTTCTATCTAAGTAAATATATTTCTAAAGCTGCCGTTGACATGAGATTCTCATCAGATGTCGGTAACAACCATGGTTGTGAGGTCAGAAAACTAAACCATGAACTCAGACTCCTATTTCTCTGACTCAAATTTGCTCATACACGTCTCATGTTTAAGTGATAAATTTATTGTAGTAAAATGTGACCCATCAGGCTCTTAATCATTTTTGTGATACAAAATCAAGCTATTTAGATAGAACATAATTACTATTCACACATACTGCATTTAATACTGTACCCAATGTATTATACTGTATATTTAAAATTGAGACGGTGTCCATTTTTCCACTGGCCAGTGATAGATTGGGCGGGCTGTCAGCTCCAATGACCCGTCCCAATCCATTTCGGCTGCGGTACATGAAAGGGCGGGGCTAATCGTGGCGAGCCCCGCCCCTTTCCCTCCACCTACCAGGCTCTTTGAAGACTGCTACATAGCGCACGAGACAAAGAGACACCATGTAGAATTTATTAAATATCAAGTCTTCTATCAGTTTTTATACTCGGTGCAGAATGTTTGCTGGTGTAGGACACATATACGTCCGGGGGGTCATTTGGTGTTGTATCCTTTAATTGATAAATTTTGTAGTAAAATGTGACCATCAGCTCTTAATCATTATTGTGATACAATAATCAAGCTATTTAGATAGAACACAATTATTTCGGCCACATACTGCATTTAACTACTGTACCAATGTATTAACTGTATACGTATTTCGCTTTTCTCTCTACCCGGCTGCATTCACTAAGCAGTGTGCAGCCGGCCGGTAGAGGTGCAGACTCCAGAATGGCCGCGGGTCTCCGTTATGGCCGCGGCCATTTTGTTGAAGTCTTTCCTGACTGGCTGCACAGTTAGTAATACTACTGAATGCAGCCAGCCAAAAGAAACATGGCGGCGCCCACCACTTGTTGCCTCCTCTCATCCCCCGGTACTCCGCTCCTGCCCCCGTGCCTCCACTGCAGCGTCGGCCCTGCTACTGTGCCTCTCACCCTCCTGAACCTGCCTCCGGACCCCCGCTCAGCAGCCGCATGTAAGTAAGCCATTGGGGTCCGGGGGGGGGGGGGGGGGGTGTGATAGGGAAGAGGCATATACACAAAAGGGGCAATACACAGGATGGAGACATATATACAAGATGGGGGGGGGGTGATAGTTTCAGGATGGGGGGACATATATAAAGGATGGGGTATTAGTTTCAGGATGGGGCATATATACAGGTTGGGGGACATATATACAGGTTGGGGGGCATATACACAGGATGGGGGGCATATATACAGGATGGGGGGCATATATACAGGATGGGAGACATATACACAGGATGGGGGGCATATATACAGGATGGGGGGGCATATATACAGGATGGGGGGGCATATATACAGGATGGGGGGGTCATATAGATAAGATGGGGGAATATATATGCCAGAATGGGGTATATATACAGGATGGGGGGCCGTATTTACAGCATGGGGACATATATACCAGGATGAGGGACATGTATACCAGAATGGAGGGGACATATATACCGGAATACCAGGATGGGGGGGTTTATGTACCAGGATGAGGGACATATATACTGATTTGTAAGACGGACACTGGCATTATAAGACGGACCCCATTTAACATTAAAAATAATTTATTTTCTCTTTTCCTTCACCAAATTTGGGGGTGCGTCTTATAATCAGGTGCGTCTTATAAAGCGAAAAATACGGTATTTTAGGAATCTGAGCAGGTCCATTTTATACCAACTCTGACAGCCAACAGCCGATGAGAAAAATTTGGGGTGATACTTTAAAGGGACTGTCAGTACAGAATGACTGATCAGGGCAAATCCATTCGCTCGGTACATCAAAGCGGGGCTAATCCTTTAACTGCTCCTTCTCACTTACTTGGTTTCCATCCATCTCTAACACCCCTCTTTGACAGCTCCTGCTTCATAGCGCCAGAAAAAGACACCAGTAGATGGAAAACAAGTCCTCTATTCCGTCTTATACTCGGTGAGTTCATCATTTTTCAACATCAAACCGGTCATGTAACGATATCTTTAGATTGTATCTTCTGACTGGCTGAAGTAAGAAGTTACATCACAAGCTCTTCATTCAGATCTTTCAGAGCCAGCACTGCCTGGGGCACTGTGTGCAAAGCCTGGGGCCCCGGGAGCTGCCTCTACCCTCCCGTGCACTGCCCGGGGCGCCATTACTGTGTGGTACCTGGGGCCCCTGTGCACTTTTTGGGGACCCATGCACGGTCACAGCCCTCCTGTGCGCTGCCCGAGCCCCATTATTGAGTATATCATTCAATGGACCCAGGGTATAGTTTGGGCTAGGCCATAATACAACAGGGGTATATTCTAGCCCAGAGGGATACAATCTGGCCTATGACAGTTTATACCCCAGGGTATAGTTTGGCCTAGGCCACTTTACCCCCAGGTATATTCTGGGCGGGGGAGGGTTTAATCTAGCCTGTTACACCGGCTTCAGCAGATAACCAGGCCACATGCTCTAGTGGACAAAGGGCTTCTGAACTTCCTAGACCAAAGAGGAAGCCTAGATTCCCATGCACTGCCCTGAAATAAGAATTAGAAAGGCACTGCATACCTTTGTAAATAGAGATAATCTGTTAACCTAGTTAGGTTAAGTATTTTTGAAAGTGTGTGTTTAGTGAAGTAGAGAAAGTTAAGGCCCTGTCACACAACGATCACTCCAGCGATCCCGACAGCCGATAACGAGCTGCCGGGATCGCTTGAGCATCGTTACCTGATCGCTGGCGAGCTGTCAAACAGGCAGATCTCCCCAGCGATCAGGGACATGGGAGCCACCTCCCACATCGCTGAAGGCGAAGTCTGCGTCCTCCCTGCTTAGCACAGCCTTACAGGCAGCGCTAAGCAGGGAGAACGCTAGTAACTATGATAAACAGCGGTATCCAGGCAGCGCACGCTGCCTGGATACCCGCTGTTTATCATAGTTACCAGTGTCCTCCCTGCTTTACAGGCAGTGCTAGGCAGGAGGACGCTGGTAACCATGGTAAACGCCGGGTATCTAGGCAGCGCCGCTGCCTAGATAACCCGTGTTTACTATGGTTACTAGCCAGTGAGGTCACTGATCGCTGGTTTCTCGCGGTCACACGCAGCGATGCGTGCTGACCAGCAGGAAACCAAAGATCAAAAAATGACCCAGAGCACTTTACAGCGATCAGCGACTCACAGCATGGGGCCTGATCGCTGCAAAGTGTCACACAGAACAACATCGCTGGAGAGATCGTTGTAACGTCACAGTTACAACGATCTCTCTAACGATATCGTTATGTGTGACAGGGCCTTTAGTTAACCTGGTTAGGATAAGAAGCTTTAAAAATGTGTGCTTAGTTTGATAGAATAAGTAGTACCTGGTAAGAAAAGGACAATTCGGCTGTGGACAGTGAATGGCCAGAACTTCTTGTACATCGTTCACACTTGATGTTCTCCTTGTTGGTTTTACAGCAGACATTTGCAACCCAGATACTTTGCAATTGCTATGCGACCACAGAACAAAAACCCATTTGGCATGGCCAAACCGTGGACCAATGCGGCGACCAGCTATGCCCTGTAGCCCGCCCAGGGCCTATGTTTAGGGCTTAATTAGACGGGTCCCCTATATTGCACTTAAGACAGTGAGAAGGACATCTCGGATATGACATCACTGAACCCTGTTGAATTAAGTGAAAGTTTTATTAGAGTAAATGTTTAATTTTATATTCCAGTATTTACATGCAATGTTAGAGTGAAGAGTACCTCCCATTAAGAAAAGCAAAAGTAACCTGTTTAACTGTTTTAGCCGTTTGAAAGCATTAAGAAAAATTTTTGCATGTCTTGATACCGTCTGTTTTTACTCTGTTCCAACCCGTGGACGTGCTGTGTTTTACGGGGGGAAGGGGGGGGGGCAGGGGGAATGAGGTGTGGGTAAGATGAGGCACCTCTGAGGGTCCAGTCGCCACAGAGGTACTGCACCTCAGCCAAATGTGTGGTACCCTACTCTCAGGTACGGAGGGGACACTACCCGGTACCCACAAACTAGCATCCAACACTACTCCAGGCCAGGGATCTGGGTGGGCGCTATTGAGGGAGGGGAACCAGGTAGACGGTGTGGATGGAGGAAGTAGTTAAGGAGAGCACCAGGAAGTAATGGAGTTTAGTGTAACAGAGGACATAGATGACGTGACTGACGTCAGAGATGTGTAGAAAAATCTAGAAGACGACAGTCAGGAGTTGGTGACAGGAGTCTGTCAGGAGTGGAAGGACAGATAGCAGTCCTGGGGACTGGAGCCGGTTGGAGCTCATCCAAGGACAAGAAAAGGTGAAGACGGACGGAGGAGCCAGTAAGGGGCACTAGAGACACTGAAGGGGTCCCAGGGGCACGGAAAGTAAGGAATCCACCGACTCCGAACACAGTCGGCGTGGATACGGGAGCCACGGGTGGAAGGTCCAAGCCAAGAGGGGATCGGTCTTAGACTAGTGGAGAGACCGCAGGCTCAGCTAGCGAACCGGAGTTTTGTGGTATGTTCAAGTGCAGCAGCCAAAGCCACACTTAATCGCTGAAAAGGCGGCCACATAGGGTCAAGGGAACTGAGAGGACATCACCTGCCCTGCACTACATTGATAACATCAGCTAATAAGACTTTATAACTTCCCTGGGGCCACGCTCTACCCGTGGAGAGCATAACAACTCTGCTGCATCACCAACTGCCCCAGTGGATGTGAACTGCAACGTCGGCCATCCATCTAATTGCCAAAAATCACAGGTGGCGTCGCAAATTAATTCCCCATATAAACTTTGGCACCACCAGGGCCATGGAGCCGGGAGAGCCACCGTGACACCTCCAAGAGAACTGAAGGCCCGGTTCAGAGTACCCCACTGCCCTGGCGGGTGATCCCAGTACAAGACAAGGAGCAGGGGGACATGCATTTAAAGCATTACTCCAGTGGTGAAATTATATATATAAAAAAAAAATGGAGTGGTGCTTTAATACTGAGCAGAAATAAGTTCAGCCCTCCATAAAAGTCATGGCAATTATATTAACCACCTTACTTTACTGGCATCTTATATTGCCCACCTCTGCCTTACTGGCACCTTATATTGCCCACCTCTGCCATACTGGCATCACTGTAAACAGACCAGACGGGAGCTGCTGAATCATCTGCTTTTACTGCCAATTTGTATGGTGTTGTGCGCCCTTGGTGCATTGTTTGGTGCTTCTTTTTAAGCAGATTTTGAGAATCTGCATAAAAAGCTGCATGTCTATTCTGAGGCCAGCAAAGTCTATTAGAGTTCAGAAGTGCTGTGCCCACGGTTAATTCATGCAGATTTCTTTTTTCGGCATCAAATCTGCACCAAATCTGCAAGAAAAAGTACCGTATATACTCGCGTATAAGCGAGTTTTTCAGCCCAAAAATTGGGCTGAAAAGTCCCCACCTCGGCTTGTACGTGAGTCACTGTATACAGTGTATACAGTATACAGTGCCCCCCCCATCAGTATACAGGGCCCCCTCCCCCTTGTGCATCAATCCTGTAAAGGAAGAGATTGGTATACTTATCCCTGCCGCTGCCGCTGTCCGCGCCATCGCGCTCCTCCGGCTTCATCCGTCTTCTTCCGGATTCCTCCGGTGGGCGCAGGCAATGACGTCATTGTCTGCGCGTCGGAAGAGGAAGCCGGAAGACGCTGGATGAAGACGGAGGAGCGCGATGGCGGCGGCGGGACAGCGGCAGGTATAAGTATACTAATCTTTTCCTTTACAGGATTGATGCACAAGGTGGGGGCCCTGTATACTACCTCTGGGGCTGCTGCTGTATACTACCTCTGGGGCTGCTGCTGTATACTACCTCTGGGGCTGCTGCTGTATACTACCTCTGGGGCTGCTGCTGTATACTACCTCTGGGGCTGCTGCTGTATACTACCTCTGGGGCTGCTGCTGTATACTACCTCTGGGGCTGCTGCTGTATACTACCACTGGGGCTGCTGTTGTATACTACCACTGGGGCTGCTGTATACTACCACTGGGGCTGCTGTTGTATATACCACTGGGGCTGCTGCTGTATACTACCACTGGGGAGGCTGCTGTTGTATACTACCACTGGGGCTGCTGCTGTATACTACCACTGGGGAGGCTGCTGTTGTATACTACCACTGGGGAGGCTGCTGTATACTACCACTGGGGAGGCTGCTGTATACCACACTGCTGGGGGCTGTAAACTTGTGCTGGGGTCCACCCTCGGCTTATACACGAGTCAATAGGTTTTCCCAGGTTTTGGGGGCAAAAGTAGGGGGGGGGGGTCGGCTTATACATGAGTATATACGGTATTTATAAAAAAATAAAAATAAAAATAGTACCATGGGTACAGCCCTTCTGAACTCTCAGAATTTGCTGGCCTCAAGACAGACATGTAGATTTTGGTGCAGCTTCTCAAAATTTGTGTAAAAAAATATCAAATAAAAAATTGTGGTCACAGGGCCTAAAGGCTGCCAATAAACATTGAAAACCATGACACAAACTTAAGCTTTGAAGGAAAAAACAATTACAGCTTTAAGGCCAGAACTAAAAATGGAGTGCGGATGTGTACATTTTAGATGCATGTTTTATAAGATTTATCTAATCTAATATCCTATATCCCAAATATAACGTGGCTACATAGAGTAAAGAGGAAAAATAGAAAACAAGAAACAGAAAAGAGATCTCACGTCGTCCTTTAGAGGTCCTGTAGAGTTAGCGGTTCAGGAACCCTAAAGTGAAGTCAAGAAAATTTTCTACCAATGCAGAACAAAACAGAGCAAGAGTTTGGCAAGAAGTAACTGAGGATTGGTGTCCAACACCGGAGTCACAGCCTAAGAGTGAGGGTCTCCTGCCCCACATTACACAGCCTTATATGTCACAGACTATGAGGGCTTACCATTCAATTCTCCCACTAGATCACACAGCATGCGCCTTTTTTGGCTTTTAGCAATCATGTTTCATACATTTCATTTTCATTTATTTTAGGGAAACCCTCTCCACACAGATCCACTATATACAATGCTGTATACTGCGTCTACTCCAATATGGCAAACAGCAGCAGTAAATTACGACCAGTCATGTAAATTGGGCCAGAGGACTTGGATACGAATCAATATTTCTATGACTAATTTACAAGACAATCATCTTTTAGATTTTTCTTAATTACCAAGAACAAAATCAATATTGACTTAACGTCTTAAAGGGGTTGCCTAGGCAAAGGATGTTGATGATCTATCCTGAGGATAGGTCATTAATATCGGATTGGTGGGGGTCCAAGACACACCACCGATAAACGTGTTTCAGCCTGAACCATACAGCTCCCATTAATTATAATAGGAGCTGGAGCAAATAATATCTGATTGACAGTGAGTGGTGCTAGTGGCAGATTGCTACCAACCTGATATTGAGGCCTTAATCTTCAGACCCAAGCTTTTTAACACCTTCACATGTGACATACTGTACCTATACATCATTGGGTTCCCAACTGATAACATATAGGTAAATCATGGTGATCACGAGATCAAATTATGACCTGCATATTTGCTGACTAAGGTGGCCTGTTAGACCCTGACAGTAGCCTGGTCAAAAAGCCATTCTGTCGGTATCACACTGACAGATATAATGTAGTGCAAACGGGCTGTGGAGTCAGTAAGCTAAACCACTGACTCAGACTCTGACTCCCACATACACGGCTCATGTTTAAGTAATAAGTTTCTTGTAGTACAAACTGAGCATCAGTATTTTAATCATTATTATGATTCAATAATCAAGATATTTATATAGAACATACTAATAATTCATAATATTCCGCACATTCTGCATTGAACTACTGTACGCAATTCATTATATAATTTTAGGAGTCGAGTTGGGCCATTTTATTCCAACTCCACCATAATGGACACCAACTCAGACTCCACAGCCCTCATTGCAAATACCAGTATATACCAGTAATCTGAGTAATAAAAGTGCATGAATAACAAGTAATTCTTGACCTGCTGTTGATTTGTCCATTCTTCCTCCCAAAGATCACAGTGAAGCTCGGCTCACAATTATCCTGCGCTCTACTCTGAGCATTTACACTGGGATTTATGTGCAAATCTCTGAAATACAGAATTCAGACAGAACTCCTGAGGGAACATTCCCTATAATGAAGCAGAGGGAGTCATTTTGGACTCGCTCAGCCCTATAATCTGGTCTGTCCATCTTTTTAAGCGTGCAGAAAAGCGCGGTTGATCAAGTTTTGTTTACTTCTGGAAAGACCGTCACCACTAAACAGAGGTCAGACAAAGTCCTGAGTAACTCTGCTGCCTCATTACAGTGAATGGATCCATCAGGGGTGTCATATGAATCACGTTATTCAGGGATTTAGATATAAAGGTGGTTTCACATTTGCGTTTTGCAGCGCAGCCATGATGTAAACCATGATGTAAGTGCTCAGTGCAGAGTATGGGATAAATGTTATTATAAATTTTACGTAGAATGTTCTTAAACTTTAACAATCAAAAAAAAAAAAAAAAAAAAAAATAGTCCCCACTCAGGTCCATCATCTGTCAATGGAATTATAGGAGACTACCAAGTTAAGCTGGCTTCACACTGCAGTTTTTCACTGATCAGTGTCCATCCAGTATGTGTGCCAAAACCAGGAGAGGAAATTATAAATTGAAAGATTGACACCTGTTCTGAGTTTTGGAAACACTCCTGGTTTTGGCACACAAACTGGATGGACACTGATCAGTGAAAAAACTGCAGTGTGAAGCCAGCCTTACTGATACAGAGAATCTGGAAAAGCACTGTGGCTCTCCCCTAAAGAAACACAGCAAATTTTGCCCTCAAATCCAAATGCCCCCTCCTTCAGAACCCCACAGTGTGCTTTAACTATACTTAGCATCCATATGTTTGTTACTACTATAGTGAGGAGAGCCGTTTAATTTACGCAGAGCCCGTCTCCATAGGCACAATGTAAGGGGCACTACAATGGCAGGTTTCAATGGCATCCATTGCTGTTTGTTTTTGGAAAACTCCTATGAAGTCAAAATCGTCACTACACTTGTAGATAAGTTTCCAGATACTGTAATTTCCAAAATGGGGACACTTGAGGGGGATTCTGCTGTTCACATAAGGCTCCGTATATGGATCTGCAAACCTTTCTAGGAAAATCTGTGCTCCAAAAGTCAAATAATGCGCTCCTTTTCTCCAGTCTTACAATGTGGCTAAGCAGCACTGTAGTCAAATGTGGGCTATTGCCACATTCAGAAAATAGTCTGACAAATTTTAGTTCCATTTATTTTACCCATTTTCCCATGTGAAAATGCTAAATATTGAGGCTACAAAAAAATGTGTGGTACAAATATAATTATTTTTTCTTCACCGCTCAATGGTATAAAATTCTGCCATTGTCACATGGCACCACATACCAGTTCAGTACAATGTTCACTCCAATATGGGCTCCTTGCCATCCTAGTTTTGCACTGTGCAGGCCCAGCACCAGCACCCAGCAAACCCGGGCAAATGCTGTGGCCATGAAGAAGTGAGAGGGCCCACTCACTGTGTGAGCGGAATCAGTAAGTCGACCTGATCGCAGACAGCTGCTTTCTCTCACTCTCCTCTCCTGCTCTGCACTGATCTAGGTGATTGGTGCACAGCAGGAGAAGCAGCTTACTGGGAGCTACATGGAAAATGTAGCACCTTACAGTTCCAGTCATGTGACTGATCATACAGTGCTAGCCAAAAGTATTGACACCCCTGAGATTCTGACAGATAATACTCAGTTTCTTCCTGAAAATGATTGCAATCACAAATTCTTTGGTATTATTATCTTCATTTAATTTGTCTTCAATGAAAAAAAACACAAAAAGAATTGTCCTAAAGCCAAATTGGATATAGTTCCACACCAAACATAAAAAAGGGGGTGGACAAAAGTATTGCCACTGTTAGAAAAATCATGTGATGCTTCTCTAATTTGTGTAATTAAGAGCATCTGTAACTTACCTGTGGCACCTAACAGGTGTTGGCAATAACTAAATATCACTTGCAGCCAGTTGACATGGATTGAAAGTTGACTCAACCTCTGTCCTGTGCCCTTGTGTGTACCACATTGAGCATGGAGAAAAGAAGACCAAAGAACTGTCTGAGGACTTGAGAAACCAAATTGTGAGGAAACATGAGCAATCTCAAGGCTACAAGTCCATCTCCAAAGACCTGAATGTTCCTGTGTCTACCGTGCGCAGTGTCATCAAGAAGTTTAAAGCCCATGGCACTGTGGCTAATCTCCTTAGATGTGGACGGAAAAGAAAAATTGACAAGAGATTTCAACGCAACATTGTGCGGATGGTGGATAAAGAACCTCGACTAACATCCAAACAAGTTCAAGCTGCCCTGCAGTCCGAGGGTACAACAGTGTCAACCGTACTATCCGTCGGCGTCTGAATTAAAGGGACTGTATGTAGAGACAGGAAGACCCACTTCTTAGGCTGTGTTCACACTGGCGTTTTGGCTGTTTTTGCTAACAGTTTTTGTAGCCAAACCAGCAGTGGGTGATTAAATCCAGAAGTGGTGACGTGTTTCTTTAACTTTCCTCTGATTGCTCTACTCTGTTTTGGCTACAAAAACTGCTGAGCAAAAACAGCCCAAACGCCCAGTGTGAACAGCCTTACCTGAGACATAAAAGCCAGGCTGAGTTTGTCAAAACTTACTGAGAAAGCCTAAAACGTTTTAGAAGAATGTTCTCTCTTTTTGGGCAAAGGCATCAACATAGAGTTTACAGGAGAAAAAAAAAAGAGGCATTCAAAGAAAAGAACACGGTCCCTACAGTCAAACATGGCGGAGGTTCCCTGATGTTTTGGGGTTGCATTTGCTGCCTCTGGCACTGGACTGCTTGACTGTGTGCATGGTATTATGAAGTCTGAAGACTACAAACAAATTTTGCAGCATAATGTAGGGCCCAGTGTGAGAAAGCTGGGTCTCCCTCAGAGGTCATGGGTCTTCCAGCAGAACAATGACCCAAAACACACTTCAAAAAGCACTAGAAAATGTTTGAGAGAAAGCACTGGAGACTTCTAAGGTGGCCAGCAATGAGTCCAGACCTGAATCCCATAGAACATCTGTGGAGAGATCTAAAAATGGCAGTTTGAAGACGGCACCCTTCAAATATCAGGGACCTGGAGCAGTTTGCCAAAGAAGAATGGTCTAAAACTCCAGCAAGCATTGTAAGAAACTCATTGATGGTTACCGGAAGCAGTTGATTGCAGTTATTTTGGCTAAAGGTTGTGCAACCAAGTATTAGTCTGAGGGTGCCAATACTTTTGTCCGGCCCATTTTTGGAGCTTTGTGTGAAATGATCAATGTTTTGCTTTTTGCTTCATTCTCTTTTGTGTTTTTTCATTGAAGACAAATTAAATGAAGATAATAATACCAAAGAATTTGTGATTGCAATCATTTTCAGGGAGAAACTGAGTATTATCTGACAGAATTGCAGGGGTGTCAATACTTTTGGCCAACACTGTATGACTGAAATTAAGGCCCTTGAAGTTACTGCTGCTCAAGTTCTGCAGTCTCCTCAGCTCACAGTGGCTTCTCTCCTGCTCCGATGTGGTAATGAATACGTGTGTGTGTGTGTGTGTTGTTGTGTGTGTGTGTGTGTGTATGCATGTCCATGTAGAAGAGCAGTGTGTATGTGTGTGTTTCTATGTGCATGTATTGTCCTTGTAGCAGCTTTAGTGTATTTGTGTATGTGCATTTATTGTCCATGTAACAGAGCTGTGTGTGTGTGTGTGTGTTTGTGTATAGAGTGCATGTATTGGGCATGTAGCAGTGTGTGTGTTGTGTGTGTGTGTGTGTGTGTTGTTCATTTAGCAGAGCTGTGTGTTTAGTGTGCATGTAGTAGAGCTGTGTGTCTGTATGTGCATGTATTGGGCATGTAGAAGAGCTGTGTGTGTAGTTTGCAAGTTGCAGAGCTGTGTGTCAGGTGTGCATGTAGCAGAGCCAACAAAGGCTGGCTTCACACCACGGTTTTTGGATCCGGGGCTGTCCAGTGCGAACCGGACACCCCCGGATTAAATTCCCGCCCCATAGAAACCCTATGGGACCGGAATATGGCGGATGAATGTATTTTGGCATCTGGGTTTTGGATGTCCGGGAAAATCTGAGGCATCAGATTTTTCTCCCGGACACAAAATCAGAGCATTACCATTTTTGTGTCCAGGGAGAAAAATCTCCACAAATCAGATCCTCCCGGATCTGGGGCAATCCAGCGCTCCCTAACTTAGGAGCCTATGGGGCCGGATTGCCGGTCCGGGAGGTCGGGAACCAGACACCTGCGGATGCTCGCTGCTGTTATTTCAGGACATCGGCTAACTCCCCGCGAGCTGCGGTTCCAAACCATCAGCAGCGGCAGCTGCATCTGGCTGCACACCGGCCCAGAGGGCATATTTGCCCTCCGGTTCTGTGTGCTGATCCGGTCCGGGGCTGTTAGGTTCATCCATGACAGCCCCGGATCAGATCTTGCCATGGTATGAAGCCAGCCTAAGTCTATGGGTATATAGCAGAGCTGCGTGTGTCTAATATAGTTTGCAGAAAGACACCAACTACAGATTTATTGCCTCCGTATTCCACCCTGGTACATTAAAATTAGAGTTAACGACCCCTTCCTTTTACACAGCCGAAGAAGCTTTATTTAATAGGTAGACATGTTTTCTTATTTTAATCTGTCTAAACCTGGGGTGTGGCTTATAGTGCAGACAGCGTGTTAAAGGGGCCCATGGAGACTCTTTCGCCCAGGGCCCACAAATATCTGGAACTGGCCCTGGCACTGTGCCTAGTTTTTAACCACATATGGGTTATCTGTGTACTCAGGAGAAATTGCATAAACTGCACAGTCCATTTTCTCCTGTTACCCTCACAAAAATGAAAATGTTGGGCAAAAGCAACGTCTGTGGGAAATATGTGATTTATTTTTTCACGGCTCAACGTTATAAAATTTTGTGAAGCACCTGGGGGTTCAAGGTGTTCACCACATCTCTAAATAAATTATGTGATGATGTGTGTAGTTTCTAAAATAGGGTTACTTGTTGGATTGTTTCCACTACTTAGGCAAGGCACATGCATCCGCTACAGATTCAAAAGCCAATCTTGCACTCCAAGAGTCTAGTGGTGCTCCTTCCCTTCCGTGTGTAAAACAGTATTTCACATATGGGGCCATCCGTGTACTCAGGAAAAAAATGCACAAGAAATTGTATGGTGCATTTTCTCCTGTTACCCATGTAAATAAAAAATAAAAACATGAGGCTAAAGCAATATTTTTGTGGAAAAAAGTAAAATTGTGTTATTTTTCCTTCCACGCTGCTTTAATTTCTGTGAAACACCAAAAGGGTTAATAAACTTCTTGAAGAGGGTTTTGAGTAGAGATGAGCTAGCCTGTTTGGGGCTTGACGTCTCCTCAGTGCTGGAGCGGGCAGCACCGTGCTCCGCACTTCTTGCTGTCAGGCCCGTTGTGAGCGGCATGTGGTCATTGATCGAAGCCCTGGGGCTGAAATCCTAGTATTCGGCAGTAGGGTGATGGGCAAAATAAACTTTGAAAAATCCTCACTCTCCTGCCTCCGGATGGGTTTCGCTATTGGCTGGTCATATGTGGGTGGTGAGCCGTATAGCCAATCAGTAAATTTCAGTGACGTTCGGGTCAAAGTTTGGGAATAAAACAGGGGAACCTAAACAGCCCCAGGTTTGCTCAACTCTAGTTTTGAGCAGCATGAGGGGGCAGTTTTTAGAATGGTGTCCATTTTGGTTGTTTTCGGTCATAAAAGCTCTTCAAAGACACTTTAAATGTGATGTGGTCCCTCAAACAAAATTGGTTTGCAAATTTTGTTGGAAAAGGTATAATTTGCAAATAAAATATTTAACCCTTCTAAATTTGTATAAAAAAAATTATGTTTCAAAAATGATGCTGCTCCAAATTAAACTATGGTAAATGTTATTTATTAAGGCTTGTGTGTGATATAACCATGTGGTCTAAGGACAAAAAAATTCTTCAGGAGCGCACCCCTTCCCAACCTCCCTGCTTCGGTCTGCCAGTGATGGTCCCGATAAGAAGTTTTGGACCAGAAGCAGAGTATAAGGGCCCAACCTGTATTGTCACCAGTGTGGCGATCGGATCGCTGGGACATTGCTATATCATCGCTGGTGAGCTGTTACACAGGCAGACTCACAGGGACAACACTGGTAGCCAGGGTACACATCGGGTAACTAAGCATAGCGCTGCGCTTAGTTACCGATGTTCACCCTGGTTACCATGTCCCAGCATGTACTGTGCGGCGCTGGGCATCGGCCAGGAGGTCGTTGATCATTGGTCTCTCGCTGTCACACGCGCCGATGCTGGCCGCCCAGCGGGAAAACGATCGAAAAACGGCACAGGCCATTTCGCAACAAAGAAAGTGGCCATGAACTTTATTAGCATTGTAGCGGGGGGATGGGGTGGGTGCCAGACTACACAGCTACATCCACCAACTAACATTGTCACACCCACCTTGTAGCACAACATACATTCAGTAGGCGTTATCACCTTCATTGGTGCCCATGGCTTCTTTGGTGGGCGTGGTGAGTGACATTTCTTCCCATCCACTAGTCATGCAAGTGCAGTCTTCGACACCCCCCCTCTCAACCACGCCCCTATCACTTCACGTCAGATCTGGAAGGAGCACATATTCTAGCATCTACATTAGATCATAGGTAACACGCCCGCCATATTACTACACCTGCTCAAGCACAGTAGCGGTCAGGGTGTAACAGCTGCCATACGAGTACAGCAATACATTCCCAATATCGCTCCGCTTGCCAGATTTGGGGTCACATGAATAACCAGTACCATTTGAATACCATTGCCTGTTACAACATACATATTAGTCACACACATAACCAGTATAATTGGGATACCATTTTAAATCAACACCAGCATTCATCATATTTTCCATACATATTTATACTTTGTTGTTTGCATTTTAGACAATTCAACTGTTATTGCAGTTTTACATGCACATGTGGATTTTTTTGCATTTCGTTACCTAAAATATTATTAATGTAGTTGAAAATATAGTTGAAAATATAATCTCACACGTTCTAGCATCACCCAATGTAATAGGGTTGGGCACGTCTATTTATAATATAAGGTAAGTTGCTTGCCTTTGGAAGAATTTTTCAATATTAACCATTTAAAGGGAACCAGTCATTGCCTCATCTTCTACAGTGAAGAGTCGGGCCGGAACGTCATATATGGTCGTTGCAGTGAGAGGCTTATGACTTCACCAGCTCAGCTTCAATATGCGCACTGCGCATGCGTCAGAGCAGATCTGTAACACGTGATCAGCCCCACAATGCACAGGACCGGATATGACGTTCCGGCCTGGCTCTTCATTGTAGAGGATGAGGCGGCAAATTTAAAATGGAGGAGGAACAAAGAATGAACGCTGACACCCAGCGGGGCGTACTGCAAGCAAGCAAGGAGGGGAGAATGGAGCCTCGAGACCTGCCTTTTCAGTCTCCAGAAGACTACATGTAAATAATTAACTCATTTTCTCAATCTTTACAGTGCAGGTTTAGGCGAGATAGGATGGTTAGGGATCAGCTAGAAAGGTGAAGGGACAGGTAGTGGTAGCAGAGGGGGTTAAAACAAGGTGAAAGTTTCCCTTAAAAGAGACAACCCCTTTTAAAATAAAGTTCTATACTAAATAGCCCTTAAACTGATAAAAAAAAAAATCATAAGTGAACAAAATGAAAAAAATTACTACATTTAAAAATGTAGTATACATGTTCTTGTTCATACATTATGCCAAAAACAAAACCGTACTCATTCAGGATCCACACAAACTAAAGATGTAATGTATCAGTGTATAATATTGTTGTACCGTGTTAGCCAGAAAAATCGATGTAAATACTTAAGTCCAAAAAAAAAGGTTCATTTGTCTGATGAAGGAGCCTTGAGCTCTGAAAGCTTACAAATATAATTTTTCTTGTTAGCCAATAAAAGGTATCACTCCTATAATACTTTTCTCAACCTTTTTTTTTGGGACTTAAGTATTTACATCAATGTATCAGTGTGAAAGATGAACAGATAAAACACCACATTTACTATACTTGAATGTCCATAAAAAACGCAATCATAGAGAAAATGTTTAAAGGGATCCTGTCACCTCCAAAACGCCTCCTAAGCTATCAAATATGTCCCTGCAGCATCCTATCACTAATCTCATACTCCTTTTGTCTCCTAAAAGCATCCTGTGAAAGTGCATAAAAACGTTTTAATACTTACTCATTAGTGATTATAATTAGCAGGGGCTATATTCTTCAGTCACCAGGGCATGTTGTTTTGCAGCCTCGAGGATCCACCCTCTCTGTCTGTGCTGCTGTGATGTGCAGCTGAAGGCAGGACTAATGATTTGCATTCTGTGAGTGATGAAGAGGGGGGAGGGCAGAGCCTGCACAAGCAGAGCACACAGACAGAGAGAGGGTGGATCCTGGAGCCTGCAAAACAGCCTGCCCTGCTGACTAAAAAAAGTATTAAAAATTTTTTATGCACTTTCACAGGATGCATTTAGGAGACAAAAGAAGTGTGAGATTAGTGATAATATGCTGCAGGGACATGTTTTGGTAGCTTAGGAGGCGTTTTGGAGGTGACAGGATCCCTTTAAAAGGGACACAGTTAGGTCATTTTTAAGCATGATACTAACACCACCCTTGAATAGTGCCTGGGCAAACCTATTAAAAACATGTAAAATCATTATTGTACCGTTTGTAGTCTCCATGTAATCAGAATTGTCAGACCCTGCAGGCAGCTCCTGGATTAGTCCTCTCCATTAAAATATTAATATTTATTCATTTATATAGCACTATTAATTCCATAGCATTTTACATACATCAGTAATGCTGTCCTTATTGAGGCTCACAATCTAAACATCCTATCAGTATGTCTTTGCAATGTGGGAGGAAACCGGAGTGCCTTGAGGAAACCCATGCAAACACGGGGAGAACAAAGAGAATTTTGTTTACGTACCGTAAATTCTTTTTTCTTTAATCATCAATGGGAGACCCAGACAATGGGGTTTAGGGCACTGCCCTCCGGAGGTCACACTAGGTACTACAAGTTTGTAGACACCGCCTCCTCCGCTTATAAACCCCTACCGCAGGGAACATCCTCAGTTTGGTCTACAAGCTGCGAGGAGGAAAAATAAACCACACCCGAAACATCGGGAAGAACGCCGTGCATAAACGGTTCAACAACCCGGCAAACACTGTCTCAACAGAGAACAGAGCCAATGCAACACATGCAAAGGAACAACTGGGTGGGTACTGGGTCTCCCATTGATGATTAAAGAAAAAAGAATTTACGGTACGTAAACAAAATTCTCTTTTTTCTGGTCATCATAATGGGAGACCCAGACAATGGGGATGTCCTAAAGCAATACCCAGGGCGGGAAGAGTTCCTCAACAAGACGGATAACACATGGTTCCCTTTAAAGGTGGGCAACCGCCGCCTGGAGAACCCGCCTGCCCAAGCTTGCATCCGCAGAGGCATGGGCATGCACCATATAGTGCTTAGAGAAAGTGTGCAGGCTGGACCAAGTGGCCGCCTGACACACCTGTAGAGCAGATGCTCGATGTCGCAAGGCCCATGAGGCACCTACGGCTCTGGTAGAGTGAGCCTTCAATCCCACCGGGAGAGGCAAACCAGAAGACCGGTAAGCCTCTTGAATGGAAGCCTTAATCCACCTGGCTAAGGTTGACTTCGAAGCCGCGGACCCCTTACAGCGACCTGTCGTAAGAACAAATAAGGACTCCGAACTCCTAAAGGAGGCGGTCCTGGACACATAAATGCGTATAGCTCTCACGAGATCCAGAGTATGGAGGTCGCGCTCCACCTGATGAACGGGAGCGGGGCAAAATGATGGGAGAACAATCTCCTGGTTCAGGTGAAACGTTGAAACCACCTTCGGCAAGAATTCTGGCCGTGGGCGCAACACCACCTTGTCTTGGTGAACCACCAGAAAGGGTGACTTGCACGATAGTGCAGCCAATTCTGAGACCCTCCTCAGAGATGTAATCGCCACCAGAAAAGCCACTTTCTGGGACAGACGAGATAGAGAAACATCCCTCAGAGGCTCAAACGGCGGTTTCTGCAATGCCGCCAGAACCATGTTAAGGTCCCACGGATCCAGAGGTCTCTTGTAGGGCGGAACCATCCGCGACACCCCCTGCAGAAATTGACGAACCTTCGGGAGGAGCGCCAATCGCCTGTCAAACAGCACAGAAAGTGCCGAGACTTGACCTTTTAAAGAGCCAAGGGATAATCCCAACTCCAAACCCGACTGTAGGAAGGACAACAACGTCGGGATGGACAAGGGCCACGGGGACCGCCCCCCAGGTAAAAAAGAGTTTCCACGTCCTGTGGTACATCTTCCTGGAAACTGGCTTTCTAGCCCGATTCATAGTGGCAACCACCGTAGGGGAGAACCCCCTGGAGGTCAGCAGCCAGGCCTCAAGAGCCATGCAGTCAATCTGAGGGCCCTGGAATTGAGGTGGAAGAATGGGCCTTGCGCGAGAAGATCTGCGCGTTCTGGAAGAGCCCACCTGTGTCCGCCTGACAGTTGCCACAGGTCCGGATACCAGGACCTCCTGGGCCAGTCCGGAGCCACTAGAATGGCTACCCTGCATTCCGACCTGATATTCCACAGCACCCTGGGAATCAGAGCCAGAGGAGGGAACACATATGGTAGATGGAATCTGAACCAAGTCAAGATCAGGGCGTCCGCTCCCAGAGATTGGGGGTCCCATGCCCTCGCCATGTATTGCGGAACCTGATGATTCAGCCGTGAGGCCATCAGATCCACGTCCGGAGTGCCCCATCTGCTGCAGATGTCCTGGAAGACGTCTGGATGAAGAGACCACTCTCCGGCGTCCATCCCCTGCCTGCTCAGATAGTCGGCCTCCCAGTTTTCGACCCCTGGGATGTGAACTGCGGAAATCAGGCAGTTGTTGTCCTCCGTCCAGTATAGGATGCGGTGGACTTCGGCCAGAGCCTCTGCACTCCTGGTTCCTCCTTGATGATTTATATAAGCGACGACCGTCGCATTGTCGGACTGAACCCGAATGGGTTGTCCTGAGAGGAATCTCTGAAAAGCCAGGAGTGCCAGATAGATCGCCTTGATCTCCAGTACGTTGATCTGCAACGCCGACTCCGACTGAGTCCAGAGGCCTTGGGCCCTGTGGTGTAAGAACACCGCACCCCAGCCCTTCAGACTGGCGTCGGTGGTCACCACTAACCAAGACGGTTTTATGAAGGACCGGCCCCGAGACAAGTGATGCGGTTGTAGCCACCACTGCAGGGAATCTCTGGTCGGTTGTGACAGCGTCACCAGCCGATTCAGCGAGATCGTCCTCTTGTCCCACCTGCGTAGAATCTCCAGCTGGAGAGGACGGAGGCGAAAATGTGCAAAAGGCACCGCCTCTATCGCCGTCACCATGCGACCCACCAGCTTCATCAACACCCGAAGGGATGATTGTGGTGACAGGAGGACTGCTTACACTCCTGATTGGATCGCCCTCTGCTTGACTCGTGGCAGAGACACTAGGGCTGAGTCCGTGTGGAAGTCCATGCCCAGATATGTCAGTGACTGGGTCGGAACCAGGGTCGACTTCTGGATATTGAGAAGCCACCCGAACTGTTCCAAAGACTTCATGGTTACCTCCAGGCTTTGCCGACAAAGGTGTTCCGATGGCGCCCTGACCAGCAGGTCGTCCAGGTAGGGTATTACGGCGTGCCCCTGCACATGCAGGAGAGCCATCATGGAGGCCATCACTTTTGTGAACACCCTCGGTGCCTAGGCCAACCCGAACGGCAGCGCCACAAATCGGAAGTGTTCTTCCCCCACTGCGAATCTCAACCAGCGCTAATGAGCCGGTGCAATGGGCACGTGAAGGTAAGCGTCTCGGATATCTATGGACGCTAGGAAGTCCCCCTGTGACACAGCTGCGATCACGGAGCGCAGTGATTCCATACGGAACTTCCGAACCAATACGTGATGGTTGAACAACTTCAGGTCCAGAACCGGGCGGAAGGATCCGTCCTTCTTCGGGACAATGAAGAGGTTGGAGTAAAAACCCCGAAACCTCTCCCCGGAAGGCACCGGGACCACCACTCCGTCCCTGCGGAGACCCTCCAACACCAGGTGGAAAGCCTGAGCCTTGTCTGGTGATGGGACCGACCGATGGAATCGGTGTATAGGTTTTGACGTCAGTTCTATCCTGTAACCTCGCGAGACCACGTCTCGAACCCACTGATCTTGAACGTGAAGAAGCCACTTGTCTTGAAAGCGAGACAAGCGGCCCCCCACCTGTGGGGAGGCAGGAAGGCAGAGCGAGTCATGTGGAGGCGGGTTTGGGGGTGGCAGCTGCAGCCCCCGCTGGCTTCTTGGGGCGATTCTTAGTGCGCCACTGCGAAGCAGGCTTGCCCCCTCGGTCCGCACGCGCGGACGATGCTGATGACTGCGAGCTGGAACGAAAGGACCACTGCTTTGGGTTCCTTTTCACAGTATAGTGTGGCTTAGGTTTATTCTGCGGTATCTTAGACTCAGCAGAATCCTTTATCAGCTTGTCCAGTTCAGTGCCAAACAGCCTGTCACCAGCAAATGGAAGATTCTGCAAAATCTTCTTAGATGTGGCATCTGAGTCCCAGAGACGCAGCCACAACAACCTGCGAATCGCAATAGCATTGGCCGAGGCCACAGCTGAGCGAGTAGCAGTTTCCAGAGACGCCGTCCTGGCGTAGTCCGCATAGGCTCTTGCTCTCTCGGTAAGCGCCATGACCTCTGGACTGGACCTAGCCAGTTCCGCGATACCATCCAAGCAGGTAGTTATTGCTTGTAAGGTCCAAACCGCGGCAAAATTGGGGGCAAATGAAGTCCCCACAGCCTCATAGGAAGACTTGGCGAGTTGCTCGACCTGTCTATCAGTCGCATCCTTCAACGAGGAGCTATCAGAGGCAGAAAATAGGGAGCGTGCAGCAATCCTGGTCATGGAAGCGTCCACCTTCGGGGACTGCGACCACTCCTGAAGCACCTCCTGGGGGAAGGGGAAGCGAGTGTCCTTTGGTTTTCGGACATAACGCCGCCCAGGATGCAACCTGGGTGTCCTAACCACCCTTCCAAAGTTGGTGTGGTCCAAGAAGGAGCCACTAGGTCTAGCCTCCGGCCGCAGCCATTGAAAGACCTCCTTCGGGTGTACAGCCACCTCCTCAGGGGGTGTCACGAGACGTAAGGTCTCGTTAATAGAGGAAACCAGATCCTCCACCCCGTCTGGAGGTTCAGACATAGATACTGACCCGAAAGTTGAACCCCCATCATCTTCCTCACCATCAGAGGAACGCTCCTCCTCAGAGAGAGTATGGAGCTCGGGTGAATCCTCACGACGAGCCCGCTTAAGGGGTCTCGCAGCAGAAGAGGGGGACACCCGGGGGTAACTGGATGGAGTACCTGGGCTATCCAGTCTCCTATTAAGTGCCTCCAGGGATTGCGACATGGAGGACAGCTGAGACAGCAGAGATTCATTGATTTTATTCTGAGTCTCCCATGGCCCTGGGATCACCTGAACCTCAGGGTGCAGCACCGGAGCTGCTGACTCAGCAGTGTCAGCCCGGGCCTCTGGGCGTCCGCAGTTATTGCAGGACCCCTCCACCAGTGTACCATTGCATGTAGCACAGGTAATGGTGGTTACTGCCGCCTTAGCAGCACGCTTCCCAGCTGAGGACATCGCCACAGTAGGGGAAAATAAGCCAAATTGCCGACAACAAAAACCGGGAATCCCGGTGGCTTACCGACCGCAGTAAAGCGGTATGAGGAAGCGGTGTGTGTGTGACCTCCGCGAAGGTTTCCGGTCTCCCCTGGAGTGCAGGCGCACGCTGCATACAGATCCCAGCCGGGAAGTGAGGGTAAAGATGGCCGCCGACAGTGAAACTGTGGGCGGCGCCGAAGACACGCGGGAAACACACACACACGCCCATCGATGACGTCACCGCACGGGCTGCTTCCCATCCTCCAAGCATCCACAGCATGAGGGAGCCGGAGCCCGCAGCGCGGGAAAGAGTGTAAAAACATTATACACAGACTGCATGTACACCATCCACAGCATGAGGGGACAAACATCCGCAGCCTACGGCCTCAGCCCCTGTGACACACAGGGCGGTCAGCCAGGGTGACCCCAGCACAGGGTACACCCGCAGAACCGCGGACCCGAGGGTAACGCGCGGTCTGAGTGTCATGAAACACATAAAGTGCCAGACACTACCCCCAGGCACACAGGAGACACAGAGTGCCTCAGTGCCGGTCCGGTCTGTAAGCACCATTTAGGGAGGCCTCGGACGGGGGTGCAGCACCAGTCTGGTCTGTAAGCACCATTTAGGGAGGCCTCAGACTGGGCCGCTCAGCACCAGTCCGGAGTGTAAGCACCATTTAGGGAGGCCTCGGACTGGGCTGGCTCCAGTCCGGTCTGTAAGCACCATTTAGGGAGGCCTCGGACGGAGCGGAGCTGTGCAAGGCTCCCATCTCCCACTCTCCAGAGCCCCCAGAGAGGGATGGAGAGGAGCGTAACAGCGTACCGGGAGAACACGAAGTGTCCAGGCTCTAGGCCCTCCGGTACCTCCACCAGCGTGTGCCACTAAGGGTGAGCGGGGAGACTGTCACAGGTCCCGATAGGACCGTATTACCTTGTCTTCAGACGCCATCACGTAAGTAGTGAGAATGCAGTGAAGTGCAAGCAAAGCGTGATCCTCCGAGCACACTAAGTTTAAAACTGAGGATGTTCCCTGCGGTAGGGGTTTATAAGCGGAGGAGGCGGTGTCTACAAACTTGTAGTACCTAGTGTGACCTCCGGAGGGCAGTGCCCTAAACCCCATTGTCTGGGTCTCCCATTATGATGACCAGAAAATACAAACTCCTTTCAGACGTGGGAACTGAAGCCAGGACCTCGGGACCTCACTGCTGCAAAGGCTGAAGTGCTAACCACTTGAGCCACCGTACCGCCCGTTATAAGCAAACAGGAAAAGTCCTGTGCTGTATGAACTCATGTAATTATGCACGCCTTCTCAGCAGCGCTCCCCTCCATCCTCTCCTCTCCCTCCTCTCTTTGCTAGGAGTGCAGTGTCAGGTTTCAGTAGCTTCTGTTCTGTTGAGGATATGGAGGGAGAGAGAGCTATTACAGATCTGCTTTATCTAGAATCCATTTGTTTCTCTAAAGGTACCGTTACACGGCATGATATCGTGGCCTACATAGCTCCTACTTCACCGGTTGAGAAACATTGAAACCACATCTTAAGTCTGTCGTTGTGTGTAACACCACGATACGACAACCATAAATTGTTGGATCGTAGTTGACAGGTTTTATGTTTCCCAAACCAGACGATGTCGTTTATGCAATCTGCTAGCATCGTTCTGTGTGACACCGCGATAACGATCTCCTTTACAATTACGCCTATTCACAACATTGACAAGTATCGTTCGCTGGGTTGTGTGAACGATACCTGCACGCAACTTTGTTGGTGCGTCGTGAACTATATCTATACGTGACACCTCACGATCGCACTCCTGTGAGATCGCAGGTGAGATTGTTTCAACATTTTACTGTGTAACTGTACCATAAACAGGAATCCCAGCTGTGACAGGTTGTGTTGTATTTGACCTCTTGTGATTCTGCAAACACAGACAGCAGAGGAGAATACAGACCCCGCACACTGATGTCCTGTGCTGTGAACATTTGACATGCATATTCATCGTAAGGGGAGTGGACAGCAGAGAACCAAGTGGATCACGAAATGTGACTGACAGATGGAATGGATCTCTTTATGTGAAGTTAACAGCAGATAGGAGGGGAATATAAATAAAAGAAATGCATAAATAGAGAGTGTTTAGGGGGAGGAATTAGAAAATGATAGCAATTACATATGGATTTTTGACCTCACAGTTTTCCTTCAAGTGTCCAAAATATAGAAAAGCACAAACATACCATTTCAAATGCAAAAAAACAAGAACTTAGGAAGTAAAGGATATAAGAAAACATAACCATATGCCTGCTCGAGAGCAGAGCAGTATCACAGGCCATTCAGGAACAAAACTCAGAATTTATTAAACAAAGTACAGTACACCTCTGATCCGAGTTATCTGGGATGTCTGTGCACCAGGAATTATTCAAGTCACTATTCTGCACAAATTGAATTTGAGCAAAAATCAGCACCTTCTTTACATGAGAAAATTGGTGGAGAGAGAATGATCAATTATCTTTGTATTGATTAAAATACAGATTAAAAGGAAACATGTCGGTAGTACCAACTTTCCTAATCTGAGTATATGGGAATGCAGGTCATACAAAGTTAAATAAAACGATACCTAGATATCTGTAACCCAAAGTTTAATTTCTGGGAAATCGACTTTTTTTTTTTTAATAAGTACTATTCGCAAAGACGATGGTTTTATATGTAAATCTGTAGAGTTCTCTCTCCTAAACTGTCTATATGGGCATGTAGGACATTGGAAGTTGAATAAAATGATACCATGATATCGGTGATTTGTTGTCTTTTTCCAGGGAAATAAATATTTTCTTAATATGTAGATGAGCTGTTAAGATCTGTGGCCCGGACATTGATCTCCATGAGAATCTGCCTCCAGAGATTATTATAAACGAAAGGGAGCCTTACCAGTGTGAGACATGTAATGACCGACAGTCTGCTCTCCTGATCTACATGTCTCACATTGGTAATGCCTCCTTTCATTTATAAGCAGCTCTGGAGGTGGATTCTCCGAGAGATCTATGTCCGGATCATAGTTCTTAACAGATCGCTTACACAAGAAAAATATGTATTTCCCAGGAATAAGACAACGAATCGCAGATTTGAAGGTATCATTTTATTAACCTTCCTGTGACTTACATGTCCATATAGTTTAGGAGGGTTGATCCTACTGACAGATTTACCTATAAAACCATCATCTTTAAGAATAGTTTGTCACCATATATTGCCTTTGATATGACCACTGAGTCTACATTTGTAAATAGGATATACCACAGCTTCATGCTCCATCTACAGAATGGATGAGTGAATCTTGCAGTAAAAGGGCCCCGTGGTGAATGACATACCTTGCTCTCCAGCTGTATACGGATTTACAGCTGCTACAAAAGTTCCAGTAGATGCACTAAACCGATGTAAAGTCCAGAAACGCACATGTGTCACACGCCAGACATCCGGCAATCAAGCAACCTGAAAAACATAATGGGATGTTATATTATAATATGAAATCAAATATAGGGTAACATATAGGATGCTGAAAGGATCCAATATTTATTTTCTTCTTAGGCTCTGCTCCCAGTACATTTGCTAGTCAGTCAAGAGTCCAGGCTTATTTGAAAAGGGATCTGAAGGTATTATTATGGCCAAAAATAAAGGAGCCCTGAACCACTCTGTTACATCAAAGGGAAGGCTTTCAATAGAAATCAAAAAGACAAGACACCAATGAGAACAGAGCCTTATAGAAGAGATATCAAAAGTCAAACTTAGCCATAGTTATCCATAAACTATAATAATGACTAGTGATGGGTAAATATACTCGTTACCATTTGCTACTCGCACAGATAGTACAGTATCCCTGATTCTCGTTACTTGGCGAGTCTTGCTGGTGCTTGTGAGTGATTTATCGATCAATTATCAATCTGACACAAATTGCTAGCGCCTTCACTATACAAAGTGAGCTGGCACCTCAGTGAGAGCAGATTGACTGTTGAGGTCTCTCTGGGGGGCACAGGTGTTTTATGCAGTCAAAACTCAAAAAAAGCCGACCCTCCAGCCCTGTACCGGAAACACTCATTGACTTGTATAGCTGAATGTGTGTGGGCGGAGCATTCAGACAAATACACTAATATTAACCCCTTCACGACCCATGATGTTGTACAACGTCATGGGTCGGTAACGGGAGCTTGATGTGAGCTCCGGCGCGGAGCTCACATCAAACACACAACATCTCACCTGATCTCATCAGCTGAGGTGTCAGGCTAACAGCACCGATCGGGTCCGATCGGTGCGGTTAACCCTTTGGACCACATTGTCAATCACTGACAGCAGGAACCAAGGGTGCCATGGCGGGGAACGCACGGTTCCCTGCCTGCACCAGAGATCTCGCGATAATATTGCGGGCTCTCCAGTGCTCGTGTGACAGCCCGGGGTCCTGGCTTGACCCCGGAAGCTGTCACGGAGCATTTCCGGTGCGCGTTTGGCAGGTGCTGCCAACAACACACAGTCCGCAATTCTAAGAGATACAGATGAGCTGCAGCACATCAGGATCTGTCAGAAGCGATCGGACTGTGCAGCAGGGTGCCTCTCTTTGGGGCAGTGTAACAATAAGAATATTTTCTAACTCAGTTTTTTATAAACATGTAAAAAAAATAATAAGTTCTTAACCTCTGGAGTTCAATGATGAGATATTTTCTCTATTATATGGGAGTTCCTCCGATATTTCTTTACCTTCCTTCTTTGTTTGTTATATTGAAAATGAAAAATGTGTGCTATTGTAGTGTTGTACTACTGATTTCTCCATGTTCTATTTTTTGATTACGGTAATAAAAACGTATTTAACAAAAAACAAAAAAAAAAAAAAAAAAAAAAACAAAAAAAAAACACAAAAAGTTCAAATTACCCCTTTTTCCCACAATCACAATAAAAGTATTTAAATTTAAATTTAAAAAAAAAAAAAAAAATACCCATATTTGCTATCGATGCGTTCAGAATCGCGCAATCAAGATATAAAATCAATTAATGAAAGCCCTAAACTGCGTAACAAAAAAAATGGTCCAAATGCCAAAATTATGTTTTTTTGGTCGCTGCAACATTGCTGTAAACTGCAATAACGGCGATCAAAACAGCGGATGCACCCAAAAATTGTATCATTAGAAACGTCAGCTCAAGACACAAAAAATAAGCTATCACATAGCCCCAGATCCCAAAAAATGAGGGCGCTACGGGTCACAAAACATGGCGCAAAAAGTGTGATACTTTTTTTCCAACTTCTGAATTTTTTTTTTCACCATTTAGATACCAGTAACAGTATACATGTTTGGTATCTCTAAACTCGTACCGACCTGAGGCATCACACAGTCTCGTTGATTTTACCATATAGTGAACACGGCGACTAAAAAACCCAATAAACAAAACGTGTAACTGCACTTTTTTAGCAATTTTTTTCGCAATTTTCCTGTACACTATATGGTAAAATAAATGATTGCATCTGAAAGTACAACTCGTCACGCAAACAACAAGCCATCATATGTCTATATTGATTAGAAAAAAAGCTAATCATTAATAATAATCACCCAATCTCACTCACTTTTAGGCTATGTGCATATGGTGCTTTTTTAATTCAGTTTCCGGCACAGTTTTGTCACAAATCTGCTTGTCTCACCTTATGCCAGCAAAGGCTATGAGAATTCTGAAGTGTTGTGTAAAGATTAATTTCTCTTTGCAGATTTGGTTCAGAAAATAATCTGCAGCTTGTCAAATGCTGATGCATTTTCAGCCGTTCCAGCCATTGACTTCATAAAAGAGAACCTGTCATACACACGGCATTCAGCGGTGCTTTCACTTTGGAAAGCACCAGGGGGTGACAGGTTCTCTTTAAAAAAAAAATGCATCTGCACCAAACGCACCAAATTCGCACCATGTTTTTGGTGCATTTTTCTGCCCCAGGATGCAGATTTGGTGCAGAAATTTCCCACCAAACGTGCAGCATGGGCATACGCCTTACAATTTGTGCAGTGATCATATTCATCTTTTGCAGCAGGACGGATACAGCCAGTGTAATGCCGCCGTGGGCCTAGTGAAGCTCACTCATGACTCCATCTCTGCTGAACTACTAAAACAAAAAGAAAAGTTCAGTGAACTAAGCTCACAGCAGTAATGGAGAACACACAGGGAAGCAAATCCCTTTTCATGGAAATGAATCTGCCAACTTGTTGCAGTCAGGCCAGCAGTCCCCGGGTATTGCTACAGGATGCCAGGACTGCACAATGCTGCATTAGAGGAAAGAAACCCCTGCTCTACACATTAAGTGGGGCCTACAATAATGGCTTTAAAGGGCTAATCCAGACTTAAAGAATCCTTAATATTAAAATCTAGAGGGATTGGTTGCTACTCCTCTGAAATCAGCTTTTTGAAGGAGCTGGGATGCTCAGATACAGGTCAGTTCAGTCATATGCTGTAGCTTTATGGCAGCTTTGTCCCATTGAAGTGATTTGGCCAATGTTATGACACGCTGCACCAGCATCATATAAAGTATGACATTTACAAGTAAATAAGCCAGAATCAGATGCAAAACTAAAAATGTCAGCTGCACTTTAGGAGCTCTGTGGCTTCTTATAACAGCTAAATAATGCAGCAGGGAAGTCTCTGACCCACATGGATGTGAGTTTGGTCTCCTGTCCTGAGACAAAAGCCATCATGAATATAAGGATACGTGCACATGTTTAGCATTTGGTCCAAAAATTTCAGCACCAGTTCTTGGCAGAAAACACAACGGCAAAACTGCACATTTTTGTCGCAACATTTTGGTGCAGATTTTTCACATACATCATAACAAATACACTGCAAGAATTGACATCCTACAGATCTGCACCAAATCTGCAAGGAGAAAGAACTCAACATGTGAATTAGGCTGGGTTCACACCACAGTTTGTTCTTGTCAGTGGGGATCCTGTTTTTTGCAGGACCACACGGACAGGACCGATTTTTAACACCAGATGCCATTTATGTGTCCGGATCTGGGATGTTGAGAGATCCAGACTGACAAAAAGAGCTGGGAGGAGACCGGTTCAGCTGAGCGGTTTAAATTGCCCACCAAAACTGAAAAGTGAGCCATTTAAACCGCTCAGCTGAGGCCGTCATGTGACACATCAGCTGATCAGTTGCTGACAGTCAGCTGATTCAGGTCTTGCAGCGAATCGGACGTGAACACCTTGCATTCCGGGACCCTCGGCGGAGAGGTGAACGTTTTTTTTTTTCTATTTTTAACCATTGCTTTCTTTCATTTTGCTTTAACAGTGTAGGTAGGTACACTGCTAAAGTAAAATTACACACATCACACAGGAACAGAGCAGTGGATTTGCTCTGCGCATGCTCGCACACTAAAACCAGATCTGGGAAACGATCCTATTTTTTCCCCTAATCCGGTGCTCATAGACTCCCATTTTGTGTGTGCCGGATCGCCCCGGATTAGTTGTGCGGTTTGGTCTGGTTTCTTCACCAGAGCCTAAAAAAGAAGCAGCCTCTGATTTGGGGGCTGGGAAAAAAAACAGGACAGAAACTAGTCCAGGACTGAATTCACAGAATCGGATGACCATTATGACCAATCCGGCATCATAGGGATACATGGAAGGCAAAAACGGATCTTGCTCTGTCCTTTCAAAACGGACAGACCAGGATCCCAAAAAAACGTGGTGTGATGCCAACCTATCACTTCAGAAGTCTCACTGACTTTGCTGCCATCAGGAAACCCTTTATATTTCATAACAAACCTACACTTGTAAACGCATCAAAAATGCAACATGTGCACCAAGCCTAATGGGCTGGATAACCCCTGATCATGGCTTTGATGAAGCACACACTTGCATGTTTCTGTACGTTGGAAAAAGAACGATAAGGTTATTAAATAAATCCAAAATAACAAAAACATACATTAGCAAAAATGTACTGTCCTTACCCTCCAAAAAAAGTGAGAAAAGCCCAAAATGTAAAGGTACCGTTACACGTAGCAATGTTGCAGCGATGTCGGAAGCGAATCCGCGGGTGCGCGCTTGCTTCAGACATCGCTGCATTAGCTGTCACACGTAGTGAAGTTGCCTGCCACGCCGCAGCGATGTTGCAACAGTGATCACTCGCTTGGCTGAGTACAACCCAGCAAGCGATACGAAGCAATGATGCGAATAGGCGGCATCGCTGGAAACATCGCTATCGCGGTGTAACAAAGCAAGATCCAGCCAAATTACTGGTGCATTATCGCCAGGTTTTTCAACATGTTGAAAAACCTGTCGTCAACTCCGATCAAGCGACTTATCGTGGTTTAATCGTCCTGTTGCACGGCATGACGTACTTGCGATGTCGCCGCAACATCGCTGAACCCTGGACTTTTCAGCGATGTTGTGGTCGACATAGTGTTGTTTAATGGTACCTTAAGACTTAAGGTATCGTTACACGGCTCAACGGAACGATGTCAGCGGGGAGCTCGTTAGTTTTCGGCATCATTTCAACATCGCTGGTGAGATGTGACACGTATAGATATCGTGAGCAACTAGTTAGCGATGTAGTGAGCAGGTATTGTTCGCAAACCCTGCGAACGAACCCTGCTCATTGCTGTGAATGGGCGAAGTCGCTCACAACATAGTTATCGTGGTGTCACACAGAGCAATGCTACCAGATCGCTTGAACGACATCGCCAGGTTTTCCAACATGTTGGTAAACCTGTCAACTACAATCCAGTGATTTATGGCTGCAACTTGGCAGTGTCACACACAACGAGGTCGCAACGACGTCGCTGAAACACCTCCAAACCCGTGACGTATAAGCGATGTCGCTGACTATGTTGTGCTGTGTAACTGGGCCTTTATTAAATCTTACAAATGAAGGTCAAGAGCTCCAAATATGCTGCATGTTAAAGATCAGTTGATCACTTTAAATTTTATTGCTAATGGGATGAGTGAAAGGCCGTAATCCAAATCTGGAGGAGCCTCATCATCTGTTCCCCAGAAGTGACCTCACACTCTGGTTATTCCAGGCATTCTCTGTCTCCTTGGCTCACGGAGGAGCCATAGGGTCCTGAGCTTACACAGCACAAACAGCAGGTGCCACCTCTCCTCATGCACAGAGGATGTAACATAAAACTAACTAAAACAAATGAATGAAAAGTATGTGCACCCAGTCTAGGATGTTCACCTTTACACATGCCAGCTCTGCGACAGGGCTATACAGAAACAAACATCGTACAACTAAAGTAGAATGGGTGAGAAGGATGTGTCCAGTGATGGCTCGGGACCCCGGCAGACTCCTGCACCATTGTGTCCTCCAAATGCAAATGGAGTCCGTGGAGCCTCGATTAAGAGTCTCAAACATGGGACTAGCCAGATATCCCTCCAGGGAAGGGCTTTAGCCGGCTGCCCGCAATGTTTTCCTTGACTGGTCTCCCTGACATCAGTGAGTGCTTTGTGATTGTGTCCTCCATGGCAGACTTCAACTATCCTGGCCTTACATGAATTACCATTCAATATTAATGGGCACATTTGCATTAAAGGGAATCTGTCACCAGGTTTTTGCTACTCCATCTAAAAGCAACAAGATATAAGGGCAGAGATACGGATTCCATCGATGCGTCACTTACAGAGCTGCTTGCTGTCATTTTGATAAAATCACAGTTTTCTCTGCTGCAGATCTAGACGTTCTCTGAAGGCAAAGATCTGTAACTCCACCCACATCACTGAATGGCAGCTTGCTGGCTATGCACAGTACACAGAAAGCTGCCAATCAGTAGTGGAGGTGGAGTTATACAGTACAGTACGCGAGTACGGACTACTAACTTTTCAACAAGTTTACTTTGCTATTCCTCTAATGATCAAATCACTTTTTATCAGCAGACTATCAAAACGCCAAGTGATACATCACTGGAATCATTGTCTCTGTCTAAGGGCCCTTTCACATCAGCGTTTTTCGTAATTCGCGGCAGATGCGGTGAAAAAAACGCATCTGCCGCGTTTGCCGCATAACCGTTCCACTTGCGGCGCGGTTGCGGTTTTTCCCATACAAAGTATAGGGGGACTTGCGGCAGATGCGGCAAGTGCGGTTTTGCACTTGCGGCAGGTGCGGCAGCGAAAAAACCCGCGGCTGACCGCGGTTTTTTTCGCTGCCGCACCTGCCGCAAGTGCAAAACCGCACTTGCCGCATCTGCCGCAAGTCCCCCTATACTTTGTATGGGAAAAACCGCAACCGCGCCGCAAGTGGAACGGTTATGCGGCAAACGCGCAGATGCGGTTTTTTCACCGCATCTGCCGCGAATTACGAAAAACGCTGATGTGAAAGGGCCCTTAATCATGCTGCTCGCAGATTGGGTGGAGAAAAAAATTGGTGACAGATTCTCTTTAAAGAGATTTCCATATTACATCCAAAATAAAGCATCTGAAACAATCTGATGCGACGAGAGCCTAAAGGTTCCTGGACAAATTTAATAAAAGTCGTCCAAACCTGTAGTTTTCCTCCAACTGCCTAATATTTCTGGGGGCTTCTTGACTCTCCCCAAAATAGATTTTAAAGAAGTAAAAAATGTTAACATTGGAATTTCACCATCCGGGGACATAAGCCTCTGCCAGCGGTGTCTGACAGCAGCGGAAAACAACACAGGGCGCTCAGCTGAGTGGATGACTGCTGCGTATGGGGGAGTTGGGGGAGGCAGCTGACAAGAAGTCTGTGCCCCTGTCAAACATACCACTTTTCCCGCTGCAGAGCCATAGCCTGGCTAGTTTCAAAATCAGCCGTTTAACTGAAGTCCCACAAAAGGCTAACAGGTAATTGCATCAGCGGCCACAGGGATTGTTCTGATAAATTATAAATAGTTTCTGTAGGAATTGTATTCATTTTACTCGGTCTTGCCTTTGTAACAGGCCCATCACCTATCCATCAAAAACACAGCCCTGAAGTGTTCAGCAAACGAGACGGTGAGATCCTGATGAGGCGAGTGCACAGGACGCTGTACAAGATCAAGAAAAACAAAAAAAAAACACAACTACTGTTATACAGCGGTGCTCAAGAAGAATTCTCTTAGGGTGCCTTCACATTTGCGTTTCTGACGCAGCGCACTGAACACAGCCAAACGCTTGCGCACATGCATTCCTATGTTTAACATGGGAACGCATGTGCCTGCATTTTGGCTGCGTTCGGTTGCGTTTGCGTATGGATGCGCATAATTTGTGCGCCCTCCTTTGTACTCCGAACGCAGCCCTGTTGCATTTCTTGTGCGTTCGCGAGCGTTTGTTTTATCTGCAAGCATCCGCAAGCGCACAAAAAAATGCATGGAAGTCAATGGATCCGCAGTGTCCTCCGCATGACAGCGCAGGAGAACGCTGCGGATCACATTGAAATCTCTACGGGTGGCCGCCGGTGACCAGCTACAGCTGCCGCTGCTCTCCCGCCAGTGTCAGCGCGGGAGATGTGGAGACACAGCTGATCTGACAGCTGTTTTAATCTCCCGCACTTACACCGAATAGGTGTAGTCCTGAGGGAGGACATGTCCACAGGGTACCTGAGGAAGGTGCTGGGAAAGCACTGAAACGTGTTGGTCTATGGTGGAATATAGAATGTGATGGAGGAAACAAACCTTGTGGAGTACATTGGTTTCCACGGTCCGTGCTTTAATCATTCCTGTTTAAACTCCAGAGATGGAATTGTGTAATGCCTTCAGACAAGGTTCAGACAGAAAACCATAGCAGCTGCCACATAATACAGTAATACTAAGGCTGTTTGCACACATTGCGTTTTTAGCAGATTTGTCACAAACCCTGAACAGTTTACAGATGCCAACATCAATGAATTCCTGAAGTCTCCTGCACACATCATTTTTTCCTTGAAAATCTGGTGCAGAAATAAGTCTTCAGGATGTCAATTCGTGCAGTCTTTTTGCTGCAGGTTTGTCCTATTCCAATGACTGGAAAAAATCTGTACCAAAAACAAATCGAAAATGTGGTAAAAATTCACGTTTTTTGCAGGTGCATTTGTTCTGCCAAGAGATGCAGAAATGCATACACCAAATCCTTAAATGTATCCACACACTGTAAATGCTCGTCATTTAAAAGTCCTATCATCAGCCTGAGGCACAACCTGCGCTCACCAATACTGAGGTGTCAGAATGGTTGTTGTTGTCACAGGCCATCACTATGCACATCCTCCTGTCTCTAGCCGGACAAAGTATACACTACAAACCTCCTATATACAGTTCTTCCAAATACACGGTTACCCACAATGACAAAATCTAGCAGGCAACATCCGGCTAGGATCAGAACAGGAGAAGTTGGTGAAGTTAATAGTTGGCAGCAGAGAATGCAGCAGACGCAGTGCAGGTCCTGAGGAGCTGACAAGCTCAACATCCATCTGACCGGACAATTACCGTATACACCATGTGGGCATGGCAGCATTTTGTTGACTGTGTGCAGTTAATTTTTGGGGGCAATACTAATACAATGTTAACCTAATATTCCCTGTACATCAGCAGCTGTAAGAGACATATGCATTGTTAGCAGCAGGGCTGTGGAGTCGGTAAGTCAAACCACCGTCTCCTGAATTTCCCTGACTCAGACTCCTTTGACTCAGACTCCCTCATATACGGCTCATGTTTAAGTGATAAATTTATTGTAGTACAATGTGAACATCAGACTTTAATCATTGTTATGATACAATAATCAACATAAAAATAATTCATAATAATATTCAATACATTCTGCATTGAACTACTGTACCCAATTTATTATATATTTTAGGAGTCAGTCCATTTTCTACCGACTCCAACTCTGAGTCCACAGCCCTGGTTAGCAGGGACCTGTATCAGCGCACACCTACACGGGACACATTACTATTTTACAGCAGATTTTCCATTGTCAGAATGCAAGATGACAAGCTGCAATTATATGAATGGCAATGTGTGTTTACAATGGAAATCATGACATTGAACAAAACTGAATGCGGATTTCCCATTTATAAGTAGTTTCAGGAACAGTGTAGGTCACGGAGCTCCGCCATTTCCAAAACACCCATTCACGTCTATAACTTACAGAAACAGCATAACCAGAGCAGAGCCATTCTGGGTCATTTCAATAGTCACCACCACAGACACTCAACCCATCTCAGCCACTGGGAAGACCCATTAAAGAGAAGTCAACATTTCACTTTATCCCTTAAAACCACTAGGGTTTATTTTATTTTTTGCACCTAATATAAGAGCAGCAAAATGTAGACAGGGACCCGGATCCCAGTAATGGATTACTTATTTGGCTGCTTAATGTAGTTTTGCTAGCAGGAGGATTATCACTAGAGGACTAGCAAACCTGCTGCCATGAAGTCGCCCATAGACATGAGCTCTGATTAACCCTGCCTCCACTAATGACTGGCATTTTTCTGCCTATGAACAGTGTACACAAAAACCTGCCAATCAGTGGTGTGGCCGGGGTTGTAAGAGCTCAGCATTCATGGTGGGTTTACACGTTGCGATATTGGCCCGATATCGTATCCAACAGCGCGGGAGCGCGCATTTTGTGCCCGGATTTCAAAGAATCGCATCGGAGGTTTACACAGCGCGATATCGTGATACAACGTCCCTACGATGTCTACGCCCCCCGACCCAGGAACGACCATTTAACATGTGAGTCAATGGAGGACGTTGTACTGCACATTGGAGTTGGGCTGTCACAGCAGGATCCGGCTCCAACCGGTATCCGATATCAGGCCTTGAATAGCACGCTCTTTCGATCCTCGATATCGGTTTGCCATCGTTCCTGCATCGTATTGGACGTTCACACCGTACAACGCACGAAGGAGATCGGGTCCAACGCACGAACCACGTGAGTTTTGGTCGGAGTTGGACACCGATATCGCAACGTGTAAACCCACCATCAGAGCTGCGAGATCTGCACAGGATGAAACAATGAATTTATCAAAACTAACTTCTGTTAACCATTTTGACCTTTGAAAATGGTTAAGTGGCTAAAAGAAGTGACCTGGCCATTCTTCAGAAAGCATCTAAAAACACAATACATTTCAACCAGGAGGAAAAAAATAAACATAAAAAAAATTGTTAAAAAAAGATGACAAGGCAAGCACTACTCATATTCCTGCAGCTACTTCTGCTTCAAACACTATTTAGGTGCACCGTCCTCTGTAAGAATCAGTGAGCACATGCTACATTTTTAGATGTGATTTTGAGTGCAGATTTGTCACAAAAGCTGAAAGGAAACCTGATGGCAGCATAATCAATGAGAATCCTCAAGTCTCATCTATTTTGTGCTTGCAGATGTGATGCAGAAATGAATCTGCAAGATGTCAATTCTTTCAGTGTCTTTGCAGCAGATTTTGCCCCTTCTAATGAATGAGAAAAATCTGCACCAAAAACATGGCAAAAAAGTATGGAAAATGTGCATTTTTCCTGCCAGGAAAAGAAATTTCTGCACCAAATCCTAAGGCTACGTTCACACATTGCGTAATTTTGAGCGCGCTTTTCACGGCATAAAAATATGCAGCACTTTCATGGGAAAAGCGTCAGCTTAAAAAGAACTGACACGTCAATTCTTTACGCAGCAGTGCCAGCGCTTTTTCCCCATAGGGGCGGCGCTTCTGCATCTGATGTCACAGAGGGAGAGGAAGAATCCTGTTTCCTCCTCCCCTTTGTGACATGTGTGAGCGCCCCCATTTGATTTTGCAGTGTATTAATATACACTGCGAAATCAAAATTAAACAAAGCCAGAGGTATTAAAAATAAGAGAGAATGCTTACCTCTCCACCGGCTTGTTCGCGCTATCCTGCACTGAGCGAAGGCCATGTACTGATGTTAAAAGACCTTGCGTATCGTCATGGGCGCCGATTGGCCACTTGCCGTCATGTGATACACATCACATATTAATACACTGCAAATTCAAATGTGGGCTGGCAAACATTTCACAGAGGGGAGGTGGAACCAGGGTTCTTCCTCCCCGTGACATCACTTCTCCCCCGGGCCGTGAAAAAGTGTGCTGTGTGAAAAGCGCTGCTTATTTATTTTTTTTTGCAAAATGCTGGTAAAAGCGCCCACGCAAAAAAAAAAAACTGTGTGAAAGTAGCCTTACTCTGTGAATATACCCTTATAAATCTTTTCCAGGACTACAGTATAAAAAAAAAAAAAAAGTGTCCACTTCCTTACAGAGACAGTGCCACACCGGTCTTCAGGCTTTATGTAGTATTGCCGCTCTACAGGTATCACGTATACCTGGGGCCGGGGTTTTAGGAGCAACCAGAAATCTTTTCATTTTCATGTGCAACAGTAAATTGCTGACATTTGTGTGCATTAAGGAGAAATTGGTGATAAATTAGGAGAGGCTGTGTGCTAACACTTCATCTGACGGAGATCCTTTTGTGCAAACACACGAGCCTATTCCCGAGCACTGCTCTATCATGGGTGTCAGCCTTGACAGGCACGTGGCTGCTGATGTCACCACGGTGCTATTTAAATAATGCAATAAGGTGATACTGAAGAGCAAATAATGACAGGTTGGAACAACCAGAGCGGTTTCTTCATGAATATGTATAACTTGTGTGACAAACATTGTGACATCAGAGCCAAAAATAGAATTAAAGCCGCCAGATGGACGGACACTGCATATAGCTGGTTACAGCCATGGTGGACCTGGCAGGACGTTCCCATCAGAAATGGTCTTCTGCAATAACCGTTTTACAGTTTTGCAATTTTTCATTAAGAAATACGCCAGAAGCAAAGAAAGAAAAAGACGACATTTCTACACACTTCGCACATGTAACCACAAACTGTAACCACCTGATGCACATGGGGCGAGCACCATGTAACACAGAGGAAGGTTTCCACAGTGGAGCAGATCTGAGATGAAGCAGGAACATCTCGGGAATAGGCTGACGATTATATATGCTTAGTTTAACCACAGTAATTGATGATGCCAGAGAGGATTCACATCAGTCTCTGTTCACACTTGGGTTTTGTATTCAGCATTACGGAAACAATGATGCAGTGTGTGCTGGACACCAGTTATGTACAATGATGGGGTATGATGGAATTTACAAGAGGACCTTCCATTCCTTGGATCTGTGGCCGTGTACACACACACACACACACACACACACACACACACACGACACATGATGGATCCTTATATAGTAACATAGTTTTTAAGGTTGAAGGAAGACTTAACGTATGTGCCCACTGGACGGTTCTGCATCTCTGCAGACCGTCAGAAAACCGGTGGAGAATTGCAGAAACTAATTTTTTTTACCTCAGCAGTGTCCATCGTTTGAGCGTTTTTTGAGCGGTTTTATAGCGTTTGTTACAGCGTTTTATCGGCGGTTTTCTGGCGGTTTTTCTTAGCGTTTTACAGACGGTTTTTTGAGCACTTGTAAGCTGGAACCGCTGTAAAAACGCTCAAAAGAATTCACCTGCTCTATCTTTGAAAACCGGTGGAAAACCGGTGAAGAAAGTGGAAAGGAGACAAACAAAAACGTTCTAATGTACACAGCGTTTTCTAAAATCCATTGACTACCATGTTAAGCCAACCGCTGGTTAGGATTAACATAAATTAACATAAAACTCAGCGGAAAACGCTAAAAAACAGCCTATAAAACGTCCAGTGGGCACATAGCCTTAGTCCATCTAGTTCAACCCATAGCCTAACATGTTGATCCAGAGGAAGGCAAAAAAAAACCATGTGGCAACAATAAGCTCCACATTGGGGAAAAAAAATTCCTTCCTGACTCCAGATACGGCAGACTAATTCCCTGGATCAACGCCCTATCAAAGAATCTAGTATGTATAACTGATAATATTATAGTTTTCAAGAAAGGCATCCAGCCCTTCTTAAATGTTAGTAGTGAGTCACTCATTACAACAGCATGTGGCAGAGAGTTCCATAGTCTCACTGCTCTTACAGTAAAGAATCCGCGTCTGTGATTATGATTAAACCTTCTTTCCTCCAGACGTAGAGGATGCCCCCTTGTCCCAGTCTCAGGCCTAAGAGTAACGAGATCATTAGAAAGGTCTCTGTACTGCCCCCTCATATATTTATACATTATTATAAGATCACCCCTAAGCCTTTGTTTTTCCAAGCTAAATAACCCCAAGTTTAATAACCTGTCTTGGTATTGCAGACCCCTTAGTCCTCTAATGACTTTTGTCGCTCTTCTCTGGACCCGCTCTAGTTCAGCTATGTCTTTCTTATACACCGGAGACCAGAATTGTACATAGTATTCTAAGTGTGGTCGCACTAGTGACTTGTATAGAGGTAAAATTATGTTCTCCTCATGAGCATCTATGCCTCTTTTAATGCATCCCATTATTTTATTTGCCTTTGCAGCAGCTGCCTGACACTGGCCACTAAATGTGAGTTTGTCATCTACCCATACACCCAGGTCTTTTTCAGTGACAGTTTTGCCCAGTGTTTTACAATTAAGCACATAATTATACCTTTTGTTTCCTCTGCCCAAGTGCATGACCTTACATTTATCCCCATTAAAGCGCATTTGCCATTTATCAGCCCAAGCTTCTAGTTTACATAAATCCTCCTGTAATATAAAATTGTCCTCCTCTGTATTGATTACCCTGCAGAGTTTAGTGTCATCTGCAAATATTGAGATTCTACTCCGTATGCCCCCTACAAGGTCATTAATAAATATATTAAATAGAAGTGGGCCCAACACTGACCCCTGTGGTACCCCACTGTTAACTGTGACCCATTCTGAGTGTGTTCCATTAATAACCACCCTTTGTTTCCTATCACTAAGCCAGTTCTTAACCCACTCACACATATTTTCCCCTATCCCCATTGCCCTCATTTTATGTATCAACTTTTTGTGTGGCACCGTATCAAAAGCTTTTGAAAAGTCCATATACACCACATCCACTGCATTTCGTTGGTCCAGTCCAGAACTTACTTCTTCATAGAAGCTTATCAGATTAGTTTGACAGGAACGGTCCCTCGTAAAACCATGTTGATAATGGGTCATGAGGTTATTTTTCTTCAGATACTCCAGTATAGTATCTCTTAGAAAACCCTCTAGGATTTTACCCACAGTAGAGGTTAAGCTTACTGGCCTATAATTTCCAAGTTCAGTTTTTGTCCCCTTTTTGAATATTGGCACCACATTTGCTATACGCCAGTCCTGTGGTACAGACCCTGTTATTATGGAATCTTTAAATATTAAAAATAATGGTCTATCTATGACAGTACTTAATTCATGCAGCACTCTGGGGTGTATCCCATCCGGGCCCAGGGATTTGTCAATTTTAGTGATTTTTAGACGATGCCGTACTTCCTCTTGGGTTAAGCAGGTGACATTTAATTGAGACTTTTTGTTATCACTGATCATATTGTCTGTCATGGGATTTTCTTGTGTAAATACTGTTGAAAAAAAGTCATTTAGCATATTGGCTTTTTCCTCATCCACCATTTCACCCAGACTATTTTTAAAGGGGCCAATACCATCATTTTTTAGTTTCTTACTATTTATGTAGTTAAAAAATATTTTGGGATTCTTTTTACTTTCTCTGGCAATGAGTCTCTCTGTCTCAATCTTTGCTGCCTTGATTTGCTTTTTACAAATGTTATTTAATTTTCTGTATTTATTTCATAATGCTTCATCACTACCTACTTGCTTTAATTCCCTAAATGCTTTCTTTTTGTCACATATTGCACTTCTTACCGCTTTATTTAGCCATAGTGGTTTCCTCCTATTTCTAACATGCTTATTCCCATAGGGTATATATTGTGCACAGGTCCTATTCAGGATGCTAATAAACATCTCCCATTTGTGTTGTGTACTTTTATGTCTCAGGACATCGTCCCAATTTATTGCACTAAGATCATCTCTCAACCGTTGGAAATTTGCCTTCCTGAAGTTTAGTGTCCTTGTAGCCCCTCTACTACACGTCTTAGTAAAGGATACTTGAAAGCTTATTAAGTTATTATCACTATTACCCAATTGACCTCCAACCCGTATATTTGATATGCGGTCCGGCCTGTTGGTTAATATTAGGTCCAGCAGTGCCCCCCTTCTTGTTGGGTCCTGAACCAGTTGTGAAAGGTAATTGTCTCTCATAGTTTTCAAAAACTTATTACCGCCACACATGTGGTGGTACTGCCCTAGGATTTCACAGTTCTGGACTCTGGTGGCTAGCCTGGTGGGGACGGTTACCGAAACAGTTATTCCCTTAACCCCACAGCTGGCAGTTCTTCACATAGGAGCGGAGGTTCTCCCTCCGATCCCCAGGCATGTCACCTCATACATCCTGACCGCGGCCAGACTGTGTGTGGCGGCCGCATGGAAGAATACTTCCCCTCCATCCCTGAGTGATGTTACCAATAAATTGAATCTAATCTTCTGCCATGAATATCACCTAGCGATGGACGCTCCGAGACGCAGGTATATTGGAGAGGCCTGGCACTTATGGGCGTCACACCCAGCTGCTATGAAACCTATGTTCTAGGCGTCCATCGGGGCGTCCGAGAGGCAGCTCCTTACCTTCCTTCCTTCTTACCTTGCTCCTCTTCTCTCCACCTTATCATAAAATTTTCTCGAAATGTGCTTATACTCATTCCATACACTACCCCATTACCTACCTCACGATCTCCCTTCCCCTCTTATCCTACTCTCTATTATTCCTCCTGGCTCCTCCCCTCCCCATCTCACGCTACACATCTTTTCCTTTCCTTTCTACCTCCCTCACTCTAAAATTTCCTGATCTTTTCCCCTCCCATCCACCAACCCCCCACCCTCCACCTCCCCCCCCCCCAGTTGGTTTTTTGCTCATCCCTCCCCCATTCAAATTTTTGGGGTTGAACATTTTGTCGTACAGCCCACTACCTTAAATTGGCTCCTCCGTGGGAAAAAGCCCACCGACCACCGGACCTTCAGACTTCGCCACTTGCAGAAATCAGCATGTTCGAAGAATAACATGGTCTCTGTCGACTACCCCCAAGAGTCTCCCTATCCTCATTTTTCTGACCTCAACCCCCCCCTCCCCCCCCTTCCCTTTTTGTGTTTTCAATATAAATACCCTAATATGTACTTTACTGAACTGTTGTCATACGTTCACTATATGACTTGGCATTACTTTTTTTCTATGCATATTTACCATATCCTGTTCAACTTCTACATCTAATAAAAAATTTATTGAAGTGCAAAAACTTATTACCTTTGCTGGAACTGCAGGTTTCTGATCCCCAATGTATTTCAGGGTAGTTGAAGTCCCCCATAATAATGACTTCTCCCTGAGTCGCTGCTTCATCTATTTGCTTTATGAGGATATTCTCCTCCACTTCCATTATTGTTGGGGACTTATAACAAACCCCTATCAGTAATTTATTATTTTTCCCCCTCCCCTTATCTCCACCCACAGGGACTCTACATTTCCATTAGATTCACCTATATTATCACGCAGGATGGGTTTTAAGGATGATTCTACGTATAAACATACACCTCCTCCTCGCCTATTTGTACGGTCATTTCTGAACAGACAATAGCCCTGTAAATTAACAGCCCAGTCATGGCTCTCGTCCAGCCAAGTCTCCGAAATCCCCACCATGTCAAAATTATCTTCCAACAAAATCAATTCTAATTCCTCCATTTAGTTGGTGAGGCTTCTGGCATTAGTGAACATGCACTTTATGCATCTCTCTTTACCTCTATTCCTTCCTACTAGATTGACTGTTCTAACCCCACCCCTCATGCCACCCCCAATTTTATTACTTGTGCCCAGGTTACTATTTACACTATCTTCCCCTCCTATACAATGAATACCCTCCCCCCAAATCCCTAGTTTAAACACTCCTCCAACCTTCTAGCCATTTTCTCCCCCAGCACAGCTGCACCCTCCCCATTGAGGTGCAGACCGTCCCTAGCATAGAACCTGTAGCCAACAGAGAAGTCGGCCCGGTTCTCCAGGAACCCAAACCCCTCCTTCCTACACCAATTCCTGAGCCACTTATTTATCTCCCTAATCTCCCTTTGCCTCTCTGGTGTGGCACGTGGTACAGGCAGTATTTCAGAGAATGCTACTTTGGAGGTCCTTGCCTTAAGCTTGCAGCCTAATTCCCTGAAATCATCTTTAAGGACCTTCCACCTACCTCTAACTGTCATTTGTGCCAATGTGCACCATGACCGCTGGGTCCTCACCAGCCCCTCCCAGTAATCTGTCAACCCGATCAGCGATGTGCCGGACTCGAGCGCCAGGTAGGCAGCACACTGTTCGACGATCCCTGTCTTTGTGACAGATTGCCCTATCTATTCCCCTAATAATTGAGTCCCCACTACCAGCACTTGTCTGGCCTGTCCTTCTCTCCTGTTTTCCCCCTTACTGGAGCAGCCACTCCTCTGGCTTTCAGAAGTCATGCCCTGCTGCAGCAGTGCTGTACCTGAACTCACACCCCCCTCATCTGCCAACATAGCAAATTTATTGGGGTGTGCCAGATCAGGGCTAGCCTCCCTGGCACCCTTCCCTCTACCCGCCTTCTAACTGTCACCCAGCTAGCTACCTCATGGTCCTGCAGCTCCATACTACCATCCTCCCCCACATCTATCCCATTGAGCAGCTGTTCAGTGAGCAGCAGACTCCTTTCCATATTGTCTATGGATCTCAGCGTTGTCAGTTCATTTAGATCTAGTATCTGGGCTTCCAAATGCACAACGTACTCACATCTCACACAGCAGTATGCACCCTCGACCGGCTGGTCAAGGAATGCATACATGTGGCAAGATGTACACTGGATGGCATTGCCAATCATGGAGCTCATTTCCTAATGGGGATTGCACCAGACAGAAATGATAAGTAAAAAGAAATGCAAAGTATTAATTAAATACAACCAGCAATTCAGTAAGTCCTCCCTTCCAAACTCCCTTAATCCAAAGTCACTGAATCACAAGTCACACACTTACTTCTGTTGCACTTGAGCTCTGTCAAACGTAGCTCGTCACACTCGCTAGAAAATCAGATATAAAGGTTTTTTTTTTTTGGTTTTTTTTTCCCTTAGCAGAAAATCAGCCTACAGCTCAGTGTACTTCCATATACACACACAGCACTCAGACTTCTCCGAGATACTAATACTGATGAGCAAGCGTCCTCACAATGGCTCGTTACACCATCAAGAACCGGGATTTTCAGGCACAAGTGTAACGGGTATAATGGAAGTCAATGGGAAGCTCGGGTATTTTTAAACTATGGTGCTTGATGGAGTGACAAGCCTTGGAGAGCAATGTCGCTCATCACTAGATACTGATGAATCTAAGCCTTGTTAATAGAGGCATACATTGCCTAGAGCAGTGATGGCGAACCTTTAGAGACCAAGTGCCCAATCTGCAACCCAAAGCCGAATTCTTTGTAGTGAAGTGCCGATACAGCAATTTAACCTAAATGACAGCATTGACCATCACAAGAGCTGCACAGGGAGAGCCAGCAACAGCCAACTCTCTTCCCTGTACTGTGCTTGCAGTCCTGACACCCTGATAAGTTCTATTATTCTAAAAATGAATTGCTTTTAAACTTAAGGGCCTGTCACACGTGTCAATGTCGCCTGCAATATCGCTCATGCGTCACAAATTATTAATCGCCTGAGCGATGTGGAATTATCGCAGGTAAGATGTCACACGCGTCAATATGACCCAGCGATGCGGTGATGTCGCCATCTTGCGAGCGATTTTATTTAGTCGCTTGTACGTTGTCAAAATAGAAAATACGTCGCTGAGTTTAGTGTCACACGCAGCGATGCACAGGGTCTACTGAGTGATGAGCGACAGGTTTTACATCTGGCAGTGAAACCTGCGATCGGCGATCAGCGACATGTCGCTGGTTGCATCGCTTGGTCACACGCTTCAATGTCGCTCCTGCGTCACTTTTATGTCGCTCGAGCGACTAAAATCCGTGACGTACGAGCGACATTGACAGCGATATTGACGCGTGTGACAGGCCCTTTACCTTTGCAGTCTTCTCTTTTCTTCAGCAGTGGTCATCCAGCTCATGTGAACTTCACATTGAAGCTGAGCTGCTCCCACTGCCCTTTCCAGACACAGCAGGTGGATTGATCTGTATGGAGAAAAAAAATGGAAGAATATTAGATAGATAAGAGATGGATAGATTTTAGCATGGAACACAAGCAGATTCCACACTGAAATCCTGGTCCCTATCTTGTGCCAATGTCTCTATCCTGACTCTCTCCTTGTAGTAATGTCTCCATCCTTACTCTCTCTGTGTAGTCATTTGCTCTATCCTGACCCTGCCCTTGCAGTTATGCTCTATCCTGACCCTCTTCTGGCAGTAATGTCCCCATCCTGCCCCATCTTGCAGTAATGCCCAATCCTTTCCCCTTGCAGTAATGTCCCATCAAGTCCACTGCTTGTAGTGATGCCCCATCATGCCCACTCCTTGCACAAATGCTGCATCATGTCCACTCACTGCAGTAATGCTCCATCCTTGGAGTAAATACCCCATCATGCCCCCTCCTTGTAGTAATGCCCCATCACATCCCTTTTTGTAGTAATGCCCCATTATGCCCCCTTCTTGCAGAAATGCTGCATCATGTTCACTCCTTGTAGTAAATCCCCTTTCATGCCCCTCCTTGTAGTAAATACCCTCTCATGCCCCTTCCTTGTAATAAATGCCCCCTCATGCTTCTGCCTCATTGTAGAAAATGCCCTCTCAAGCTTCATCCTTGTAAAGAATGCCCTTCATTTTAGTAAAGGCACCCTCATGCCTCCCCTCTTTGTAGTAAATGCCCCCTCCTGTATATAAGGCCACCACATGCCCCCTCCTGTATATAAGGCCACCACATGCCTCCTCCTGTATATAAGGCCACCACATGCCTCCTCCTGTATATAAGGCCACCACATGCCTCCTCCTGTATATAATGCCACCACATGCCTCCTCCTGTATATAATGCCACCACATGCCTCCTCCTGTATATAATGCCACCACATGCCTCCTCCTGTATATAATGCCACCACATGCCTCCTCCTGTATATAATGCCACCACATGCCCCCTCCTGTATATAATGCAACCATATGCCCCCTCGTTATAGCTGAAGAAAAAAAAAAAAAAAAATCATACTCACCTAGTTCTCCCTCCTCCACCGCTGCTCCTCATCGTGTCTTCTGTCCAACCTACACAGGACTCAGAGCGCGTCACATGACCGCGGTCACGTGACATCGGCCGGGCGGAGCTAGCAGAGAGTGTTGGAGACGCAGAGGGAAAAGAAGTCTTCTCCCTCCGCTCTGACACAACTTTGAACTGCCAGCGCCATAATGCCGGCAGTGCAAAGCGGGCGTGCCATAGGTTCGCCATCACTGGCCTAGAGGGTAACAGTTAGCAGATTTTTGCTACCTTATCTGAGAGCATCATGATATAGGCACAGAGACCAACGGTGTATCACATACAGTTGTGGCCAAAAGTATTGACACCCCTGCAATTCTGTCAGATAATACTCAGTTTCTTCCTGAAAATTATTGCAATCACAAATTCTTTGGTATTATTATCTTCATTTAATTTGTCTTCAATGATAAAACACAAAAAGAATTGTCCTAAAGCCAAATTGGATATAATTCCACACCAAACATAAAAAAGGGGGTGGACAAAAGTATTGGCACCGTTAGAAAAATCATGTGATGCTTCTCTAATCTGTGTAATTAACAGCACCTGTAACTTACCTGTGGCACCTAACAAGTGTTGGCAATAACTAAATAACACTTGCAGCCAGTTGACATGGATTAAAGTTGAATCAATCTCTGTCCTGTGTCCTTGTGTGTACCACATTGAGCATGGAGAAGACCAAAGAACTGTCTGGGGACTTGAGAAACCAAATTGTGAGGAAGCATGATTAATCTCAAAGCTACAAGTCCATCTCCAAAGACCTGAATGTTCCTGTGTCTACCGTGCGCAGTGTCATCAAGAAGTTTAAAGCCCATGGCACTGTGGCTAACCTCCCTAGATGTGGACGGAAAAGGAAAAATTGACAAGAGATTTTAACGGAAGATTGTGCTGATGGTGGATAAAGAACCTCGACCAACATCCAAACAAGTTCAAGCTGCCCTGCAGTCCGAGGGTACAACAGTGTCAACCCGTACTATCTGTCGGAGTCTGAATGAAAAGGGACTGTATGGTAGGAGACCCAGGAAGACCCCACTTCTTACCCAGAGACATAAAAAAGCCAGGCTGGAGTTTGCCAAAACTTACCTGAGGAAGCCTAAAACGTTTTGGAAGAATGTTCTCTGGTCAGGTGAGACAGAAGTAGAGCTTTTTGGGCAAAAGCATCAACAGAGTTTACAGGAGAAAAAAAAGAGGCATTCAAAGAAAAGAACATGGTCCCTACAGTCAAACATGGCAGAGGTTCCCTGATGTTTCGGGGTTGCTTTGCTGCCTCTCGCACTGGACTGCTTGACTGTGTGCATGGCATTATGAAGTCTGAACACTACCAACAAATTTTGCAGCATGATGTAGGGCCCAGTGTGAGAAAGCTGGGTCTCCCTCAGAGGTCATGGGTCTTCCAGCAGGACAATGACCCAAAACACACTTCAAAAAGCACTAGAAAATGGTTTGAGAGAAAGCACTGGAGACGTCTAAGGTGGCCAGCAATGAGTCCAGACCTGAATCCCATAGAACACCTGTGGAGAGATCTAAAAGTGGCGGTTTGGAGAAGGCACCCTTCAAATATCAGGGACCTGGAGCAGTTTGCCAAAGAAGAATGGTCTAAAATTCCAGCAGAGCATTGTAAGAAACTCATGGATGGTTACCGGAAGCGGTTGATCGCAGTTATTTTGGCTAAAGGTTGTGCCACCAAGTATTAGGCTGAGGGTGCCAATACTTTTGTTTGACCCATTTTTGGAGTTTTGTGTGAAATGATCAATGTTTTGCTTTTTGCTTCATTCTCGTTTGTGTTTTTTCATTGAAGACAAATTAAATGAAGATAATAATACCAAAGAATTTGTGATTGCAATCATTTTCAGGAAGAAACTGAGTATTATCTGACAGAATTGCAGGGGTGTCAATACTTTTGGCCACAACTGTAGATCACTGGGTGCAGCGGTTCTGACACAATCATAGGTTTTAGATTCAGCCGTGCAACAGAGGTGAGAATGCTGGCCCCATTCACACCAGGCTCTACCTACCATGTCTATAAAAATTGCACTGCTAATCACAGTATAGGATATGTTGCATTACCAGACATGAAGCAATGTAGTCCGAGAAATGATAATCTCCCAGTGCTAAAACAATCATTTAAAGTAAACAAAAGCAGCCCGCTTCATTATCTGTCTACAAGCCCAGTAACACACACGGATAATTGTGCAGAGATTGTTCACAGATCTCTGGTTGCAGTGACATCATGGACACATTGTTACATTTGTACATGGCCACAAAATGGAACAATGTGTCCATGAGGTCACTGCAACCAGATATCTGTGAACAATCTCTGCACAATTATCAGTGTGTGTAACTGGGCCTTTAGGCTGGTGACGCATTGTGCAAGATGTATATGAAATACTCACATGCCTCACCCAGCATAGCCAAAGGCTCTCTGGGCAGGAGCATATCAGCTACATGTGTTTTTATGCAGATAACATGTTCCTGTCCAGAGAATTGTCGGCTGTGCTTGGTGAGGCATGCGAGACTCATGCTGAGCAAGATGCATGCAAGATATTTGCACGTCTCTAGCCTTAAAGGGAACCAACCACCCCCAATGACCCCCCCCCGGACTATTAATATCGGTCCCTACACACAGCACATACATGTGGCTAAAAAAACTGTTTTTTAAAACTTAAGATAATGCTTTTGAAAGTTTAAAACGAAGGGACGGGTGGGCGTTACTTATCTGTGTCAAAAGCCGGGTTGCAGCTGCCACTCATCCTCCCGTGTCCCGCAGCAGCAGTAACGGCCAGCCCTTTTCAGCGTCACAGCCCTGTGCACGGGCTCACATGCCCGTGCACACGTCATCATCTACAGCCGGGTAGCGAGCGCGCGCTCTGACTTCCTGCGCTCGGCTGTGGAAGTCAGAGCGCGCGCTCGCAACCCGGCTGTAGATGATGACGTGTGCACGGGCATGCGAGCCCGTGCACAGGGCTGTGACGCTGAAAAGGGCTGGCCGTTACTGCTGCTGCGGGACACGGGAGGATGAGTGGCAGCTGCTACTCGGCTTTTGACACAGATAAGTAACGCCCACCCGTCCCTTCGTTTTAAACTTTCAAAAGCATTATCTTAAGTTTTAAAAAGCAGTTTTTTTAGCAAAAATCATTGCAGCACATGTATGTGCTGTGTGTAGGGACCGATATTAATAGTCCAGGGGGGGTCATTGGGGGTGGTTGGTTCCCTTTAAAGGGGTTGTTCGGTCTAAACTGATAATTCTAGAGTCACTATGTCACTTCAGACCAATACTCCCAGCGCTCGCACTGAGCGCTGTCAGAATTTGTGGTTTCTAAGCCGGGAACGGACCACAATTATGTGATATACTTGTTCACTGCAAGAACATGTATATCACATAATTGTAGTCCACTTCCAGCTTCGAAACCGCAAATCCTTGTAGTGCAGTGTGCTGCGAGGATTGATAAGTCTGCGGTCACACAGAGTGACTACAGAATCATCATTTTAGACCGTACAACCCCTTTTACCCCTACAGCATGCTGTTCTCAGATTACATAGCAAAAACCTGCTGACAGATATACGAGGAGGGAATTTGTCACCAGTTATTTGTAGATGTAATCTGACAGCAGAATATAGGCTTAGTGACCCTGATTCCAGGGATGCATCACTTGTTGTAGTTTTCATATAATCAGTTAGTTCTCCTACAGTTGTACCAGTTCTCTGAATAGTGAGCCCAGTATAATCCCGCCACCATTTATTGGTACACTGTGCATAGGCAGAAAGCTGCCAATCAGTGGTGGAGGTGGAGCTAAACAGAGCAGAATGACTACATGGTATGAGACAACTAGTCCTGTAATAATAATCTCCTGCTGTTAAAACCCAAATTGTAATGAAACAACAACAAGCAGCCCAGTTAGTGACACTTAACTGCAATTAGGGTCTCTGCCTCACTACATCATGCTGCTCTCAGATACATAGCAAAAGCCTGCTGACAGATTCCCTTTAAGCTGGCCATACACAAGACAGCCACACAAGTCATCCCTCTCATTTTATCCATACACAAACACTTGACTACCGTAATTTATTTTTATTTGGAAGTGACTCTGCCAGTAACCTCAGTTCCCTCTGGACACATCAAGCGACGGAAATTTCAACTGTCCAATTCTCATCTCCTCCAACAGTTGGATGAGAATTGGAAGGACCCCTATACCAGGGCTGTGGAGTTCGTGTAGTGGATTCTGTGTCCATTTCAGTAGAGTCCGAGTTGGATACATGGAAATTGAGGAGCTGGAGTTGGAGTAAGAGATTTGGCTTACTGACTTGCACACAATGGCTGTGGAGTCTGCGTTCATTTTGGTGGAGTCGGATTCAGGGAAATTGAGGAGTTGGAGCCAGAGGTTTGGCTTACTGACTCACAGCCCTGCCCCAATTTGGCCAAATTGTGTGTGGCGGTCTTTAGGCTTTCAGATTTTGTATAATTTATATTACAAGGAAAAACAAACACAAACATACATCAAACTATGATATGCCTGTACTAAAGGTTCAGATGTATTTATGTGTCACCAAAGTAATATTTGATGCAAGAGTCTCCTGAACTCAGTGGCAAATGAGGTGGAGCACGGAGACACATAGGGTCACGCAACGATTTATAATGGATCAGCATCCAAATAACTTTTCCCGATCGTTGATGAGAACTGAATGTTTTATACTGCATGGGAATGATTTATAGTGTTGATCAATAAATCAATGGCTGCTCATTGGGCATCAGAGAAACATGATTAACCACAATCACACAAGACTCAAGACCAGATTCTACACAGGTAATAAAGACTGAATATGGTTAGGGGGAAAAAAAAAAAAAAAAAAAAAAAAACACCCACACAAAACAAAAAAAAACGTTTTCAGCAAACTGATTTCAAAAGGCATCTCTAAAGGTACCGTTACACACACAGATACATTGCTTGCAACTCACTGGTTGCAGTGAAATCATGGACACATTGTTCCATTTTGTACACGGCAACAAAATGTCTATGATTTGATTTCACTGCAACCAGTGAGTTGCAAGCAATATATCTCTGTGTGTAACAGTACCTTTAGGGCAGGGGTCTCAAACACGCGACCCCCGGGCCGCGGCCCGGGGCACCATGAAAAGATAAGCATGCCCCGAGCCCATTGTACATGGAGCCGCCACGGTACCTGCTTTATTGTTACTTCCAGGTACCACCGGCTCAAACAAGTGCCTTCGCGCATGTACATTCATGCGAACAGGGGGCCGGTGGACCAATCAGAAGCCTCCTGTGACGTCAGCTGCAGGCGTATGATTGGTTCGCCAGCCGACTGCTTGCATGAATGTACAGGCGCGAAGGCACTTGTTTGAGCCAGGCGTCGCTTAAAGCCGGGTGCTGGCAGCTGCCGGCTGCCACCTGGTGCTGGCGGCTGCCGGGTGCTAGCGGCCACTGGGTGCTGGCAGCTGCTGGGTGCTGGCGGCTGCCACCTGGTGCCGCCTCCCAGGTGCTTCCGGATGCCACCTGGTGCTGCCGGATGCTAGTGGCCACTGGGTGCTGGTGGCTGCCAGGTGCTGCTTAATACCGGGTGCTGGCAGCTGCTGCCTGGTGCTGCCGGATGCCACCTGGTGCTGCCAGGAGCCGGCAGCCACTGGGTGCTGGCAGCTGCCGCCTGGTGCTGGCGGCTGCCAGGTGCCGCTTAAAGCCGGGTGCTGGCAGCTGCCGGCTGTCACCTGGAGCTGGCGGCTGCCGGGTGTTAGCGGCCAATGGGTGCTGGTGGCTGCTGGCAGTTGCCGCCTGGTGCTGGCATCTGCCGGATGCCACCTGGTGCCGCCTCCCAGGTGCCGCCTAATGCTGGGTGCTGGCGGCTACCGTCGGGTGCTGGCAGATGCCGGGTGCCACATGGTGCTGGCGGCTGCCGGGTACTGGAAGCTGCCAGGTGCCACCTTGTGCCACCTCACGGGTGCTGGCGGATGCCGCCGGGTACTGGTGGCTGGTGCCGGCTGCTGGGTGCAGGCTGGTGCCGGCTGCAGGCTGGTGCCGGCAAGCGGGAGACTGGGAGCCACAGAGGAAGAAGCTGCCGGGATGAGAGGAGTGGAGTCAGGTAAGGCGCTGCTACTGCCGAAGATGGCAGCCTTGGGGGGGGCGTGTAACGTGACCGCTGAAAGTGCCTAGGGCGGCAGGAACTCCAAATATGGCCCTATGTAAGTGTGTATATGTGTGCGGGTGTGTATATGTGTGTGGGTGTGAGCGAGAGAACAAAAAGAACAGAGACCAGGACATTACTACAAGATGACAAAGGAGGGAACATTACTAAAAGACTGGGACATTACTACAAAATGAGGACCAGGATGGGAGACATTAATATAGGATGGGGACATTACTACAAGATGGGGATATTACTACAAGATGGGGGATCAGAATGGGGACATTACAACATAATGAGGACCAGGATGGGAGTCATTATTATAGGATGGGGACCAGGATGGGGCACTGCTACACGTACGGATCAGGGAGGAACATTACTTCAAGAAGGGGATCAGGAAGGGGATATTAGTACCAGACGGGGAGCAGTATGGGAGACATTAATATACAATGGGGACTAGTATGGGGACATTACTAGAAGAAGGAGATCAGGATGGGGACATTACTACAAGAAGGCGACCAGGATGAGGACATTACTAGAAGAAGGGGACCAAAATGGGGACATTACTAGAAGACGGGGACCAGTTTTGGGGACAGTAAAAACAATGGGGACCAGTATGGGGACATTACTACATAAAGGAGATTAGGGTGGGACATTCCTACAAGAAGATCAGAATTTGTACTTTACTAGATTGGGCAAAAAATTCTGGTATTGCTAAAATGTCACTTGGGTACCGTTACACGTTGCAACATTGCATGCAATTACACAGGCAATTTGCTGGTTGCAGTGAAATCATGGACACATTGTTACATTTGTACACGGCCACAAAATAGATTAATGTGTCCATGATTTCACTGCAACCAGCAAATCGCATGCAATGTTGCGACGTATAACGGTACCCTTAGTCCTACAAGCAATGCGGCCCCCCAATATCAATTTTTTTTCTACGTGCGGCTCACCAACCCAACCTAGTTTGAGACCCCTGCTTTAGGGTTTGTGTATCTTTTAGTAGAGACATACACCTAAGTCCACAATGCATTTTTCCACAATTACGGTACATTTTTGAATGCATAAACGTGGGGAGAAGAGAGATCAGAGTAACTAGGCCTGTTGGGTCAGCGAGCCAAACATCCCGAACCATCCACCCAAAACAGACTGACCCCACAGCCCTGAGAGTAACCATGCATTTTTAGGTCAACAATGCACCAAAAACACAGAACACCCAGGATATCTGCAGCATTTATTCATAATTTCATTGACGCGACTGGGTAAAACACACTGGAAAATAGCACCAATAATTGACATGTGTAGACTTTTCAGCAAGGAATAAATAAGCACAGTGTGCTCACTTACAGCATTCTCATACACTTTTCTGGCTTCAGGATAGGCATGCGATTTTTGACAAATCCGCTCCAAAAAACGCACTGTGTGCACAGCCTTACAGTGCGAAGTAGAGGTAAGAGAAGGCCCAGCATGGCAGGAGCCATCATGAGAGACCTCTGTGATATGTGCACTATATAACAAATGTAACACTGATGTGTTAGATGTCAGGAATTGATTCAACTTATAAAAGGGACATTGTTTATTAAAGTTTGTTATACATTCATCCAAGTTAACCTGTATAGGAGAGAAACAAGCGCAATAGGGTCTTATCTTTGATAGACAAGTGCTGACTGGGGTGGGCAATGCTCACCTTACTTGGTTGTGGGACCCACAACCGGTATAAATGCGTATTTCTGCTGCTGCAGGACCACAATTCTACATGCACCGTGGTGAAGATCAATGACTGTATTCTTCAGGAATACGAACATACCTTCATATTCCTAAAGGAGCACAGCTGGCTCTGAAACGGTAGAATAAAGTACCGTTCACACCAGATTTAGTGTGATATATTTATACAGCAGCGTGGACTGAAACACACATCCAATACAGCCATAAATTCATCCAAGTTTTTTTGGTTTGTCTTTCCTCGGGCATGGGAGTATCCAAATATTATATTTAAGTAAATGGGAAAATCTAATATTTGCAGAACAATTAATGACATTATTTTAGCAGCAGGCAGTGAAGGGTGAACTGTTCACATTGTGTATCACTGCTTCAGTGGTAAAATGGATTAAAATAGAAACACCAACTACAGCAGACACCACACGTCAGATATGTATGATGCACTTGTTGACCACACAACATCTGTGACCCCAGCAGAGCACGAACCAGACATGTCAGACCTGGCACAGATTTGACTCTGTAGTATATCATGGGGCTGAGACATTTTAAAGAAAAATGTCTCATATATATCAGGTTATGGTGACCATCCAGCAGACGAAAAAAAGATGTTCCATTAGGCACTTTCACATCAGTTATCTTTGCCATTCGTGGCAGATCTGGCAGTTTCGCTGCATCAGCCGTGTAACAGATCACTTACGGCAAGACTGAGTTTGGTCTAATTCATTCCCTAGGGGACGTGCGAACATGTGCGGCACTTGCGGTATTGACGCGATCCGCTGGTAGCGGCTTTTTTTTTACATTGCCGCGAGTGCAGGGTTTGCTGGATCCGTCAAAACTGCAAGTGCCCACATGTCCGCAAGTCCCATACGGAATGAATTGGGCTGAACTCAGTCTTGCAACTAGTGATCTGTACCCTGGCAGATGCGGCAAAACTGCCGGATCTGCTGCAAATCAAGCACTTTATCAAGATCTCTTTTGATCATAACGTCGCAACTGGAGGCAGAATAAATTGATGCAAATTCATACAAACTGTGAGGTGCTGTCCTTTTTTCATTATCTGGTAACTGGATGCATTCTGAGAAGGACTCCATGGATGAGACGTGCGCCCCAACATTAGGTTGCATTGTCCATGGGGCTTGCGGGAAGTGTGCGGCAGCCGCGTCAAGTGCAGTTTCGGCAGCGAAAAAAAACGTGGTCAGCTGTGTTTTTCCACGGCCGCATCCGCCGAAACCGCGGCTGCCGCACACTTACCGCAAGCCCCATAGACGATGCATGGGGCATGGATTGCCGCAACCGTGGCCGTTATGCGGCAGATGCGTTTTTTTTACCGTAACTGCCGCATTTTTGAAAAAACCACAGTGTGAAAGGGGTCTAATACTGCCATGTTTCAGGGCGTTCCTGGGAACCCTGAAACACATTGACTAGTAAATCAATATTATATTCACCCTTTGATGTCTCGTGGAATACGACAGCGCGGTTTTTACCCTTCATCCTCTCCACTTTAGTTTTCAGAAATAATGATGGTTTTCATTGGCTGTAAGCCATAATCATCAACATTTACACAAATAAACACTTGAAATAGATCACTCTGTAATGACTATATAATATATACATTTCACTTTTGTATTGCATTACTGAAATATATGAACTTTTTGATGATATTCTAATTCATTGAGATGCACTAGTATATAGATTATAAATACATAATCACCTCTATACTTCTGGCATAATAAATCTGTGCCATTAACTGTTCATGTGATTTGCATGTGATGTGGTCATCTGACAAGCCTACAACCTGCAGTGAGCCTCAGTTTACTAAATCACAGCACGGCTTGCTCTACCCTCTCCTAGTGTAGCCTCACCCATCCCTCGTGGACGGTGAGCCCTCACGGGCAGGGTACTCTCTCCTCACCTACTGTATCCTCACCCATCTCTGGTAGACTGTGAGCACTCGCAAGCAGGGTCCTCTCTCCTCCTGTACCTGTGTGTGTAGTGTATTGTTCAGGATTATTGCACTCGTCTAAATATGCCCCTTTTCACATGTAAAGCACCATGGAATAAATGACGCTATCATAATAAATAATAATAATTTGTGATTTATAAAAACAAGCCTAAACTCCTTAAGTACCCTGGAGGTTAGTATCAATGATTGTTTTCTACTGGCCAGAGAGCAGAAAGTCAGACAGACCTGTGCCAGCTGTAAAACAGCAATTCAAGGCTGGGACTACAGAATAAAAAGGACATTGCAAACACAGCTGTCACTACAGGCAGGCATGACACCCCACAGTGCATCTTTAGGCCAGGAATACAGGTTGCCACCGACTGCAGGACATCTTCATGTTAACAGGTTATTATGAAGTCTTTTCCATAGCTTTTAGACAACATACTAGGGAAACTCAATGTGCCTCCCCATTACACCTCACAGCCAGGACTTGCCCTTTTCATTTTATAACCTACACTACAGAGGAGAATGAGCTTTATCATCAGTTTTAGAGCCAATGTAAATTATAGCTCTAGGCGTCCTCAGATAAGAGAAGTGCCAGCACTCATCACGTGACTGCACTGAGCCTTCCAACAAATAGGACTTCTCATACAATTTGCTGAAAAGCATCACGTGTTCTGTCCACTTCCTGTTCATTATACACAAGACGGATTAATAGAGGCAATTCATACATATGTGAAAACAGACTAGGTCCAATAGTGAAGCCCTGAGTCAGCATATTGTGCCAAGAGCTCCTGGAAGAGAAAGACTGGTGGGCTCGACCCTGGCACCAATGTGCCCGTATTGGCTATTACTCACAGCTGTACCCAAAGACAGAGACACAGCACGCATCACAAGTCACTTCCATTACATAAGTCCAATCTGCAGTGCCTCCTGCACAGGGAATTCAGCACATTCACACACATAAAATACCCAGATTCATCTGACTGACCAGTGTGCAAGGCCGGCTTCACACCACGGTGCTATCGGGTCCGGGGCTGTCCGGTGTGAACCATACAGCCCCGCACCCGATTTTGTGCTAATGTGGCCCTATGGTGCCGGATGTCCCTGTCTGACAGCATCAGGCTGTTCTTGTTTTTTGTCCCAGACACAAAATTGCAGCATGCAGCATTTGTGTGTCCGGGGTAAAAATCTGACAAAACCAGATCCTTCCCAGATGGGAGTGTACGGGGGAAACCGATCCGGTTCCCAGACGCCGAGTGCTGAAGCTCAGCGCCTGCCAGCGCTAAACTTCAGTACCGTGGAGAGATGCCAGCTGAGATTTCAGAACCGCGGCCAGCTTCTCGCTAGCCGCAAATGTGAAATTTCAGCAGGGGACAAGTTCTGCAGCTGCGGACTGCCGATTCTGGCAAAAAAACAGGACCAGAGGGCTTATTTGCCGTCCGGTTCTGTTCTGTCTGGGACTGTCAGGTTCTATTCTGTGCTTCCAGCAAAACACCAGACAGAACCTGACAACCCAAAACCATGGTGTGAAGCCGGCCTAACACTACAGCTGGAAAGCTACTGCAGTTAAAAGGGTTATCCACTACAGAGGCAAAATTCAATATAGAAAAAAATCTATACTTTTCTCCCAGACTGACACCATTCCTCCAGTGTCAGCACCATGTCGTTCCCCCGATCACACAGCAGTGTGTGTTCTGCTGGTTACAACTGTGAAGGATGCGACAGTCATGTGACATTGTTTATTCCAGGTGAGTGGCGGAGGACACAGTGCTGAGATCATAGGAACGGCACCTCTGATAATCACAGCACACAGCTAATAATAAAGGGACGGTCCAGGAGAGGCCAGGTGGGCTAGGGGAATAGTCAGGGGCCCACTGTGCCCAGTAACCAGCTGCAACATTCAGGTGTAGGCAGGACGTCACAGCTAGTCATTTAACCAATATCCAAAAGGGGGAGCAATGGCAGGGATGTGTAGGGTAAAGAATCGTTTCATTAGTTGGCACATTTCACCCTTTTTGGTCACACATCCAAACTTCTTTGGTAGTCAAAGATACAACATTATAAAATCCAGCTGGGGCACTGTTTCCCAAAAAAGAGAGTTCATCTCATCTTAGCAAAAGCAAAGGAGGAAAAAAAGAAAACATTCCCCACACAGTCAGCCAGATCTCGTCAGCTAGAGCGACACAACTTTACATTACCTCTAAAATCACAACGTGAGCTTAACATTTCTATCACATGTGGTAGAAGAAAAAAACAAAAGAAAACTACTTCAATGATGTAAAACTCATGTAACACACATCTGCAGACAGGCAGGCCGGAGGCCAGCCGCCCATTTGCAGACAGGAGCCCGGTTACATTGCTGTCTGGTGCACACAGAGTCTGACTAGTTCTAGGGGTGTAGATCTGAGTGATGTGGATCCTTCTGGGGAGCCCAACACCATGTGATGTCTTCAATCCCTATAGTAAATGTCCTCTGTCGTCAGCCCACAGTGGGGCCCTGTCCTCTGTCGTCAGCCCACAGTGGGGCCCTGTCCTCTGTCGTCAGCCCACAGTGGGGCCCTGTCCTCTGTCGTCAGCCCACAGTGGGGCCCTGTCCTCTGTCGTCAGCCCACAGTGGGGCCCTGTCCTCTGTCGTCAGCCCACAGTGGGGCCCTGTCCTCTGTCGTCAGCCCACAGTGGGGCCCTGTCCTCTGTCGTCAGCCCACAGTGGGGCCCTGTCCTCTGTCGTCAGCCCACAGTGGGGCCCTGTCCTCTGTCGTCAGCCCACAGTGGGGCCCTGTCCTCTGTCGTCAGCCCACAGTGGGGCCCTGTCCTCTGTCGTCAGCCCACAGTGGGGCCCTGTCCTCTGTCGTCAGCCCACAGTGGGGCCCTGTCCTCTGTCGTCAGCCCACAGTGGGGCCCTGTCCTCTGTCGTCAGCCCACAGTGGGGCCCTGTCCTCTGTCGTCAGCCCACAGTGGGGCCCTGTCCTCTGTCGTCAGCCCACAGTGGGGCCCTGTCCTCTGTCGTCAGCCCACAGTGGGGCCCTGTCCTCTGTCGTCAGCCCACAGTGGGGCCCTGTCCTCTGTCGTCAGCCCACAGTGGGGCCCTGTCCTCTGTCGTCAGCCCACAGTGGGGCCCTGTCCTCTGTCGTCAGCCCACAGTGGGGCCCTGTCCTCTGTCGTCAGCCCACAGTGGGGCCCTGTCCTCTGTCGTCAGCCCACAGTGGGGCCCTGTCCTCTGTCGTCAGCCCACAGTGGGGCCCTGTCCTCTGTCGTCAGCCCACAGTGGGGCCCTGTCCTCTGTCGTCAGCCCACAGTGGGGCCCTGTCCTCTGTCGTCAGCCCACAGTGGGGCCCTGTCCTCTGTCGTCAGCCCACAGTGGGGCCCTGTCCTCTGTCGTCAGCCCACAGTGGGGCCCTGTCCTCTGTCGTCAGCCCACAGTGGGGCCCTGTCCTCTGTCGTCAGCCCACAGTGGGGCCCTGTCCTCTGTCGTCAGCCCACAGTGGGGCCCTGTCCTCTGTCGTCAGCCCACAGTGGGGCCCTGTCCTCTGTCGTCAGCCCACAGTGGGGCCCTGTCCTCTGTCGTCAGCCCACAGTGGGGCCCTGTCCTCTGTCGTCAGCCCACAGTGGGGCCCTGTCCTCGGTCCTCAGCCTCAGTGAGGCTCTGTCCTCTGTTGTCAGCCCTCAGTGAGGCTCTGTCCTCAGCCAGGCTCTGTCCTCAGCCCTCAGTGAGGCTCTGTCCTCTGTTGTCAGCCTACAGTGGGGCCCTGTCCTCTGTCCTCAGCCCTCAGTGAGGCTCTGTCCTCTGTTGTCAGCCCACAGTGGGGCCCTGTCCTCTGTCCTCAGCCCTCAGTGAGGCTCTGTCCTCTGTTGTCAGCCCCCAGTGACACTCTATCCTCAGCCATCAGTGAGGCTCTGTCCTCAGCCCTCAGTGAGGCTCTGCAGTGCGGGGTCGGGCCGGCTGCTCTGGGCCGCTCTCACCTGCTCGCCTTCAGGTCTCGGCCTGCTGTCTCTCGCAGTCTCCGGCCTCCTCCTCCCTCGGACTCTTCCCCTCGGCTGCTCGGGTGGGCGGGCGGCTTTCAGGCGGGGAGGGCGGGAGAGGAGAAGAGAAGAAGGAATAGTTCGGTCCGTGACGACGGGAACAGAAAGCGGAGAACACGCCGAGCTCTGCCCGCAGGGAACAGCCGAGCACAGAGGGAGCGGCTCCGGGGCGGCGACAGAGGAGGAGGGGGCTGGCGGCAGCGGCGGGGCTCCCGCAGGGATCACCACAATTTCTCTATCCCGTGAGAAGGAGGAGGACGTAAAAAAAACCCCGAGACAGTGTAACTTCCTGCGCCCGCCGGAAGTCCCGCCTCCACTGTCTCCACCTATTGGCCGTTGTGAAGGGGGCGGGGAAAACGCCGCGGCCCGGAGCGCACTGCGCCTGACGCAGGGAACCGCTGGTGACGTCACGGGGAAGTCCGGCGGCGCTGAGGGGGCGGAGTCTGGCTGCAGAAGGATCTCCTCCCTACTCAACTCCTTCTCCTAGCAACAAGTGACGCGGAGGAAAGCGATTCATTCATAGGAGGATGCTTAATATTGCTCTCCTGCGTCCCGCCAGTATGTGCCCATAGCCGGGGCTCCAGGGCTGCAAGTGACACTGTCCTACCAGGAGAACTTGCAGCAGAATGTCTGGCTCCTGCTCCCACCCTCCATAGGATTTTATAAGCACAAACTGCAATGTAAGTAATGCAAAAGCTTACAGATGACATTTTTTCTTTCTAGTTTAAGCCCAAAAAGGCATTTCCATCTTTTGATGCGCTCCAGGGCCGTGCGGTACTCAGAACCGGGCTGAGGTGTCTCTGAGGAGTCGCAGGGGTTGGGGAAGATGATAAAGATTATTCGTGACGCCACCTGTGGTTTGTGGCTATGAGTAGACGCTGCTGCTGCAGAACCTCTGAGGATGATGGACGGGCAGCTGGGATGGATTGACTCCCCACAGGTGGAGCGGATCCCCAGGGCAGTGGATGTTGCATGGTGTATGGTGCAGGATGGCGCATTAACAGACAGACTCACAATTTGTTGGATCCTCAAGTCCTTTACTGGCAATACCGGTTCAGCCACAGGTGATGTTGCTGTGAGTCCATGTGACCTGGGAGCAACTCGGGGATTCTCCTCACCCGGCAAGCTCTGAGGCCTCCCAGCTGCACTTTTGACGCACCCAGGGCAGGGTACTCAGCTCTCAGGCTCGGAAGTCACAGATGGCTGCCTGAGGCTGCGGCCCTACTAGTCAAATGAATAACTGAATTAAACAAAGTATATAAGTTTGTGACGCCACCTGCAGTACCTGGTGATGCTCACCAGCGCCGCTACAGTCCTCCGGTGGTCGATGGTATTGCGGCAACGATGGTGTAGTCCTCCGCAGCAGGACTGGACCGCCGGGACAGCGATTCTGTGGAAAGAATCAGTTTGTGCAAGAAAGGATGCAGCAGAGGCGATAACTCACTTCACCGGGTACTTTACTGAGAAACGTTTAGTCATTGTTACAGTCTTTCAGTGCAGTAGATGTTACAACGACAAATGCTATGGGTGCTGCAAGTGGAATTTCTGGCTGATAGATGGATCCCTCACTGTGTGCCGTTTCTGTTCCTTCTTTCCCTTGCCTCCCAGTGGCGGTGAAGTCTGATCTCCTGAAGATTAATCTGACCTCCTGCTGTTCCTTGTTCTCCTCTCCCTTGTACCGTCGGGTGAACCTTCTCTGGTCACTGCAGTGTCCTGCTGTTCCTGATTCCCCTCTTTCTGGGCTCTATGGGAGTCGGGGCAGTATCTGGATACCTCCCCGGTCATCGGATTTCTGTGAGCTTTGTAGGAAGTCACAGGTGCGGGCTCCGGTACCCGGTTCCTTTCCTGGGGCAAACTCTCTGGTTACTTCTCCCTCCCCACATTGAGTGAACTCCCTGGTGAGTTGCTTTCTCCTTTCCTTCCTTACTGGGATCTCTTCTTGCTGTCTTGGGTCCCTCAACCGAGGAGACCCTCCTTGTCATTGCTTCTCGACTCTCACTCGTCTACACTAATCTTAACCCTTTAGGCAAAGGCCTGAAGCCTGGAGAGGCAGCGGCCAAAAGATCTCCTTTTTCCCTCTCCTATCTACCCCTCCCGGGGTCCCTCCCACCTGCTGACTAGTGTGGGGTGTGAGTTCTAGGGTTCCACCTACTGGCCATAGTTCCACTTGCAGTGGGGTGACTACACCGCTTTTATGGGTGTGGTACCCCTTTTGTGGCACCTACATAGTGGGGCGCCACACTTTCTCCTGTAGGTCCCTGCTGCTGCTTAAAGCTGAGCTGCGTCTCTCTCACCTCTCTCTCTGATACGTGTGCCAGTATGACAGGCAGCTCGAGTCCTTTATTAGCCCCACTTCACGGGCAGCTGCTCCTGGGCTCTTGACACTGCTTTGCCTCCGGACAGTTGGTGTGGATGAGGAACTTGGAATTCCCCACCCTCCGGTATTGGCTGCCGGGTCGTTAGACCCTGCACAGCCTCAGACTCCGGTGTCCGATTCTTGACGCCTGTTCCTCTGGGGTGAGCTCGATATTGCTCTGCTCCCCAGGTTCTCCTCTACTTCCTCAGACCCTTGCTTAGGTCCATCAGCTAGGCTTAGCTATCCTGGGACGAGCTTAGCAGTGCTCATGTCCACAGGATGTCTTCCTCAGTACTGCTCTGAACTGAACTAACTCCACCCCAGACCAGAATTTATAGGGGAGCTGCCCTGAACCAGGGCTTTAGATCTCCCCCTTCAGGCCTGGAGGCAGAAAGGTGTTGTGTGCTTTGCTTTTGCCATTGAAGATTAGTGTGCTCAGATGACATTGATAAAGCTTTTAGATCATAATTATCTTGTCAGGGTTATGGCGTGTTCACTGTCATCGTTAGGAAAGCAGGAGAAGGCTATAAGAAGATAGGAAAGTGTTTTCAAGTTGCCCTTTCCTCAATTCGAAATGTAATTATGAAATGTCAGTTAACAGGAACAGTGGAGATCAAGATAAGGTCTGGAAGACCAAGCTAAATTTCTCAGAGAGTTGCTCATAGGATTGCTAGAGAAGCAAATCAGAACCCCTGCCTGACTGCAAAATACCTTTTGGAAGATTTAGAAGACTATGGAGTTGTGGTACAATGTTCAGCTGGCCTTCATGGAAGAGTCATCAGGAGAAAACGTCTCCTGCGTCCTCATAAAATTCAGGGTCAGAAGAATGCAAAAAAAATATACACAAGCCTGATGCATTTTGGAAAAAAATCCTGTGAACTGATGAAGTTAAAATAGAACTTTTGGGCCACAACATCAAAGGTATGTGTATAGAAAAAATGCACAGAATGTCAAGAAAAGAACATCTTGACAACCATTAAGCATGGGGTAAATCAATCATGTTTTGGGGTTGTGTTGCAGCTAAGGGCAAAAGGAACATTTCACAGGTAGAGAGAAGAATGGATTCAATAACATTTTTAACAACTCTTGATGCAAACATAACACCATCTGTAAAATAGCTGAAGTGAAAAAGAGGATGGCTTATGCAAATGGTAATGATCCTAAACACTGTCAAAATCCACAATAGACTACCTGAAAAGAAGCACGCTGAAGGTTTTACAATAGACACACAGTCCCCTGATCTGAATATCATTAGATATCTGTGTCTAGACCTCAAAGGTGACCAAAGCATGTAAGACAAGCCAGGAATCTGACCCGACCCAGGGCCTTGGGGACTCGGTCCCGGGCGTTGTAGTTCACGGGGATGTCACGGGTGGCCTGTGCCCGGCCTATGGCCCCGGTGGACGCTGAAAAGGGGAAAAATAAAAATAAAAAATATTCGTGTCGTCACCTACGGTATCAGGTAATGATACCAGCGCTGCTACAAACCTCCGGGGCGATGATGAGGCAGCTGGGTTGGTAACGCTCCTCGTGGGTGGAGTGGGATCCCCAGGGCAGTGATGGATGTTTAGGGATTCTACACAAGTGTGCAGCTCTTCAGGCTGGCCTGTCAGCGCTGCTAGGAAGAAAAGGTGGCTCCTCAGGTGGGAAGAAATATTCACTCCACACAGTCTTTGAACTCTGCACAGATTTTGCTCGTGATACCGGCAGCAAACAGTTCTTACACAGTCAACAGGTATTGCTGGCCTGGGTAGTCATCAGGGGGTAGGATATCTCACTTGGGACCCTCTGTGGTGTGCCTCCCTGGACCTTTCATCTGTTCTTGCTGCACTTTCCCCCTGTTCCTTCCTTAGCACTCCTGACACATAGCCGTTCACTACGGATCCCTATGGAAGGTTCCTCTCTAGGGCCTCCTATTCGGGGCCTTTAGGGAGATATGCCGGGTGTTGGCTGACCTCTGAAGAATTCCGGGTCCTCCGATTTGGCGGCTTGGGGATAAACGCCTGCACAGTTCTCGGAGACGGTCATCCGTTTGTGGACTGGATCCCTCCGGCCGGCAATAGTACCGGTTCAGATTCGGGTGCACCTCAACACCCTAGGATCCCCTTCATTCTCCAGGCCACCTCTCCTGAGGTGCCCTCCACTTGCGCTTATCGCAGGGTTCCCCTCCAACGACTTTCTAACTTTTCTTCCAGCTCTTCCACTACCCATCTAGGCTCCTCCCACCGGGACCAGTTTCCTAGCAACAGTTAACCCTATGGTCCCCTGACCTAAGGTGTGTGGATGCATGTAATGAGGGTCCCCTATTGACATCCCAATTCCCTGGCCACAGGGATACTACACACTCTGGTCTGGGTGCAGTACCCGTATGTGGCATCCCGACCAGTGGGTCACCAGAAATCACACAGAATTAGAAGACGGACCAGGAATCACACAGAACTGAACGACGAGCCTGGAATCACACAGAACTGGAAGACGAACCAGCGAATAACGCAGCACAGAACTGGAAGACAAGCCAGGAAACACACAGAACTGGAAGATGAGCCAGGAATCACACAGAAATGGAAGATGAGCCAGGAATCGCAGAGAACTGGAAGACAAACCAGGAGTCACACTGAACTGGAAGACAAGCCAGGATTCACACAGAACTGGAAGATGAGCCAGGAATCGCAGAGAACTGGAAGACAAGCCAGGAATCACACAGAACTGGAAGATGAGCCAGGAATCACACAGAAATGGAAGACAAACCAGGAATCACAGAGAACTGGAAGACAAACCAGGAATCACACAGAACTGGAAGATGAGCTAGAAATCGCAGAGAACTGGAAGACTGTGATACTTCCCATAGGGGGCACTACTAAGTACAAACCAAGCAGAGAACCCAAACCTTTGCATCGGCCCATTTTCCTTTTTTTTGTTCATTTTAATATGTAAAAGATGAAAATAAAAAAACTTTGTCTAAAATATAAATGAAATGTGTCATCTTTAACCTTATGTGAATAAAAGAAAAGTAACCATGAGTTGAACCTGGTGGTCCAGTGGGTATGTGGTATAGGGGTGTAGAGCCTGTTCACATCAGTTGGTTGTGCACCCCTGCACAACTTCGGTATAAGCGTTGAGGTGAGGGAAAGATTTTCAGGAGATCCAGGCTCCACCGCCGTGCTTGAGTGTTTCCTGGATACCAGTCACGAGGTCTGGTCACATGACCACATGGGGCGTGTGCTGTATCGCATCACCGCAGGTCCTCAACCTGGCGTGTGGTGAGATGTTCTGAGCTGCTCCTTCTGCTCTCCCACAAGGGGAGGAATAGGTGATATCACCTGAGGAAGACAGCACTATAGCTGTCAAAACGCGTTGTGGTGTTCAGAGTCTCTAATAAACAGGTTTGTGTGTTAACCCTTTAAATAACCTGTCCCTTTATTCAAGCGCTCCGAAGACCGCTATAATACCTCTCTTCCTATCTTTAACTTTAAAGGGATCCTGTCACCCCCAAATCGCCTCCTAAGCTATTAAAACATGTCCCTGCAGCTTCCCATCAGTAATCCCACACTCCTTTTTGGTCATAAAAGCATTCAATGAAAGTATAGAAAAACGTTATATCACTTACTCATTAGTGATGATAATGAGCAGTGGCTATATTCTTTAGTCACCCAGGCAGGCCCATGTCGTCATAATAATGATCTGCAATTCCTATTACACTCAGCGCCTCCCAGTTCTCCTCAGCGCTGGTGAGGCTGTAATGGGGCTGTAATGACGCGAATCGCATCATTTCCGGCAGCGGGTGACGTCAGTACAGCGCAGTGCGGTGCTTGAAGCCTGCAGAGCGGCGTGGGTGTACTGACGTCACTAGCTGCAGGAAATGACGCGAATTGTGTCATTACAGCCCCATTACAGCCTTGCCAGCGCTGAGGAGAGCTGGGAGGTGCTGAGTGTAATAGGAATTGCAGATCACGCCTATGAAGGTGTGTGATTATGACGACATGGGCCCACCTGGGTGACTAAAGAATATAGCCACTGCTCATTATCATCACTAATGAGTAAGTGATATAACGTTTTTCTATACTTTCACTGAATGCTTTTATGACCAAAAAGGAGGGAGGGATTACTGATGGGAGGCTGCAGGGACATGTTTTAATAGCTTAGGAGGCGATTTGGGGGTGACAGGATCCCTTTAATGCCTCTAAAGGTACCTTTACACGCCGCGATGGCAGGCTGGATACATCCCGCTACAGGCTACAAATGTAGCTTGTAGCGCCAATGTAGCCCGTCGTAGCGGCGTCTGAAGACGTGACGATACAGCCGGCAACAGATACATCTGTTTCCTAGCTCTGCTCGAAAACTGATGGCTACATCGCCGATGGTAGCGAGCTGTATCGGCGTGTAAAGAAGCAACGGAAGGGAACTCTGGACAGCCTGCGATGTAGCTAAGGCGTGACCCTGGCTCCGTGTTACCGCGCCCCATGTGCGATCATTGGTGGAAGATGGTGCGTTGCGATTGGTTGTCGCCGCACAGGGCGGCATATTTAAGGAGCTGACGAGTCACACTACACAATTGCTCGAGCGTCAAGTATTAATCAGCCTCCTGCGATGCCTGGCCAATCAGGATGTTATTGCTTCGTCCTATCAGCGTACGGACGTCTCGTAATCCACGATTGGAGCACGCCTATGTGCTGTCCCTGCTGCACCAGGTCCTCCCATAGTAGCTGGTTGTAGCGGTGTGTAAATGAGCTACAGCTGGCTACTTGAGACACCCGGCGATGTAGCTAGCTATAGATGTAGCGTGGCGTAGCGCACCTTGTGGCGGCGTGTAAAGAGGGTGCGTTGACCGTTTGTAACCGTTTGAGCGTGCTCGTGCACGTGAAGTAGCGGGATGTATCCAGCCTGCCGTCGCGGCATGTAAAGGTACCAATAGAGATTGTTTAATCTTCGAATTGCTTATTCACAATAACAGTACTTTTGACCAGGGGTACCGAAATGTTTGCGTGCCACTGTACTTCATGGAGGGCTGTGTGAGGGTCACAGCTGGAGATTATACAGTGTTGGGGGGTTGTGGAGCCCACTGGGACGGGGTACTCGGTACCGGACCGGGGTATCACAGGGGTTATAGCGGTGGTCTTGGTCCGGACCATGTCCCGAGCCCACAAGTAAAGGTTAGGGGTTATTTACAGGGATAGTCGTGATGCCACCCACGGGTTGTGGTCAATAGGGACCACCGCTGCTGCTTGCTTCTGCCAGGAGGATGGATGGTGCTGCAACTGGATGGATGAGCCCGCCGTGGGTCGAGCTGCTTCTGACAGGGTGAATAACAGTTTAACATGCAAGAAAGCAAAACTGGAGACTCTGGCATGGTTCACCGGGTTTTACTTACGTTCTTCACAACTTTCTCAGTACAGTTCACAATTCAGCTGGTTCACAAAGCTGTTTCAGTTTCTCACAATTAAACTCCACACTTTCAGTTAGTTCTACTGCAGCCAGGTTTCTGTCTTAGGGTACCTTTACACGCCGCAACCACGGCGAGAAATATTGATGGCGATATGTCGCCCTGCGACAATCGCCGTCAAAATCCCTCCCAATTGCGGTGTGTAATTGGGGAATTTGGCGGCGATCTGTCGCCTCGCGCTGGTCGCCTGATTTCAGAGCACTACTCTGCCCAACAAATTAAACAACACAAACAGGAGTTTACGACTCTGACCACAAGAGTTACATTCTATAAGGAAGCAGGGGAGACATAAAAGGTAAAAACTGTAGAGCGTTGTCCAGCCATTATAAGAAATAAGAGTAATGATTTAAGGCCTCACTGAGAGTTTCGTGTGGCACATACATGTATATGTTTTTTGCACAGATACTACAAATACCCATTATAGTCTATGGTCAGGGGCGTAATTGCTATCAAAAGTCGCGACCGGGCATAGGGGTACAGGGGCCCGCCAACACCACCGGCTGCTTTAGGTGGATGTTCATCTGAGGAAGCACATCCAGGTTAAATGCATCGCAGCACAGACACCCGTTGGGTCCCTGCACTGCGATACAAGTGGCCGGCCAAACAGTGACCTGCAGCTGATGTTGGAGGTACACAGGGGCGACGGATGACAGTGACATCATCCGCCATTGCGCACGGTCCGACATCAACTGTCGGCCACTTTGCACTGAGGACAGCAGGCGATATGGGAGTGGAGGGAAGATGAGTAGAATGTTGTTGTTTTTAATTATGCATTAGGGACAGAATTGGGCCATATATACCAGGATGGGGCCATGTAAACCATGATTGGGATGTAAACCATGAAGGGAGTCATATATACCAGGATGGGCCCATATATAGCAGGATGGGGGATATGTCATGTGAGGATGGAGGACATATACACCAGGATGGGCCCATATATAGCAGGATGGAGTCATATATAACAGGATGGAGACAATATATACATAGCAGAATGGGGACATATATAGCAGGACAGAGACCCTACATAACAGGATAGAGACCATATATAGCAGGATGGGGACATATATAGCAGCATGGGCCCATATATAGAAGGATGGGGACATATATAGCAGGATGAACACATGTATACCAGGATGGGCCCATATATACTAAGATGGGCCAATATGTACCAGGATGGGACCATATGGATCATATATACTGTTACTTCCACAGGGCGTGATGATGTCAAGTGGACTCACTGGATCACTGGTGGTGCAGTGGTAGCTGTATACCTGATACTCAAGAGACAGGAGAGCGACTTTCATAAAATCAAGGATATTTATTGAGTATAGTTTCACAAAAAGGGGAAAGGTGCCTGAGGGCAGGACCCTCTGAATCGTGACACTGTACCACATAGTGGAGTACCCACAGAGGTAACCCCTGTACAGGGATAAACCCGTTAGAGCAGCAGGACGCCTAAATGCCGCAAATCCTGGATCAGAGGGTCGACTCATACAGACCGGAACGTAGAGGCGGAGACACTGTGGAATGCTAAGTCTGTCTGTGGAGAGAATCCTGGGAGCTCCATGTAGTCTCGGATAGGTTGGTCCAGCCGGTAGAGGTATCTGGAGGTTTCCATGAGGATAAGGTAGGCCAGCTCGTGGTGAGACCCGGAGTGTCCAGAGGGATCCAGGACAAGGAACTAACTGCAGCGGATACTGTGGAGACAGAGGAATTTGTAAAATGCAAAGCAACAGTCTTCCTTTCACAGAGCACAACAGGGTGTGACCTGGAAGCAACTTCCCTGAGAATGAACAAGTTGTCCAGGCACCTAAATCTAATGGTCACTACTCCCTTTTGATCTTCCTGGATCTCTCCGCTGCATTTGATACAGTGGATCACCAGCTCCTTCTATGTCTGCTCTATTGGGCTCAAGGACACAGCTCTCTCCTGGTTCTCCTCCTACCTCTCTGACTGTTCCCTCACTGTATTTTTTCCGGCTCCTCTTCCTCTCCTCTTCCCTTCACGGTTGGGGTTCCTCAGGGTTCAGTCCTAGGTCCCCTTCTCTTCTCTCTGTACACTGCCCCTATTAGACAAACTATCAGTAGATTTGGTTTTCAGTACCATCTCTATGCTAACGACACCCAGTTATACACATCTTCTCCTGACATCAACTCCACATTACTACAAAATACCAGTGATTGTCTGTCTGTAGTCTCTGACATCATGTCTTCTCTCTACCTTAATTTGAATCTGTCAAAAACTGAACTTCTCGTGTTTCCTCCCTCTCCTAATCTTCCAAAACCTAATATTGCCATTTCTGTATGTGGTTCTACCATTACTCCTCAGCAGCACACCCGCTGTCTTGGGGATATATTTGACTCAGATCTCTCCTTTACTCCCCACATCCAGTCACTCGCTCGCTCATGTAACCTACACCTCAAAAACATCTCTAGGATTCAACCGTTTATTACTGTTGATTCTGCAAAAACTCTAACTGTTGCCCTTATTCATTCTCACCTGGATTACTGCAAATCTCCCCCTTTCTAAACTCTCTCCTCTCCAATCCATCCTCAATGCAGCAGCCAGGATCATATTCCTCTCCAACCGCTTCACTGATGCCTCTATCCTGTGCCAATCATTGCACTGGTTGCCAATCCACTATAGAGTACAATATAAAATTATCACTCTCACCCACAAAGCCCTCCACAGTTATGCACCACCCTACATCTCCTCCCTCATCTCTGTCCATCGCCATGCACATGCCCTCTGTTCCGTAAGTGACCTAAGACTGACAGCTACAATCTGAACCTCCCACTCCCGTCTCCAAGACTTACATAGTAACATAGTTTTCAAGGTTGAAGGAAGACTTTAAGTCCGTCTAGTTCAACCCATAGCCTAACATGTTGATCCAGAGGAAGGCAAAAAAAAAACCCCATGTGGGAAAAAAAATTTCTTCCTGACACCACATACGGCAATCAGACTAGATCCCTGGATCAATGCTCTATCAAAGGATCTAGTATATAACTGGTAATATTATAGTTTTCAAGAAAGGCATCCAGGCCTTTCTTAAATGTTAGTAGTGAGTCACTCATTACAACATCATGTGGCAGAGAGTTCCATAGTCTCACTGCTCTTACAGTAAAGAAGCCACGTCTGTGATTATGATTAAACCTTCTTTCCTCCAGACGTAGAGGATGCCCCCTTGTCCCCGTCTCAGGCCTAAGAGTAAAAAGATAATTAAAAAGGTCTCTGTACTGTCCCCTCATATATTTATACATTATTATAAGATCACCCCTAAGCCTTCGTTTTTCCAAGCTAAATAACCCCAAGTTTAATAACCTGTCTTGGTATTGCAGACCCCTCAGTCTTCTAATAACCTTGGTCGCTCTTCTCTGGACCCGCTCTAGTTCAGCTATGTCTTTCCTATACACCGGAGACCAGAATTGTACACAGTATTCTAAGTGTGGTCGCACTAGTGACTTGTATAGAGGTAAAATTATGTTCTCCTCATGAGCATCTATGCCTCTTTTAATGCATCCCATTATTTTATTTGCCTCTGCAGCAGCTGCCTGACACTGGCCACTAAATGTGAGTTTGTCATCTACCCATACACCCAGGTCTTTTTCAGTGATAGTTTTGCCCAGTGTTTTACAATTAAGCACATAATTATACATTTTGTTTCCTCTGCTCAAGTGCATGACCTTACATTTATCCCCATTAAAGCTCATTTGCCATTTATCAGCCCAAGCTTCTAGTTTACATAAATCCTCCTGTAATATAAAATTGTCCTCCTCTGTATTGATTACCCTGCAGAGTTTAGTGTCATCTGCAAATATTGAGATTCTACTCTGTATGCCCCCTACAAGGTCATTAATAAATATATTAAATAGAAGCGGGCCCAACACTGACCCCTGTGGTACCCCACTGTTAACTGTGACCCATTCTGAGTGTGTTTCATTAATAACCACCCTTTGTTTCCTATCACTAAGCCAGTTCTTAACCCACTTACACATATTTTCCCCTATCCCCATTGCTCTCATTTTATGTATCAACCTTTTGTGTGGCACCGTATCAAAAGCTTTTGAAAAGTCCATATACACAACATTCACTGCATTTCTTTGGTCCAATCCAGAACTTCTTCATAGAAGCTTATCAGATTAGTTTGACAGGAACGGTCCCTCGTAAAACCATGTTGATATTGGGTCATGAAGTTATTTCTCTTCAGATTCTCCAGTATAGCATCTCTTAGAAAACCCTCTAGGATTTTACCCACTGTAGAGGTTAAGCTTACGTTGAAGGCCTGCCTGCTGCACTTTTTGGTTTCAGATCATGCTATGGCCCTTCTCCTTTTCTCTTGTACTAAACTCCCTACTAGCGGACAGTGCGAACATGGGTCCTGCTGTCTTGTGTGCAGATCCGAGCTCTCGTTAAACTATTGTGCTGTCGGGTCTCAGCGTGTGGCCAGGAAACCTGCAGTCTCCTGCCCTCCAGATTTGCTTCAGGGTACATGCAGTCCCTGTGTAACCCAGTACTCTGGCGTCCTCAGCTGCGCTGCTCTGGGGTGAGCTCTCCAGCTCTCCTTTCCCAGAGCTCTCTCTCCACCTTCTGCTTCCTCTCCCTACTCTTTCTCACATTCTACTCTAACCTCTCCCCCAGCCGTAAGAGGCAGCACCCCCTAACTGGGGTTATGGGCTCCACCTTCTGGTCAAAGATCAGGTCTTGTGTATGCTTGCTGGGGTTCCCTAAGGTGGGGAGCTCCTCCTGCTTCCAAGCATGATACCACCTCTGGTGAGGGAGGCGATACCACTGTGGGAGCCAGACCACGGAGGTGCCACATTTATGTGCCGGCGTTTTTATGTGCTCGGGTGTCTGTCACCCATAGGACTCTATTGGCAGCATTAAAGGGATCCTGTCACCCCCAAAACGTCTCCTAAGCTATTAAAACATGTCCCTGCAGCCTCCCATCAGTAGTCCCACACACCTTTTTGCTAATAAATGCATCCAGTGAAAGTGAAGAAAACGTTATAGCACTTACTCATTAGTGATGATTATGAGCAGTGACTATATTCTTTAATCACCCATGTCGTCATGACAGCATGCCTTAATAGGCGTGATCTGCAAGGCATAATGTTATCAGCGCCTCCCAGCGCTCCTCAGCGCTGGCGAGGCTGTAATGGGGCTGTAATGACGCGAATTGCATCATTTCCGGTATCGGGTGACGTCAGTCGCTCTGCCGGCTTCAAGTCCCACTCTGCGCATGTGGCGTGGGTGTACTGACCTCACCCGATACCGGAAATGACACGATTCACGTCATTACAGCCCCATTACAGCCTCGCCAGCGCTGAGGAGCGCTGGGAGGCGTTGATGACATTATGCCTTGCAGATTATGCCTATTAAGGTGTGCTATTATGACGACATGGGCCCGCCTGGGTGACTAAAGAATAGCCACTACTCATTATCATCACCAATGAGTAAGTGCTATAACGTTTTTCTTCACTTTCACTGGATGCATTTATTAGCAAAAAGGAGTGTGGGATTACTGATGGGAGGCTGCAGGGACATGTTTTAATAGCTTAGGAGGCGCTTTGGGGTTGACAGGATCCCTTTAAGGCAACCTTACACTACAGTTACGCTTCGTTAATGCTGCCAGAATCATGCTCTTTGGGGATCTCCCCAAACCGGAGACCACAACGCTAGCCTTAAACTGGTAAAACTCTGATCAAAAACACTGGTAAAACGTTTTTGTTCTCATACATGAAAAAAATTGATGTCTGAATGAGGTCTAAGGAAAAGTAGCAGAAAAGTTGTATAAGCTACTAAAAAAAGGAAAATTATTAGCTTACATTTACGCATAAGTTTATTTGCTGCATATTCCACAGTAAAAATAAAGTTATTCATGCTATTAAAGGGAACCTGTCACCTCATGTAACCCCCCTAACCTGTCAATACCTGTCCCTGCAGCACCCAAATACTTTCTGAATCATCCCTATCTGAGCTTTAGGGGGTTTATAAAAGTGAAATAGTATGTTTTAAAGCGAACCTGTCACCCCCTCCAGACATCTAAAAATACCATAGCCACCTTCTGCAGCACTAAGGCTGCATTCTGAGAAGGTGTCTATAGCATTTATGCTCCCTTGATTCACTGAAATAAAGACTTTTATAAGATCTGTTTCAAACCTGAACGAAGACCGGGAGGCGGGTTTTCAAGTGTCTGTCTCCCTCCTCTGTGGTGTCAGTCATCCCTCTCTGCTCTCTGTGTGCCGCCTCCAGGGCCACCTCCCTGAATTACAGAGCTTTGTCAGCTCTGCTACAACATAGAGCTGCTGTTATAGGAGACCCCACAGTAGTAAATCTAGCAGGAGGATACTGCCTGCTACGTAGCAGCCCTTGAGCTGAGCAGGTTTCACTTTCAGTTTCTTGTACCCAGCAGCATTGCTCCGTCCTCAGCCCCTGATCTAAAGCACAAACTCAACTCTGCTGCACTGCTGACAGCTCAGCTCAAGGCTGCTATGTAGCAGACAGTGCTTTGTCTGCTCAGGATCCTCCTACAAGATTTACTACTGTGGGGTCTCCTATAACAGCAGCTCTAGTTGTAGCAGAGCTGACAAAGCTCTGTAATGCAGGGAGGAGGCCCTGGAGGAGGTGCACAGAGAGCAGAGAGGGATGACTGACACCACAGAGGAGGGAGATAGACACTTGAAAACCCGCCTCCCGGTCTTGGGTCAGGTTTGAAACAGATTTTATATAAGTCTTTATTTCAGTGAATTAAGGGAGCATAAATGCTATAGACACCTTGTCAGAATGCAACCTTAATGCTGCAGAAGGTGGCTATGGTATTTTTAGATGTCTGGAGGGGGTGACAGGTTCGCTTTAATAAGTTACATCATTTTTGACGGGTGGGCGTTTCTGACGGAGGGGCAGTGTCCCCAGGGCTACGCTCCCCCCTCCTCTCTGCTCCAATTACGCCCGCATGGGAGTAATCCTTGTGCATGACTGCACTTTGTATTTTCAAATGCCCCCTGTCTGAATTCTATGATGCGGCATCACGTGATGCCTGTGCGCGTCATTTCCAGTGATTCACAGTTCGCCGGGTGCAAGGCCGCCTTCAGCATGCCTTCTGCGCATGCTCTGAAGGTGGCCTGTGACGTGTGGAGCAGAAGATCCGGATATGACGCGCGCTGGATCATAAATGATGTAAGCCTTTAAGAAGGTTATTGAACACTTAACTGAAAAAAATAACAAAGGGCCGTTTCACATCTGCAGTTTGTTTGCGTTTGCCTGTGTGGCACCCCAGGGTTCATGTGCCACAGTAACACCACAAAGGGTTAACTCCCCACACAACCCACAACACTACACTAGCGCCTCCAGGCCAGAAGGGGGAGCAAAAGCTGCTTCCCTGTATATTCGGGTGTGGAGAGGAAATGGGCAGTTCAGTTCCTAGGAGGACTGTGGAAGAAGCACCTGGGTGTAAAAGAGATGGATTAGGCTCACCCCACGGTCCGTTGTCCAGTTCCAGGCCAAGCCAGGGTCTGAGGACAGTGAACACCGGATTAGTGAAGGTTCCACATCTTCACTGTACCACAGCGAAGCAACACGGCGGGGTCAGGAGCACAGGACAAGACTCAAGTTGCCTAGCAGATTGGTACCTGTGAGGGGAGACAGAGCCGGCAGATTAGCTAAAGCGGCAGCAGGGCCACACAGCGCAGAAACAGGGTGCCAAAGGACCCGGCCAGGGTGGGAGCAACCCAGGCCCTGGACAGTACTCAGCTGGATCACCATCTACAGTAAAAGACCTGGAAAACTACAAAACCGTGAGTCTGTGTAATCCTTGCGCTCAAGCCCCGCTCTCCCTCACAAACTGTTATCATCACTGCTGTCCCGGGGACCAGGCTCTGCCGTCACATCACAGGCTGCCATCCATCAGCCCCGAAGTTTCTGCAGCAGCGGTGGTCACCCTGACCACATACCACAGGTGGCTTCACAACTCTATCCCCTGTAAATAATCCCCCAACCTTTTACTTGTGGGCTCGGGACACGGTCCCAGTGGGCTCCACAACTTGGCATCACGAACAGGATCTACCTACCTGGTAAACTGGGCACCGCGTGCCGTGATTAGTGTGAACTGCGTCATTTTTGAACTGCCGCTATTACAAAGCGCGCGACGCGTGGAAAGAAAAGGGGGCGTGTCATTGTGGGCGTTACCTTGCAAGAGTGCGAAGCAAGCCTCCGATATCCAGGTGGGGGGGTAAGAGAATCCCTGTCCCACCGCGGAACCTTTGGTAGACATCCAGACGGAAGCGGAAGGCCAGGAGGGTCGACATTACCTAAGGGGGCGCAAGATGTCGCAACAAGGAGATGCTGTAGGACTGGACAACAGCAGAGCACCCGGCAGTGCCGCGGCACAAGGATCAGCACCCATCATGCCGTTCTTGATGCCGTACACTCCAGGAGCAATGTGGCTACCGCAATACTCAGGTGAGCCCAATACCCTCAATGACTTTGTTATGAAAATAAAAGCGTACTACGTTATGTACCCCCTAACAGAAGCCCAGCATGTCGGTATGATTATAGGGCAGTTAACCGGCAATGCACAGCGGGAAGTTACGTCTTGGCCAGACAAAGACAAGGACACTGTAGATCATCTTGTGGCTGGACTTAAAGCAGCATTTGAGTCCAGTGCTGACACACGGGCTAAAATGAGGTTCTTTGGATGCCAACAAAAGCCTAAAGAGAGCACAAGAGATTATGCCTTAAACCTGCAGGAAGCGCTCAAAGCACTCAAATGAGCAGAATCTGCCTTAGCCCCAGGAGCTGATAAAATGCTGATAGATCAGTTCATAGAGGGCCTCCTACCCCCTTCTCACAGAGGATATTTGAGCATGATGACCATCCAGAATCTGTGAATAACTTTTGCCCAACTAAAAGATAGAGCCATCCGCCTACAGCAGATAGAGGAGCGCCGGGATATAAACACTATTCAAGGCCCTACAGCAGCATCTCAGCAGCCAGGAGCATCAGCGACATCTGCCATGTTAGGGACTGCTGCTGACCGCAAAGAGCCTATCTCTAATGAGGCCCTCAACTAAAAGCTAGATGCCCTGACGGACACTATTTTTTCCATGGCTAAAGCCATCAAGGAGCTGCGTGGATCCAAGCCTGCACCCAAGATCGAGTTGGCGACCAGTAAGGAGGATGTCCCCTGGATGAGACCCAGGAAGTACTAAGCGACGAGAGGTCAACCCAGCGACCGCTATCAGCCGTATGGACAGCTCATTTGCCGACGTTGCAAGGAGCCAGGTCACTTTGCCTGGGAATGTGCTTTAAACGAGGATCCCCTGGGAAGGCGGGCCGCTCCTCAGGTATAAACTCTCAAGGTCCTGCAGCATAGTATGACAAGTTCATGGGAGGACATCCAGTCATCCCTATCGTGCTGGATGGCATTCCCTTCAGCGTCTTGTTGGATACCGGGTCCCAGATAACATCAATTCCACATGTTCTCTACAAGAGGTACTGGGCTGATTCAAACATTATTAGTTGTCCATCTAACGTTGCATTGAACATATGGGCTAGCAGTGGTGAAATAATACCACAAGTTGGGTTCAGAGAAATGACCATTCAGATTGGGAAGGTAGAATTGAAGAATCAGAGTATTATTATTGTAGATGTTGACCGGCGAGAACGTGAACCAGTAATGTTGCTTGGAATGACTGTAATTGAAAATTGTTTTTCCGAGGTAGTTACTGTCTTACAGCAGATCGCCGACACTGCCAGAACTGGGCAACAGAGACTCCTGCAAAAGAAAATAAAAGCCCTGATGCTGAAACAACAGATAGAAATGACAAGAGGTGAGCCCTGGAACTTGTCAAGTCAGGCAGATGACAATGGCTCAAGGGGAAAGCTGGAAGATTGGTGGCAAAAACTACACTGGGTACTAGTTTTACACCTCCTCATCAAAAGCAGGGAGTATACCGGGTAGTTAAAGAATATGAGCAGATATTCAGCAAACACCCGTTAGACTTTGGGCAAATTAAAGGGGTAGAGCACACTATACCCACAGGTAACCATCAGCCTATAAAAGAGAGGTATAGACCATTACCAACCGCTCACTATCAAACCACCAAAGACATGCTCAAGGAGATGAAAACTGCAGGTGTAATCAGAGACAGTTGTAGCCCCTGGGCAGCACCTTTAGTGTTGGTTAGAAAGAAGGACGGGACCATGAGAATGTGCGTAGACTACCGGCAGATCAACCGCATTACACACAAGGATGCATACCCGTTACCTAGGATTGAGGAGTCATTAGCCGCATTAAAATCTGCTAACTACTTTTCCACCCTAGATCAGAATAGTGGCTATTGGCAAGTTCCTGTGGCAGAGGCTGACAAGGAGAAGACAGCGTTTACTTTGCCGATGGGCCTCTGTGAGTTCAATTGTATGCCGTTTGGACTCTGCAATGCAACCGGTACCTTCCAACGCCTCATGGAGAGCTGCCTAGCACATAAGAACTTTGAAACTGTCCTCCTGTACCTGGATGACGTCATAGTCTACTCCAAGACATATGAACAACATTTACAAGATCTGGCAGAAGTGTTTGAAGCCTTGTCCGGATACGGCATGAAGATCAAACCATTCAAGTGCCACCTTCTCAAGCCAAAGGTGCAGTACCTAAAACATGTCGTGAGTTCAGAGGGAGTAGTACTGGATCATGATAAAGTCACAGTGATAAGGGATTGGCCAAGACCTGCTAATGTGAAAGAAGTGAGGCAATTCCTGGGACTGGTGGGCTATTATAGAAGATTTATCAGAGGGTTCACAAAGTTAGCAGCTCCCCTACAAGACATCCAGGTAGGACAGTCAAAAAGGTCTTCAACCCGTAATCTCCCTTTCCAGTGGAGTGACGAGAGGAAAGAGTCCTTCAAAAAGCTAAAGTGGGCACTGACAGGAGAAGAGACCTTCATTCTGTACACGGATGCCAGCAACGTGGGACTGGGTGCAGTACTGTCACAGAAGCAAGGAGGCAAAGAGAGAGTTACTGCCTTTGCAAGCAGGACACTCCGGCCTACGGAACTAAACCCTGAGAATTACAGTTCCTTCAAGTTAGAACTACTGGTAGTAGTTTGAGCTGTAACCGAGCGTTTCAAGCACTACCTGGCAGCTGCAGAATTTACCATCTATACTGATAACAACCCATTGACCCACCTGGACTCAGCAAAATTAGGTGCGTTGGAGCAGCGATGAATACCCGGCTGTCTAACTACAATTTTGTCATCAAATATACGGCAGGCCGCAAGAACGGGAATGCAGATGCCTTATCACGGTTGCCACACCTGAAAGACGTGGAAGAGGAACCGGAGGAGCTGGAAGAAATTGAACTACCGGCCTATCACCGTTTTAAGGTAGAACAGTATCAACCCGGCATCTACCAAAAACAACAGAAGGCAGATCTCAACCCGTTAGCTCACCATGGATGGGCTGACACCCAGGATAGCAATCAAGCTGTGAAGCTAGTGAAAGAACTGCTTACAGAACAAGGTGCGTACGTTAATCAGAATGCTCCAGCTGAGACTCAACAACTCTGGAAAGAAAGAAGCAAGTTGTTCCTATATCAAGGGAAGCTCTGCAGAAGGCACACCAACCCTAAAACACATGAGTTAGTCTGGCAGATTATCATACCCAAGAAGCCTACCACGACGGTGCAGGTCATTTTGGATGGAAGAAGTTGGAAGTGCTCTTTATTATTATTATTATTATTATTATTTATTTATATAACGCCATAATATTCCATGGCGCTTTACATGTTAAGAGGGCAGACTAGGACAAGTAACATAGTAACAATACAAGTAACAATAGCTGTGGACAATTCTAACGTACAGATACAATAGGGTAGAAGATCCTGTTCTCGAGGGCTCACAGTCTTAAGAGAGAGATTCTACTGGGTTAGCATGAGAAAATCAATTGAAGATTGGTGTAGAAAATGTGGCCCGTACAACCTCAGAAGACAGGATCAACAGAGTCAGAGAGCCCCACTCCAGTCCATAGTAACCAAGCAACCACTTGAGTTAGTTGCGTTAGACCATGACAAGTTGTCACCATGTCGGTCAGGCTATGTCTATGTCTTAACCATCGTGGACCATTAGTCTCGCTTCTTAGTGGTGGTACCCGTTAAGCACCTGACAGCGAAGACAGCTGCAAGAGCATTTCAGACACATTTCTGCAGACCTCATGGCTACCCAGAACAATTCCTTACAGATCAAGGTCCAGCTTTCAAGTCAGAGATTTTCCAGGAAATCTGCAACATGTACGGCTGTAAGAAGATCCGCACGACAGCCTATCATCCCCAAATCAATGGATTGTACGAAAAGATGAACCATATTGTGAATGACATGTTGAAAACCTTACCAGAGTCAGAGAGAAATCAATGGCCAGAGAAATTACCCGACTTGGTAGACTTGTACAACCATGTCCCAGTGAGTTCTGCAAACTGCACCCCAGCCTACCTTATGCGAGCAAGGCCCGGTAAGCTGCCAATTGATTTAGATATGGGAATTCTGAAGCCAGATGCAGAAGTTGAAGAATCCAATTGGGATACTCCACGTCAACAGCAGTATCTCCAAGTACAAGAGTGCGTAGAAAAAAGTCTCCAGCAAGATAGAGAAAGACAAGAGAGAACCTTTAACCAACATGCTGTAGCATCCCCATTACAACCTGGTGAGCAAGTTCTCAAGAGAAAGAGACGCACCAACAAATTGGATAATTAGTGGGAAACCACCCTATATACAGTCTTACCATCAAATTTAGACAATGCCAAAGTGTGTCTAATCAGCAAGGACGAAGGAAGAATGTCAACAGTTGTGTCAAGAGACCATCTTAAGGGTACCTTTGCACGTGGCAACTTTTCTAGGAATTTCAGTGGCAACTTATTGGTTGCAGTGAAATCATGGACACATTGTTCTATCTTGTTGCTGTGTACAAATAGAACAATGTCTCCATGATTTCACTGCAACCAGTAAGTTGCCAGTGAAATTCCTAGAAAAGTTGCCGCCTGTATAGCTACCTTTACATCTTAAACCGTGTCCTAAAACCCTGAAGACACCATAAGTAACCTTACCCGTACAGGTCCAACCTGTCAGGAAAGAAGAGGATGTGTTCCATACCGTTTTAGGAGATTTCCCCAAAACATGGCCAAATTACTACGAAGCAGTTGTAGTCCCCATAATTGCTTTCCCTCCAATGGTAGAACCAACACCAGAACCCGTGCCACAAGAAGTCCCAGGACATGAAGACCTAGAAATTGAGCCTGAAGAGGAAGAACCAATTCCTGGTCCCAGTGAGCTTGCCAGTCCTACTGTCAGACCTCCATCCGCAGTAGTAACGGATACTTTAAATAGGTACACGTCCACCCACACCATTATGCTAAGTACACCCAGTACACCAGCATTATGCAGATCACAGCATAGTACCCAGGGTCAGAGACCGGGTAAGTACAAGAAATAAAGTGGGGAATCCAATGTAAAATAAATATGTTGTTATAAAGTTCAATAGAACCCGTTAGTGTGTAAGTGTACGAAAAAGGGTGAGAGTAGCATGGTGTTAGGTGGCAGCCACGGAGAGTAAGAACTTGGTCTTTTATGCGGTGACCCGAGGGCTTGTTGCCTACTGCACTTAAACCAGAGACTCCCGTCGAGACTTGTTAATATGGTTGCAACTTTAAAAGTCCAGTTCCTACAGAGACTATCCTGTATGAACTACTTACATCTTCTTGAACATTTTCTTCTTTATTAACTTAGGACCATACTTACCACGGAACTGGTTATGGTAAAGACTATTTGTACATATTTACCAGCCCCGGAGGTGATGGACTAAACCCCCGGAAGGACTGATTTGTTTTGAACTATTTGGACTCTTTTGAGCTGGATTAGACTCACCCCACGGTCTGTTGTCCAGTTCTAGGCCAAGCCAGGGTCTGAGGAATGGACAAAGGAGAAGCAGAGGAACACACCTGGGAGACCGAGTTACCCTGAACCCACCCCAGAGGAACGCACAGAACAGATACCGGATCTGAAATTGTGCCTGACACAAACAGCACAGTGAACACCGGATTAGTGAAGGTTCCATGTACCACAGCGAAGCAACACGGCGGGGTCAGGAGCACAGGACAAGACTCAAGTTGCCTAGCAGATTGGTACCTGTGAGGTGAGACAGCGCCGGCAGCTTAGCTAAAGCGGCAGCAGGGCCACACACACACCGCAGAAACAAGGAGCCAAAGGACTCGGCCAGGGTGGGAGCAACACGGCCCCTTTACAGACTCCATGGACAGTACTCAGCTGGATCACCGTCTACAGTAAAAGACCTGGAAAACTACAAAATCGTGAGTCTGTGTAATCCTTGCGCTCGAGTCCCGCTCTCCCACACAAACTGTTATCATGACTACTGTACCGGCGACCAGGCTCTGCCCATGGGGAGCCGTCACATCACAGGCTGCCATCCATCATCCCCGGAAGTTCTGCAGCAGCGGTGGTCATCCTGACCACATACCACGGGTGGCGTCACAACTCTATCCCCTGTAAATAACCACCAACCTTTTACTTGTGGGCTCGGGACACCGTCCGGACTTAGACCGCCGTGATACCCAGGTCCGGTACCAAGTACCCCGTCCCAGTGAGCTCCACACCTGCGTTTGCGTTTGTATGCGTTTTTACCGCTAAAAATGCATCCATCCAAACGCATGCTTTTTTGCCCCAATTGATTTGAATGGAAAACGCATGGCAAACGCAGGCCGCGGCGTCTAGGTCTGTGTTTGTAAAGCGTTTTCCATTGAAATTAATGGGGGCAAAAACGCATGCGTTTGGATGCATTTTTAGGGGTAAAAACACATACAAATGCAAATGCAGACCAACCTTAGATCTAAACAAGGCCAAAGAGTTTTAATTGTAGTATATAAATCTTGCTACCTTGACATCACGCAACGCTGCTTATCGAGGACACAGTTCGAACAAACAGAGCAACACCAGTGAATAGTGCTGACGGCCAGGGTGCCATTCAGATTGGATTTTTTTTTGCTTTTGGCACCACATTGCATGTTTTACCTTGGAGTGATGTGGCACCCCTGGGTCAAAGTGCCACGGTGTCATCACTGCCCCCGCGTGGTGTGGGTCACGAGAGAGCAACAAAAGGGTCTTCTCATCAGGTATCACACACACACAACACTTACACCTCCAGGCCAGAAGGGCGAGACCAAACCCGGGTTCAGGGTTAGCTTCCCTATAAATTATGGTCTGGGGCGGAGCCAGTCAGTTCAGTTCCTAGGAGGACTGTGAAGAAGACCCGGGCATAAAAGAGCCGTGCTTAGCTCATCCCAAGGTCGCTACCTAAGTTCCAGACCTAAGGTTAGGGTCTGAGGAAAGAAGTAGGAACACACCTGGGAGGCTGGGCAATCCCATGCTCACCCCAGAGGAAAGGTGCAAAGAACGGACACTGGAGTCTGAGACTGTGCAAGGTCTCACGTCCCGTCAATCAACATGGAAGGTGGGGATTCCTGATTCCTCAGTCAGTCACACCGTACCCACAGACACAGCAACAAAAAGAGTTCAGGAGCTGACACCCGGGAACAGTGTAGAAAGAAAGGACTCGAGTTGCCTGTCATACTGGTACCTCACAGGAAGAGACAGGGCCGGCAGCTGAGCTTATGCAGCTGTAGGAGCCAATACACTAAGCGCAGAAAGGGAGCCAAAGACCCAACCCAGAGTTGCTCTCAAAGATCCCGTGGACAGCTTATTAACATCTGCTCCAGTAAAGGACTGAGAAAACTACAAAAACAGTGAGTCTGCCTGTTACTTGTGCCTATAAAAAGAAAAAAGTGTTGCGCCACCTGTGGACCTCTCCTGTCTTTAAAGCGGTCGTATTATAAGCAAACTAACCTTTAATGGTTGTGCCCGATCCGCACAACCAGATTGTGAGCGTAGTTTGTGGCTCAGGCTGCCAGCCTTGGATCTGTAGTGCTCCTGTGTCCTCAATCACCTCTGCTCCTGGCCTCGTGCTGTCCACACTCTCTCTCCAGGGTTAGGTCAGGAAACACCAGGTTGATCCATTAACCATATCCCTCCTGCAGCTCTGTCACCGCTTTCCACAATGGAATTAGATTAATAGAATTCAAATAGAATATGCGGTTCTAAGGTAGAGCGCTGGTATGAGACGGGATACTTAGATCTTTATCTCCGTAACTTTATTCATAAAAAGCTCCAGACCACAACATGTTTCGACGTACAGACGTCTTCCTCCGCTTGAGGAAGACGTCTGTACGTCGAAACATGTTGTGGTCTGGAGCTTTTTATGAATAAAGTTACGGAGATAAAGATCTAAGTATCCCGTCTCATACCAGCGCTCTACCTTAGAACCGCATATTCTATTTGAATTCTGTTACTTGTGCCTGTCACCCTGCATCCTACACATAGACTATCCACACTGCACCGGGGACTGGCCTTACCCGTGGAGAACAGCTCCATCTAAGCTGCGATCTATCATCCCTGGAGGTTCTGCAGCAGCTGTTGCCATATCTAGCCACATTCCACGGGTGGCGTCACAAAACCACCTTGTATATAAACCCTTTCCTCAACAACGCCAGAAAATCCCCCTCTTTTCGGCTGAACCCAGGCCACGGGACCAAGTCATGACTCCCGTGACTTCCCCAGACACAGCGACAGCCTGGTCTCGAGTACCCCACGGCTCTGGGGGCAACTCAGCTCTCCTGGTGACACAAACAGGATCCAGTGCCCGGTAAACTGAGTACTGTGTGCTGTAAATTGTGTGAAATTGTATTGAGGAAAAAAGCTGGCACCTTTATCCGATGTAAAAGCTTTACTTTATTCTGTAAATCACAGCATTAAAAATGAAAGCATCTAGGTGGCTGAAACATGCCCGTCAGACGCGTTTCGATTAAAAAATCTTTATCAATGACAAAGAGGCACCAACACAACACACAATTTATACAAGACAATACACCTGTGAATTTACAAATGAGTTTCACCTGAAGAGATTAAGTAAAACTTGAAACATAAATGGTCTCATAAAGTATTATACAAATTTCAATATGTATAGAGAAACCTCTCTGTATTGCAAGATAAACAACAGCAAGAAAAATGCAATCTCATGTTTGAAAGGTATTTGCATTTTTCTTGCTGTTGTTTATCTTGCAATACAGAGCATACTAATTGGACAGTTAACTGGTAATGATGCGCCCCCAGGCTGGGTGATCGGGAACCGGGCCGGTGCTGTCTCTCTGGGGAATCACTGTAGTCGTGATCCGGTCTGGAGGCCTGGCCTCTGTCCATAAAGGGGGGTATTTACAGGGGGTTTGTCTTGACGCCACCTGGGGTATGTGGTCAGTAGGACCACCACTGCCGTATTCCTACTGGGGACGGTGACTTGGGGCAGCGTGGATGGTAAGCCCTCCTCGGGTAGGGCTGGGGGTCCCCAGGGCAGGTGTAGTGGTAGTGGATGAGCTTGATGAGGGATTGTGTGCAGTGCAGTTCACTTACTTTGTAGCTGCAGCTTCTCCAGCCAGTGTGTGGGAAAAGCAGTCTCCGGCTCTTCAGGTGGGACTCAGTTGCAACACTGGAAGAAAGCAATCTCAGGCCAGGGTGAGCTTACAGGGCAGCGGTTGTAACTAGACTTCATGGCGCCCGGGGCAAAGATCTATTCAGGCGCCCCCCCCCAGTAGGTCAGCCGTCAGCTGTCAGCCCCTGCAGCCTTGGTTGAGGAGCGGGGAAGGGGGGTTCTGTCAGTCTCAGTGGGCCCACTTAACACATGCTGGATGTATGGGATATATATATAACACAGTATATATATATATATTCATAAGTATAACAGGCTGTGGACCATAAGATTACTATTATATTGTGCCCCCGGAATGCCATCATACTGCTATTTTATGCCCCAGGCTCAGCCTGCATCACCTCCACACACTGACTTCTGAGGCGGTGCTGGGCTCCGGTGTATGCGGTGCCGATATCTGGCTGTGGTCTGGCTGTGGAACACAGAGGAGTGGAGATGAGGATGGGTGACGAGTCTCTTCTGTGCTTTCCACACACCGCCCACAGGAAGAGGAAGTGAGGGGGCGGAACGGGGACCCTTCTCTATGCGGTCCACAGTGTGGAACGCCCGCAGCAGTGGAAGTGACAGCCTGGAAGCGGGGGCGGAGCGGGGGCTGGCAGCCGGCGGCCGCAAATAATGAAGTGTGCACCATACCATACCGCGCCGGTAAGAGATAATAAATAATACCGGCGCGCGGGCGGGCCTTGTTTGAGGAGCGGGGGGGCTATGGGGTGCCGCCGGCGCCCCCCTCTGAGTTGCGCCCAAAGGATCCTGCTGCACCCCCTAGATACGCCCCTGTTACTAGGTACTTTACTTAAGGTCTTTAGCAGCAATTTACAACAGTTCTCAATCACAGTTCTCTCAGTTCTTTCAAGTACAGTTCTTTACACTCTTTTACACTGCTCCGGGTTACTGGCTTATGCAGCTCAGGTAGTTACTCTACGTTGCTTCCCTCAAGTCCTTTCAGGCCCTCTCTCTCTCTTAGTACTTCACCCACAGGTTTGGTCTGGCCATCGCAGGCTTTTGTGTGAGTCGTCCCTCTCTGTCAGGGTCACTAGCCCTATGTTGATGGCTGTGTTTATGGCTGTGGTTGATGAGTAAACAGATATTGGCCAATATATGTACCAAGAACCCCAGTAAATAAAAAGATAAGAATATTGAGTTTTTTTAAATAAAAACTAAGTTTTACATTTTTTTCCTCATGTATAAACAGCTTATTAGCTTGTGTACATTTTTGGTAGTACTTGAGTGCTGCAGTGAATTTTTTTGGTTGTTTGTTCCAGCATCGCAGCTTGCACCAGTTTACACTATATCTTGAGTGCTGTGCAGCTTTTTTTCTGTTTATGTCTAATATGTGGAGTTGCTGGCTCCACAGCTACACTTAGCACCCTCATCACCCCCAGGTGATCTGAGGTTGAGATGGTGTCCACCCACTTAGAAGTGGGATAGGGAGGACAAGGAGGACAGGGATGTCAGCGTAGGACTCATCAGATCTGGGGTCACCGTGGAGTGGTTGATGAGCAAACAGATATTGGCCAATATATGTACCAAGAACCCCAGTAAATTAAAAGATAAGAATATTGAGTTTTTTGAAAAAAACGTTTTAAATTTTTTCCTCATATATAAACCGCTTATTAGCATGTGTACATTTTTGGTAGTAACTGAGTGCTGCAGTGATTTTTTTCTGGTTGATGGCTGTGTTCCTAGTCCGTGGTGGTAAGTAGGCAGCAGGTCATAGAGTCTCTGCCCCACACTGGCATGTCCTGTGAATGGGGTCTTGGATTCTCCCCGGTCACTTCTACAGAGCCAGCTCTCTGGCTGTAGCAGTCTAGCCTTCCAGTGTCCCAGGTATGACTGTGGGGTTACCAGGCTCCCTCTGTCTTTCACTGTCTCAGCTCAGGGTTCCTCCGGTCAGCTATTATGTCTGCGGCTGCCGGGCCCTTGTCCTCCCACCTTCTCTCAGCTTTGTGGTGTATCTGCTTGCAGCTGTAATCTTCCTCACCTCCGGCTATGGAGCGAGCTTTCTCTCCTAGGAATGCTGAATCTAGGCCAAAAGCTACATGTAGGTACCAGTTCTACACCCTTGCATCAAAATTATGGAGTATACCGGGAAGTGAGAGAGTATGAGCAAGTCTTTAGCAAACATCTTCTAGACTTTGGGCAGATTAAAGGAGTAGAACACCATACACCCACAGGTGATCATCCACCCGTTAAAGAGAGGTATAGGCCTGTACCACCCACTCACTACCAATGTGCAAAAGATATGCTCAAAGAAATGAAGGAAGCAGGGGTAATAAGAGACAGTTGTAGCCCCTGGGCAGCTCCTCTAGTATAAGTTAAAAAGAAGGATGGGACCATGACAATGTGCGTAGATTACAGGCAGATCAACCGCATTACACACAAGGATGCATACAAATTACCCCGAATAGAAGAATCACTAGCTGCATTAAAATCTGCTAACTTCTTTTCCACCTTATATCTGACTAGTGGGTATTGGCAAGTTCATGTGACAGAGGCTGACCGTGAGAAGACAGCATTCACCACGCCAATGGGCCTCTGAGAGTTTAATTTGATGCCGTTCGGACTCTGCAACGCACCCGGTACCTTCTAGAGGCTAATGGAGTGCTGCCGAGGACACAAGAACTTTCAAACTGTCCTACTGTACCTAGATGATGTCATAGTCTACTCCAAGACATATGAAGAGCATCTGAAACACTTGGCAGAGGTGTTTGAAGCCCTGTTCGGTTATGGAATGAAAATAAGGCCATCCAAGTGTCACCTTGTCACCAAGTGTAAAACCAAAGGTGCAGTATCTCGGCCATGTGATAAGCTCAGAAGGTGTGGCACCAGACCCCGAGAAGGTTACAGTGATAAGGGATTGGCCAAGACCCACCAGCATGAAAGAGGCGAGACAGTTCCTGGGACTAGTAGGCTACTATAGAAGATTCATCAAGGGTTTACAAAGTTGGCAGCCCCTCTACAAGATCTACAGAACAGGTGTGTACCATAAACATCAAAAGGCAACACATCCCATTACCACATCACAGATGAGCTGAAACACGGAACAGTGACCCTGCTGTGAAGCTAGTTAAAGAATTACTGACACAGGAAGGTGCGTACCCCGATCAGAATGCCTCAGCTGAAGGCTCAACAGTTGTGGAAGGAGAAGACTAAACTGTTCCTGCATGAGGGTAAACTAGGCCGAAGACATACAAACCCCAGAACTCATAAGTTGGTCTGGCAGATCATTGTACCAAGAGAGATGTCAAAATGGTCTTGGAAGTCTATCATGACAGTGCAGGGCATTTTGGAAGGAAGAATTTGGAAGTTCTACTGACAGAAAGGTTCTACTGGGTTGGCATGCGAAGATCAATTGAAGAGTGGTGCAGAAACTGTGGCCCATGCAACCTAAGAAGAAAAGATAAATAAAGTCAGAGAGCTCCACTCCAGTCCATAATCACCAAGCAACCACTTGAGTTGGTAGCCCTAGACCACGTCAAGTTAACACCAAGCAGATTCGGTTATGTCTACGCCTTGACCATAGTAGACCACTATTCCCGTTTCTTAGTGGTGGTTCCAGTAAATGGATTTAACGGCAAGAACAGCAGCTAAGGCATTCCAGATGTACGTCTGCAGACCGGAACAGGTCATAGAAGATCAAGGTCCAGTGTTTGAAGCCAAGGTGTTCCATGAATTCTGCAATATGTATGGATGCAAGAAGATCCGCACAACACCTTACCACCCTCAAACCAACTGCTTATGTGAGAAGATGAACCACATAATGATTGACCTCTTGAAGACTCTGCCGGTATCAGAAAGAAACCTATGGCTAGAGAAGTTACCAGCCTGGTAGATTTGGACAACCATGTCCCGTGAGTTCTACCAACTGCACCCCAGCTTATCTCATGAGAGCAAGACCTGGTAAGCTGACAATAGACTTAGACATGGGAATCCAAAACCTGACGTAGAAGTACTAGAAGCCAATTGGGATACCGTTCGCCAACAAAAGTATCGCCAAGTACAAGAATGTGTAGAGAGAATTCTCCAGCAAACCAGAGAGAGACAAGAAAAAGCCTTCAACCAACATGCTCCCACAACCCCTTCACAACCTGGCAAGTCCTTAAAAGAAAGACGCATTAACAAATTGGATGACCAATGGGAAACAACACCATACACCGTTCCCCCATCAAACTTTGCAAATACAAAGGTGTGTCTGGTCAGTACAAATGAAAGCAAGACAACCTCAGCAGTATCAAGAGACCACCTAAAGTTGTGTCCTGAAACCCTGAAGACACCAGAGGTCCCTGTACCTGAACCTGTTAAACCGAAAAAAGAAGATGTGTTCCATACAGTCTTAGGAAATTTCCCAAAAACCTGGACAAACTACAACGGAGCAGTCATTGTACCAATGCTTGCGTTCCCTTCAATGATGATACCTGAAACCGTAGAGAAAGAATTCCAAAGAATGGAAGAACTGGAAGTAGCACCAGTAGCAGAAGCACAGGAAGAACAGATTCCTGATCACAGTGAACTTGCCAGTCCTGCTGTCAGATCAGAGACCTTACCACATTCAGAATCAGAGATACCCATAAGGTACACACCCACAAATAGCATTGTGTTGAGTACACCTGCAACAGACACTCCAGAACTCAGGAAATCGCAACGTAGTACCAAAGGTCAAATCCCGTCCTGGTATAAATATTAAAATGTGAATAAAATGTTGTACATATGTTTAGTGTAAAGAAATATGAATAGTACCCTGTAAACATAGTGTACATAAGGGTGGAGGAACTGGGTTCAGCCCCATGCACATTAAGTTAGGAAAAGAAAGTGTCTGGGGTTGGGAGGAAGCAACCAGGACTCCTAAGCAGAGACGCTCACAGGGAAAATGTTTATTTTATGTGTATATCTGTATGAAACCTTGCAACCGTTAAGCCCCTTACCCACACTTTCCTGAAAGAACGTTTGCATATCCTTGAACTATTAACCTTTTACATTTAAATATGGACCATAATACCACTGGAATGGTTGTGATAAAGACATTCTTGTAAATATTTATCAGCCAAAGGTGGAAGGACCAATCACCGAGAGACTGCTTTTTTAATTTTCACATTTTATTGGTTTTTGTAATTTTTATATTTTAAGACTCTTTACATTTTCAATTGTTACTAATTATTTGTGTTATCTTGTTGAAAGGTTGTCACAGTCTCAGAGTACTGTCTTTCACTAAGGGGGAATGTGGCACCCCTGGGTCAAAGTGCCATAGTGTCTTCATTGCCCTCGGGTGGTGGTGTCATGAGAGAGCAACAAAAGGGTCTTCTCATCAGGTAACACACACACAATACTTACACCTCCAGGCCAGAAGGGGGAGCCCAAGCCCAGGTTCAGGGTGAGCTTCCCTATATATTTTGGTCAGGGCGGAGCCAGTCAGTTCAGTTCCTACGAGGACTGTGGAGAAGACTTGGGTGTAAAAGAGCCGTGCTAAGCTCATCCCAAGAACGCTACCTCAAACTCCAAGCTAAGGTTAGGGTCTGAGGAGAGAAGTAGGAACACACCTGTGCAGGGTCTCACGTCCCGGCAGTCAACACCGGAAGTAGGGATTCCAGATTCCTTACCACACCATACCCACAGACACAGCAACATAGAGAGTTCAGGAGCTGACACCCGGGAACAGGGTAGAAAGAAATGACTCGTGTTGCCTGTCATACCGGTACCTCACAGGAAGAAACAGGGCCGGCAGCTCAGCTTATGCAGCTGTAGGAGCCAATGCACTAAGCGCAGAGAGGGAGCCAAAGACCCATCCAGATGGGAAGAAACCCAGAGTTGCTCTCAAAGACTCCGTGGACAGCTTATTAACATCTGCTCCAGTAAAGGACTGAGAAAACGACAAAAACAGTGAGTCTGCCTGTTACTTGTGCCCGTCGTCCTGCATCCTACACATAGACTATCCACACTGCCCCGAGGACTGGCTTTACCATTGGAGAACTGCTCCATCTAAGCTGCCATCCATCATCCCCGGAGGTTCTGCAGTAGCGGTGGCCATCCCATGCCACATATCACAGGTGGCGTCACGAAACCACCCTGTATATAAACCTGTTCCTCAACAACGCCAGAAAATCTCCCTCTTTTGGGCTGAACCTAGGCCACGGGATTGGGTCACGAACTCCATGACTTCCCCAGAGACAGTGACGGCCCGGTCTCAAGTACCCCACAGCTCTGGGGGTGACTCAGTGACATTGAACTTTTTTTTCTTCTTGGACTCAGAACTTACAAATAGGTATAGTACACACTACCATTTATGCATTTGCAGCCTCATATGTTCGTTAAGGCTGAGTTCACATGTCCAGTAATCATCTGTTAGGGCAGAGGCACACTTATGCAAGCTGCATGCGAGTGTCTCGCATACATCTTGCATGAGTCACCCGGCGCCACTCCTGCCTTTCTTAAAGGGAACGTGGAGTTGATTGTTTTTCGCTGCAGCTCCACACTCCTGTCCAGAGAGCCAGTGGCTTGGTCAGGTGACACATGCAAGATGCATGCGAGACAGTTGCATGCAAGATGCATGTGAGACACTTGCATGCAACTCAGATAAGTGTGTCTCTGCCTTTCAATGGACCCTGCAGAGCAAACCAACTTTTTTTGTCCATTGTTAGATAACTAACTTCTGCAGGATCTGTTTTTTTAACATTGGAGTCTATAGAGAACAGATCCGTTAATAGTTTGCTATTTAGCCATCCCTTTTTCTGTCTGTTGTAAAGGATCAGTTTCAAATGGTAGATAAACAGCAATTTGATAATGGATCTGTTCTCCATAAGTCCGGTTTACACGCTGCAATGTCCCAGCAACCCGACCAACGATCGGGATCTCTGGGACATTGCCATATGATCGCTGGTGAGCTATCAAACAGGCAGACTCACCAGCGATCAGCTAGAACGCAGGTAACCAGGGTACACATCGGGTAATGTGTACCCTGGTTACCATGTCCCAGCGTGTACTGTGCGGTGCTGGGCATCGGGTGGGAGGTCGTTGATCGTTGGTCTCCCGCTGTCACAAATACCGATGCTGGCTGCCCAGCGGGAGATCAACGATCGAAAAACAGCCCTGGCCATTCCGTAACAATCTGCGATCAGCGAGCTGATCACTGATGGTTGCAGGATGTCACATGAAGCGACATCGCTACAAGGTCGCTGCAACATCACAAGTTGCAGCGACATTGTTAACGATGTTGACACGTGTAAACTGGCCTATAGAATCCAATGTTAAAAAAAAACCTGAATCCTGCAGAAATGAGTGATTTAACATCGGACAAAATAGTTGTGGTTGCTCAACCTTTTGCCAATGGATCTCTGCAGGATCCATTCTAACAGATGAATGCTGGACATGTGAGCTCAACCTTACACTGAACACTGAATGTAATGTAAAAATGTGTGAGTTATATTGCAAACTGTTTCTCTGTTTAAAGGGAACCAACCACCAGGATTTAGCCACCTGTAAAATAGGGGCAACAGGTGATTGATGTGTGCAGCATGACATCACTATTTGGGTTTTCTTTTATTTATTCTTCCCCTGTGGACTTGTCCTTCTGCTGTAAGTCAAACCCCCTCTCCACTTCTACTCATCCAAACTCATCCGCAGATGGGGAGGGGGTTAGGCTTACACCAGAAAGACAAGCACACAGGGGAGAAATTAAAAAAAAAAAAACAAATAGTGATGTCATGCTGCAAATGTCAACTGAATAGGAAGGGGGTGCAACTGCCCGGGTGAGTCATTAAACATAGGTGCAGCATCACAGAAGTAGGAAGTCAATATCAAGATGGAGAAAAAAAATCCTTCTGTAAAAGAGGCTGTGTGAAATAAAATGAAGTGAGTAAATTGGCTCTTCCTTGCTTCTCCACATGCCAGGGGTTGATTCACAGCCCTGGCTAGGGCATATTCGTATTGTATGGCTATTGCTTAGGGCCGCTTTACACACACCAACGTCTGTGTGCAACTTCTGAACAGATCTCTGGTTGCAGTGAAATCAGGGACACATTGTTCCATTTTGTGGCTGTGTACAAATGTAACAATGTGTCCATGATTTCACTGCAACCAGAGATGTGTTCAGAAGTTGGTGTGTGTAAAGCGGCCCTTAAGGTACCTTTACACGCCGCTACAGAAGGTTAGAAACAACCGGGTGGGGGGGCGTGTCCGGACCTGAATGGGAGCAGTCGCATGAAACTTGAGCTCCTGCTCCTGAGAGCATAAATCAGCAATAAAACAGCTCCAGAGGCCCAGAGATGGGTAAGAAGAGGACCCACAAGACACCCAAAGAGCCAGGAGCACAGGCACCAGGTGCCCTGGATAAATACCTGGCCAGGAGTGGAGTAACCCCTGCTCATGCTGCAGGACAGCCGAGGAGTCAGGGAGCCACCGGCTTGCAGACTGCACAGCACCCGACACCAGCACTTCAGATCAGTGGTGAGTTAGAGATGCTGTCACAAGACAGTCTACACAGGCCCACAGCTGCTACGAGAGACACAGGGCTGGAAGAGAGGAAGCAGGTCTCTGGAGCCTGCAGTGAACACAAAATGGCACCAGGTAGTACAGCCCCTTCTTCATCCCAGGGCTTTCCTGTGCTGGCTGATCTGGAGGGGAGGGGGAGTGAAGAGGAGCACAGCCTGATGTACATCTCTCCAGTAGAGGGGGCAGGGCCCCAGACAACTAATGACTCGCAGATCCTTCTACCTGACACTCTGCCCTGGCCAGGATCTAGTCATAAGGACCCTTTCCCTGATAACCAGCAAGACTGTACTCCGGTACTGATCCCAATAAAGCTACACTATGACCCTATAAGTGAAGGAAGCTCCAATGCAGATGATAGAGAGGGAGAAGAGGATATGTACCCCAGCACACCCCTCCTCCCACCTGAGATGACAGTGGAGCCTAGTGAGAAACCGGATACCCTGTCAGAAAGGGGCACGAGGAACCTAGACGATTCTGCCCAATATGAGGGACCCTCAGATGCTGAGAGCTTCCGGAGAGACTTTGCTGATCTCTCAGATGGGGACAGATGGAGCTCTACCTGGGCAGGTGACAACTGGGCGACTCAGGCCTTGGAGGAACCCAGTCGCCCGCAGAGATCGTCTCGATCACCACGCCAGGCCCTTGGTGCCCCCTTGGAGCACAGAGAATTGATTGGAGGTCCTGGGTCCCTGTCAACTGACTCAGGAGGAGATCATATGAATCAGGAACCTGGCCCACCACACCTCACCCGGGAATACCCATACCCTCCTCCGCCCCCTTCTGACTGGTGGCGATACGTGCAACTGCTGCCAACCAAGCACGACTTCAAACAGATGGTAGCCGAGATCAAAGAGACCTGTCGTTCAGAACTAGCAGCAACAAGGCGGGAGGTGGTGGCCCTGACCCAAAGGGTTCACCAACTTGAGGAAGACCATAACCAGGCCAGGGCGGTCATTCGGCACCTCCAATCCCAGACGGCTGCTCAAGCCTCAATTATAAGAGATCTCCAGCGACACATAGAGGATCTGGACAATAGGGGACGCCGAAATAACATCAGGGTCAGAGGATCCCAGAGACGAAAGAGGTGGAAGACGTAGCGGGTACCCTACAAAAAGTTTTCAACACAGTGCTACGCCGCCCAGCTGACCATCCAATTAAAATGGATAGAGCTCATAGAGCCCTGAAACCAAAGACCATGACGGGCAATCCTAGAGATATCATCTGCCGGATTACTGACTTTTCCCTGAAAGAAGACATCATGGCAAAGGCAAGACAGCTCAAGCAGATCACCCACAATAATGTGAAAATACAACTATATCAGGATCTTTCGTGGATTACTTTACAGCAACGCAGAGCACTGAGACCACTGTTAAGCATCCTACAAGACAATCATATTCCCTATCGGTGGGGCTTCCCTTTCAGCCTCTCAGCTAAGAGGGGAGAAAGGGTGGCCACTCTGAGAAGCCCAGATGACCTGGTGTCTTTCTGCCGTACACTGACCATCGAAAGGCCAGACCTACCCGACTGGTCCGTATCGCAGGGACTGCCCCCACTACAACAAACATGGCAACAATCCACACCTCGTCAAACGACAAGGAGGCTCCCCAGGAGACGAGACCCGGCGTGATTGGTGACTGTATTATCTAATGCCTGGCTATTATGCTTATATTTTCTTTCATATCTGTTTTAGTTGTGGGAATCTATATGTACCCATCTGGGCCTCTGGGCGAGAATAAACAGCTCTTGGGGGGGGGGGGACTTTCTATGGTAACTGTTCTTGAGGTTCTCACGTGTACCCCCACAGATGAGAGTTGTATTATAGGTCCTATGACTTATTAAGTGGTACAGTAGCTCTAGGTAGCTGACTTTGGCGACTGATGCCATACTGTGTCCGACTCTCATTTTGGGACTACATGTTATTGTCCTACAATATGAAGAGGTTGTTGTTTTTTCTTTTTGTCTTTCTCACTCTTTCAAAGTTTGGTTATACTATTATTGTTTTGATATACAGTACATGCCTAATGTTTCCATACCAGCCAAGCCCACACGACAACGCTCACGGAGTCTACAATCCCACCAAGACATTATATATATCTCCTTTTAAAAGCTTTGAGAAAACCCATATTTTACAATGGTTAAGTTACTCTCTCTTAATGTAAAAGGTCTAAACTCAGACCTAAAAAGAAGGCTGACGCTACGGGAAATGCGGGAGTCCAAAGCGGATATCGTATTTTTACAGGAGACACATCTTACGACTTCGGGTTCCCTTAGATTTGCACACCATTGGTTTCCTACTACTTTCTCAGCCACGGCTAAGAACAAAACGGCTGGAGTGGCGATCTTGATCTCCCGTCATTGCACACTCCAGGTAACAAAAACTGATATAGATCCTCAAGGCAGATTTGTCATTGTATATGGGAGCATAGGAGGAACACCAATTATGTTGTGCAACCTATATACCCCTAACACAAACCAGGTAAAGTTTGTAACCTCAGTATTAGCCCGTTTACACCCTGATCGGGGAATGGCCCAAATAATTGGGGGGGATTTTAATATGGCATTTTCCAAGACTGGAGACAGGTTGGTCCATAAACCTTCCAGTAATGCAAAATTGACAGAACGGGTCTCCACTGACTTTCGGAAACTTATTCGTAGATACACACTATATGACCTATGGCGCATTGACAACCCGACGGATAGGAGATACACGTTCTACTCACACCCGCATGGCTCTCACAGCCGTATAGACTATTTCTTTGGGGACGTGATTTCAGTTCGCTCATTGTTATCAGCTTCCATTGGCACTATAACATGGACGGACCATGCCCCTTTGATAATAGATCTCAAATTGATGCCAGTTCCACCTAAGTTGAATCATTGGAGACTGAATGAGTCCCTTCTCACTAATAAAATTACACGAGACAAACTGCGGGAATCCCTTGTAAACTACTTTACAGAAAACACCCCCACTTCTCCGTCATTGTCTGTCCTATGGGAAGCCCATAAGGCGGTTTTCAGAGGTGAGTGCATTGCACTATCATCTAGGATTAAAAAGGATGCAAAATCCCGATACCTGAAAATAGAAGGGGAATTAAGAAAAGCAGAGGCACGACTACTGACACACCCAACCAGATCGCTTCTTAAAGAAATAGTGGACCTGAGAAGCCAACTGAAAGCCATCTCCCATAGTAAGGTGGAGACCCTTCTTAGATATTCTAGGCAGAAATTCTATGAATACAGCAATAAGGCACACACGATGTTGGCTAAGAGATTGAGGGATCAGGCCACTAATAATTCCCCATACGGTATTAAGGATCCGACAGGTGTGATCCATTATGACCCGGTTAAAGTAGCTCAAATTTTCCATGATTATTATTCTTCCCTCTACTCTCTTCCCCCCCATCACATCAACCCCCAGGTGAACAAAACCGATCTCTGGACGATTACCTCTCATCATGCCACCTACCTAAACTATCCCAGTCTGCTTTAGACGAACTAAACCAGAAAATTACGTCGGACGAAATTGCGGCAATAGTGAAAAATCTACCGAATCGTAAAGCGCCGGGTCCAGACGGGTTGCCCTATCTCTACTATAAAACCTACATAGATATGCTATCCCCACATATGGTAAATCTGTTTAATCATTTCATGGAGGGGGGGATGATACCCGACTCACTTCTTCGTTCATATATTACTGTAATCCCAAAGGAGGGCAAAGATCCGATGGAATGTGCAAGCTATCGCCCCATCAGTCTGTTAAACTCTGATTTGAAAATCTTCACCAAGCTTTTGGCAGAGAGGCTGGGGTCCTTGCTTCCACATTTAATACACAAGGATCAGGTAGGATTTATACGTTTCCGACAGGCGGGGGATAATACTAGACGTATCCTAGACTTGGTCGAGGTGACCAACAGAGGAGCGGGGGAGGCCCTTTTGCTAAGTTTAGATGCTGAAAAGGCCTTCGACAGGCTAGATTGGACATTCATGTTCCACTCTCTTCACCACTTTGGCCTGTCGGGACCTTTTGTTACGGCTCTGAAAGGTCTATATTCATCACCCACTGCTCTGGTGCGCCTTCCTCACGCACATTCCAGAGACCTGCTCATAAAAAATGGAACGCGACAGGGATGCCCCCTTTCTCCTCTGCTGTATGTCCTCAGTATTGAACCATTAGCTGCGCAAATTAGACTGAACCCGGATATATTGGGAATCCAGCTTAAGGGTAAACAATTCAAAATCGCCCTGTTCGCAGATGATGTTATACTCTCCTTGACAAACCCTATAACCTCCCTCCCTAACCTACAGGCCACTATCGCATCTTATGCTAAACTATCAGGCTATAAAATCAACTCTACAAAAACTGAAGCACTGCCCATAAATATCCCGGAACCTAAACTTCATCTCCTTAAAAGTTTATATAAATATACATGGCGCACAACATCCATCCGATACCTGGGGATCAATATGACCTCTAGCTACAAAACAATATTCCAAGCTAATTTCCCACCCCTCATTCAGAAAGTAGAAGCTCAGCTTAAAAAATGGTCATCCCTACAAATTTCGCTCTTGGGAGAATAGCGGCTGTGAAAATGTCCATTATACCCCGGTTTTTATACCTATTTGAAACATTATCAGTAAAAGTACCCGTAGTAATTCTAAAAAGAATCCAGTCATTTTTAATGAAGTTTATCTGGCATTCGGGGAGACATCGAATACCAGCCTCGGTCCTTTGTGCGCCAAGACGACAGGGAGGTGTTGCATGCCCAGATATTTTACTATACTACTACGCTACGCACCTACGCCATTTGTCTCACTGGACGACAGTGTCAGCTTGTACCAGATGGTCAGAGGTAGAACAATTATGGCTAGCTCCATACCACCCTGCTTCATTGATATGGGGCAAACCCTCGGAGATTCCCTCCAAAATGTTGTTGGGACCAATGTCTTTCACCAGAGGCATTTGGGATAGATGCAGGATTAAATTTCAGATGGCGACACACACCTCTTCTCTGACCCCTTTCTTGTATAGCCCACACATTTCGGGAGCCATGGACTCTGCTACAATGCGAAAATGGGCAGAAGCAGGCCTCTTTTGTTTCCGTGATATACTAAACCCACTTACCCACAAAATACGCTCTTTTACTGAACTATGCTCGCTTTATAAATTACCGGTAACCCTTGGCTTTTCGTACCGACAAATAATTCACTACCACGCGTCGATCATGGGAGTTAATAAATATACTAAACCAACCCAATTTGAAACCCTTTGCTCTCGGGGACCCTCTACAAAGGGTCTAATATCAGATATATATGCTATTTTGAACTCTCGAAGTATCCAAGGTCCCCTCAAACATGCCTATATGGCACGATGGGAAACATGGCTAGGACGGGAAATCTCTGATTCGATGTGGAAGGTGATATGGGAGAGAACCTTCAGAACGTCAATTAATACCCTATACAAAGAGAATCAGATGAAAATTTTGATGACATGGTATAACACCCCCGAGATGCTTCATAAGTTCAACCCGGCAATACCTGATAATTGTTGGCGATGTGACCAGAGAAATGCCTCATTATACCATCTATTTTGGTCCTGCCCGATAATCCGAGGCTTTTGGGGGTCAATAGCAACAGTGTTGACACGGGTTATGGGTCATATTCTACCCGTAGACCCGGCTCTATACCTCTTAAATCTGTTCCCTTTAAGCTTGAATAAACCCAAGAGCAAACTCCTAATGCTTCTTCTTACGGCAGCAAAATGCCTGATATCCCTCAATTGGAGGAAGAGGGCTCCACCTTCGTTGTCCGACTGGTTCATACGGATAAAGGACCTCCGATCAATGGAACAACTAACTGCCACGCTTCATAACACAATGGACAAATTTACCCAGACTTGGCAGATATGGGATCTCTCCATGGACTCACAACAATTGTAATATATGGAGAATATATGTTGATGTTCTTGAATTTTGATATTGGAAAATGTAATGTGGACTTATTATTATGAAATCACATTTGGTATTGTTCTGATTGTTGACATGACTTAAAAAATTAATAAAAATCAAAGTTGGAAAAAAAAAAAAAAAAAAAAAGAAACAACCGGGTGTCGGAGACAATTGTATCTTGCACCGTCAAAACACCGCGAGGTAGCGGCGTGTAATTCAGGTTGTTGCCACCGGTCACTGTCGACCCAATGGTAGCGGCGTGTAATCAAGGAACAGGAAGGTTTTTTTCGACACCTAGATAACTCCCTGGGGCGTGACACAGCCTCCGGGAAACCGCCCCCCTTCAGCGATCATTGGTGGAAGCTCCTGCGTTACGATTGTTTGTCCCTGCATAGGGCAGCATATTTAAGGAGCTGACCAGTCACACTACACAATTGCAATAGCATCATGTATTAGTCAGCCTTCCTGCACTGGCTGGCCAATCATGATGCTATTACTTTGTCCAATCACCGTACGAGCGTCTCGTAATCCACAATTCTGGCACGTCTATGTGTTGTCCCTGCTTCCCCAGGTCCTCCCATATTCCCTTGTGGGGAAGGTGCTCTACAGAAGGTAACCTGCGGCACCCGTCGGTGCCTCCAGGGATAGAAAAAACCTTCTGTAGAGCACTTTGTAGCGGCGTGTAAATGCGGTATCAGGTACCGTTAGGAACCGTTGAAACGTGCTCGTGCACGTGAGACACCCGGTTGTTTCTAACCTTCTATAGCGGCGTGTAAAGGTACCTTCAGAGTGATCTCTGGGCTGCTCTCAGAAAAAGGGTATTCTTGGATAGCTTCTATCCCTGGCTCTCTCTTGGATATGATACAAGGGTCTTAGACCCCACTGATAATTTACTCACTTCATTTCTGCAGATCTTGGAGATTTACTTTTGCAATACAGCTGCATAGTTCTTTAAGAAGGGTTGTGACAACATATTGACTATAAACGCATGTAAGCACATTAAGGCCCCAGTGCATTATGGGCTTGATCACGTGATCGGCACGGCTTCAATAAGCGCATTGCGCATGCGTGGAGTCGGGCCGATCACGTGATCAAGCCCATAATGCACTAGGGCCGATCACGTGACCGGCCCCATAATGCACCGCGCTGGATGTGACGTCCGGCCGGTGCATAGAAGGACACAGAGGGCGGGAGATTCCAAATACTGGGGGCAGAGAGAACACAGAATAATGCCGCCCAGCGGGGAGTGCACTACACCACAGAGGAGTGGTGAATGAAGCGTGGCCACGCCTACCCAGTCCCCAACCACGGGGACTGCAGTAAATTTAAACTTCTTTTTCACATGTTTAATATGGACACTTTAAATGAGAAAGGGATAGATAGGGAGCAGCTAGGAAGCTGTAGGGACAGCTAGTGATAGTGTAGGCACTTAGATTCACGTGACAGGTTCCCTTTAAGGGTGGAAACACACTGGCAAGTGAAAAAACGCTCCGATTCACGGATCCGAATGTCATCCGACTTTTGGTCAGTGTGGCTTCCATGTGCTGTCTGAGTGCAATCCGTTTTTTTACTCAGCAGCTATTTACTGTATAATCATTTAGAGGAACATTTTTGACAGTTGTCTGAGCTACAGAATGATAATGTATCAATTAAAACTCGCATCCGACTCGGGTGGTCCGAGTGCGGTCCGAGTGTGGTCCGTGTTTTTTGTCGGACCCATAGACTTGCATTGGCGAGTCTCGTCCGACACTCGCATTAAGGCTGGGAACACACTCTCCTACTTAGGGCTCGGACACACAGGCGTGAAACTCGGACGACTGTAGTGCGAGTCAAAATTGCATTGCAGTCGGACCAATGTTATTCTATGTCTGAGAGCACATTTCCGAGTGTCAGACGTTTTTTTCTCATCCGATTCACGGATGTCAAAGCTGTTGCAACATGCTGTGTCAGTTGTGTCAGTATGCGATTCACATCCGAGACTCGCCAATGCAAGTCTATGGGTCCTGCAAAAATCACGAACCACAGTTGGATCACTGTCGGACCACAGTTGGACCATCCAACTCTGATCAGAGTTTTCACAGCTGAAACAATTGCCAAGCTGATTTAATTCAAAAATCGCATGCAACTCTCGGATTGCACTCAGACCACACTCGGATTACTGTTGGACAGCTCTTGGATGTGATCTCAGAAATGTAGTACAGTAGCATCACTGTTGGATGCAAAACGAACCAAAAATCTTGGTTTCACACTGCAGTTTTTTCCCTGATCAGGTTCGATCATGTTTGTGTGCCAAAACCAGGAGTGTCTCCAAAACTCAGAACAGGTGTCAATCTTTCAATGATAGTTTTTGTCTGCAAGTTCCTCTCCTGGTTCCTCTCCTGGTTTTGGCACACAAACATGATAGACACTGATCAGTGAAAAATCTGCAGTGTGAAGCCAGTCGTCCAACTCTCGGATCTTTGGATTGAAGCGTTTTTGCACTCGCATTTGTGTCCGTACCCTTACATGCGAGTCTGTCGGATGAGACTCGGATGAGACTGGAGCAGTGACCCTGAACGGCCTCTCCCTCTCTGGACGAGGAGTGTGGAGCTGCACAAAAACACAGGCAGCTGACATTTCCATCCAGAGAGGGAAAGGCCGTTCAGGGTCACTGATCCAGTCTCATCCGAGTCTTGTCCATCAGACTCGCATGTAAGTAGCAGAGTGTGTCCGAGCCCTAAAGGTGGAAACACACTGGCGAGTGCAACAACGCTCTGATTCACGGATGTGAGAGTTGGACGAGTGTCATCCGAGGTTTGCTCAGTGTGGCTTGCGTGTGCTGTCCGAGTCCAATCTGTTTTTTTACTCAGAAACTCTTTACTGTATTTGCATTTAGAGGAATATTTTTTACAGTTGTCTGAGCTACAGAATGATAATGTATCAATTAAAACTCGCATCTGACTCGGATGGTCCGAGTGTGGTATGTCTTTTTTGTCGGACCCATAGACTTGCATTGGCGAGACTCGTCTGATACTCGCATGAAATCGCAGCATCTTGTAACTGACTCTTCATCCGAGTCTCAGACGAGGTAAAAACGTCCTACACTCGGAAATGTGTTCTCGGACATTGAGTAACATTGGTCCGACTGCAATGCAATTTTGACTCGCATTGCAATCGTCTGAGTTTCATTCCAGTGTGTCCGAGCCCTAAATCACAGCATGTTTCGACTGACTGCAACGGTTTCCTGTGCGGCGCTGTAAAACGCCCTCCGAGCCGCTGCCTTGTGACAGGTCGTGCAGGTAAACACGGTAATAGGACTGCGGTTTCCAGCACCGCATAGCGGAAACGCTATCGGTGATGGAAAAATTGCTAAGTTGAAACCGGAATCCGGCAGGCCAGGGTCTAACCGCAAATGTGACCTGGCCAAACTCTTTATTTTCAATGCTACTCACATTATACAGTAGTAGTGGTGGATTGGGCAAATCATTCACAGTTTGCGAGAGGGAAGGATAGTAGCATCCTGTGGACACTTACAGTGTTGGCCAAAAGTATTGACACCCCTGCAATTCTGTCAGATAATACTCAGTTTCTTCCTGAAAATGATTGCAATCACAAATTCTTTGGTATTATTATTTTCATTTAATTTGTCTTAAAGAAAAAACACAAAAGAGAATGAAGCAAAAAGTAAAACATTGATCATTTCACACAAAACTCCAAAAATGGGCCAGAGAAAAGTATTGGCACCCTCAGCCTAATACTTGGTTGCACAACCTTTATCCAAAATAACTGCGATCAACCGCTTCCGGTAACCATCAATGAGTTTCTTACAATGCTCTGCTGGAATTTTAGACCATTCTTCTTTAGCAAACTGCTCCAGGTCCCTGATATTTCTCCACAGGTGTTCTATGGGATTCAGGTCTGGACTCATTGCTGGCCACCTTAGAAGTCTCCAGTGCTTTCTCTCAAACCATTTTCTAGTGCTTTTTGAAGTGTGTTTTGGGTCATTGTCCTGCTGGAAAGACCCATGACCTCTGAGGGAGACCCAGCTTTCTCACACTGAGCCCTACATTATGCTGCAAAATTTGTTGGTAGTCTTCAGACTTCATAATGCCATGCACACGGTCAAGCAGTCCAGTGCCAAGGCAGCAAAGCAACCCCAAATCATCAGGGAACCTCCGCCATGTTTGACTGTAGGGACCGTGTTCTTTTCTTTGAATGCCTCTTTTTTTCTCCTGTAAACTCTATGTTGATGCCTTTGCACAAAAAGCTCTACTTTGTCTCATCTGATCAGAGAACATTCTTCCAAAACGTTTTAGGCTTTCTCAGGTATGTTTTGGCAAACTCCAGCCTGGCTTTTTTATGTCTCGGGGGAAGAAGTGGGGTCTTCCTGGGTCTCCTACCATACAGTCCCTTTTCATTCAGACACAGACGGATAGTACGGGTTGACACTGTTGTACCCTCGGACTGCAGGGCAGCTTGAACTTGTTTGGATGTTAGTCTAGGTTCTTTATCCACCATCCGCACAATCTTCTCGTTGAAATCTCTTGTCAATTTTTCTTTTCCGTCCACATCTAGGGAGGTTAGCCACAGTGCCATGGCCTTTAAACTTCTTGATGACACTGCGCACGGTAGACACAGGAACATTCAGGTCTTTGGAGATGGACTTGTAGCCTTGAGATTGCTCATGCTTCCTCAAATTTGGTTTCTCAAGTCCTCAGACAGTTCTTTGGGCTTCTTTCTTTTCTCCATGCTCAATGTGGTACACACAAGGACACAGGACAGATGTTAGAGTCAACTTTAATCCATGTTAACTGGCTGCAAGTGTGATTTAGTTATTGCCAACACCTGTTAGGTGCCGCAGGTAAGTTACAGGTGCTGTTAATTACACAAATTAGAGAAGCATCACATGATTTTTCTAACAGTGCCAATACCTTTGTCTACCCCCTTGTTTATGTTTGGTGTGAATTATATCCAATTTGGCTTTAGGGTAATTCTTTTTGTGTTTTTTTCATTGAAGACAAATTTTTGGCCAACATTGTATGTAGACATATTCCACACTGTTTCCACAAAATAATCCATTTTGTGTTTTACGTTCAATCTATCTTTATTAAAGATATGAAAATAAGAGCAAACTTCACATAAGACCTAAATTTAACTGTCTACATTACAAAATAGAGAGAGATTGTGGAAAAACTCAATTACATTGGTTCAATACAGAAACAAATATTGATAAGTTCCAACTCTCTCAAAAAGACGCCAATAAACGCCAACAAAGAAAAGGAAAAGTAAATAAGAGAAAAGATGAAAAGAGCGTAATAAGAAGAGTGAGAGTGAAGAAAGATGGGAAAAAGAGAAAGGAAGAGAAAAAAAGGTGGAGATGAGGGGAGGAAAAGAAAGGGAAAATGGAAAGGAAAGAACGTAATATGGTAGAAAAGAGGGGAAAAAGTGGGGTGGGGGGAGGAAGACTGTATCTCCTCTACAGCTGTTATATAACCCCTATAAAATAATTAAAGGGGTTGTCCGTGCTTTTTGTAGAATTTCTATGTGCATCTAGGCTGCAAAATCTTGACAGTTTGTACTATACATCCTGTCAATATTTTGCATTGTCACCCAGATATCACCTATTTGTGTCTGCCAGAGAATGACCAAGGGTCAGATGGAGAACTGGACGTTACACCCAGACTCCTCCAAACACTAACCCCAGTCTACAGTATGCCCAGCCACCCCCAGGATCCTACAGGCCTGCCCCAACCCACCCACCCCCATTGCACACAGCGGTCCCCTCGTTCACTGACACAGTGTGCTGAATCCGCAGCTGTGTGAAGTAGATTGTGTCAGTACAGGAGGGGACCGCTGAATGTAATGCAATATAGTGTGTGTGCTCACCTAGTCCCTCTTTGGCTGCACTGTCAGTGGAGCCCAGGACCACAGCTGCCAGGTCTCTATGCCCCGCTCTGTGTCCTGGCTGTCTTTACAAAGACAGGACCAGCTTCACTGCACAGAGAGCCAGTCCTGTCTGTACCGCAGCTGCCTTATCTCTGTGCCATGGAGTCTGTCCTGTCTGTACCGCAGCTGCCGGCTCTCTGTGCCATGGAGTCTGTCCTGTCTGTACCGCAGCTGCCTTCTCCCTGTGCCCTGGAGTCGGTCCTGTCTATACCACAGCTGCCTTCCCTCTGTGCCCTGGAGTCTGTCCTGTCTGTACCACAGCTGCCTTCTCTCTGTGCCCTGGAGTCTGTCCTGTCTATACCACAGCTGCCGTCTCTCTGTGCCCTGGAGTCGGTCCTGTCTGTACCACAGCTGCCTTCTCTCTGTGCCCTGGAGTCGGTCCTGTCTGTACCACAGCTGCCGTCTCTCTGTGCCCTGGAGTCGGTCCTGTCTATACCACAGCTGCCTTCTCTCTGTGCCCTGGAGTCTGTCCTGTCTATACCACAGCTGCCTTCTCTCTGTGCCCTGGAGTCGGTCCTGTCTGTACCGCAGCTGCCTTCTCCCTGTGCCCTGGAGTCGGTCCTGTCTATACCACAGCTGCCTTCCCTCTGTGCCCTGGAGTCGGTCCTGTCTATACCACAGCTGCCGTCTCTCTGTGCCCTGGAGTCGGTCCTGTCTGTACCACAGCTGCTGGCTCTCTGTGCCCTGCTCTGTGCAGTGAAGCCAATGCTGCTCCTCTCTGTATCTCCTGCTGCATTAGAGTGGGGCACAAAGACCTGGGACACAGAGCGGGGCATAGAGAGCCGGAAGCTGCGGTATAGAAAGAACCGGCTCTCTGTGCAGTGGAGCTATGATGTCTATGCACATATTCGGTGGCTGCAGTCCTCGGCTTCACTGACAGTGCGGCCAAAGAGGACTAGGTGAGCGCACACACTATTACTTTACATTCAGTGGTCCCCTCCTCCACTGACAATGTGCAGAATCTACTTCACACAGCTGTGGATTCGGCACTCTGTGTCAGTAAAGGAGAGGACCACTGTGTGCAATGGGGGTGGGTGGTCATATTAGGGGTTGGGACGGGCCTGTAGGATCCTGGGGGTGGCTGGACATACTGATGACTCACCGCGGCCGGCTGACTCCGGTTTAGACAGGCGATTCTTCTTCCTTCCTTGTCACGGGTGGACCGCGCCTGCCGGTAGTGGGGCCCGGTGTAGTGCAGATCAAAATTGTTTGAAGACGTCCTTGTGGAACAGATTAAAAGGGGTTTAATTTGTTTTATTCGTGACGCCACCTATGAGTAGATTCGGTAAGGGCTACTGACGCTGCGGAACCTCCGGGGTGATGGACAGCAGCAAGATGTTACGCTCCCCACAGGCTGAGCGGTGATCCCCGGAGGCTGGAGCTGCTCAAGATGTTGTGCGGCAGCTGCGGTTACCTTAGTGTGCGGACGGATAGTTCATAAGGAGACACGGACACATAAAGTCTCTGTAACGGGTCTTTACTGTAACCAGCAGGCAGTACATGGCTTACAGTGGTTGAGTAGTAGACCGGGTGGACTCAGCAGTGATAGTGTCCCTCAGAGATCCGCAGTGTTCCTCCATTCTACCTACTTAGTTCCTTTTTGCCAGCGTCGCCCAGAATACCAGGTCGGGTACGGGGAGGCTGCTTCAATGCCCTATCCATGATGTACGTTCTGGATGCTTTGGGGAGCCTTGGATCCCTCAGTGGGTACACCGCTGGTTAGACGACTGGAAACTGACTGGTGGTGGGGTGCTCCTGTAAAGCTGATCCTCCACTCTTCTGGTTCGCGTGGCAGAGGTGAACTGCTGCCAGCTTCGGTACCAGTGAACCGGCTGTAGTTGTGGGCACGGGAGTCTTTTGGGAACCCGTGTAGATATGCCCAATCCCGGTGGTTAAGGCCTCAGGTGCTGACACCCGACCGGTGACGGCCCAGGGGCCCGCACGGGGTGCGGAGCCCCCGCTCCTCTCCAAGTTCTGTGTTCTAGGCTCTAGATTCCAGACTCTCTCTGTTCTCGGTCTGTTCTGTCTAGATTATTGTGTATGCTCTTCCACTACCCTAACACTCCACCCACCAGGACCTATGATTGGCCCTCTGTTCTAGGTGTTGCATGTTAGGTTGGATCTCCAAGTTAACTATTTCACTGCTTAGTCAGAGAATATTGCGGCTGCAATACTCCCTTGTGACGCACTCGTTGCGGGGCGCCACACTGAGACTGGGGAAGGGGCGTGTTTGCAGGAGTCTGGGCATAAACGACCAGTTCCCATTTACATGCTGCTCCAATACAAACACACCCCCTGGTCATTCTCTGGCTACCGCAAATAGGTGATATGTAGGTAACTATGCAAAAAATTGACAGGATGTATATTACAAAGTGTCAACATTTTGCAGCCTGGATACACATAGAAATTCCACAAAAGCCTGGACAACTCCTTTAATTATATTTTTTTAGCTCGGAAGAAAGCATGTACCTCTATGTCAGTGCTCAGCTTCTTGCTATTCTACAAGCGTTACAACATGGAAAACAAGAAGAACAAGGTGATGTAGGAGGTAAATCCATCCTGTATGTTTTATTTCACAATATTGTGTCTAAGATTGTATGCATTCTCTCCCGATTATTCATCACCAACTCCCTTCTAAAGCAGTGAGGCTCTTCCCGGAACATATCCCACCCAGCCTACCTCCTCCCTACCCTACTCTATTTTACAAGCTACGTTCTAAGTCATCGTAGTATTGTCAGCCACTTATGTAACACTGGTTAGCTTATTATCATACACTTGCGGTATGCCAGTCATCTCAATTAAACTTTATCTGTTTACGTCTTTGAAAGATGACTTTCAATGGAGCAGGCCATTATTTTTATTTCTCATAAATGCTCTATAAATTTGCAATTAAAGATAATTAAAAAAAACATTTTTTTGTTTAGCTCTGTATACTGAATACAGAGAAGTGCAAGAGTTATTTGTATCACATTGAGGATATGCACAATTAAAACCTGCGGTGGAGAACAGGAGACAGGAATCCAGCCTCAATGTCGCAAACTTGAGGCAAAAAATCCATTTTATTCCTTAAAAATAACAATGTTTGTCATATACACGAATTGGGATTACAACACCCGCAGGTCACCCATTACGAGTTTCGACCATGATATTGGTCTTAACAACGCTCTAAAAACTTTGGCTGCTGCAGTCCCCATAGACAGATAAAACCAAAGCGAGGAAGATGAAGGGGTTATCACCGCGCTGCCGTAGCCAAACAATTAACCAGAGTGATCATAACTGATTTTATTTTTCTACGCGTTTTGGGGATGAAACCCGTTGTTCAGGAAAACAAAAACATCATTGATTTTTTTTTCTGAAGAAGTGAATTCATCACGGAAAATAAAATCAGTTATCATCACTCTGGTTAATTCTTCAGCTACGGCAGCGCGGTGGTTAACCCCTTCATTTTCCTCGCTTTGGTTTTACTTGCATAAACAAACATACTCCGGATATTCATATGCATGATTATTCTACAGCAGCAACTTTCATGAAATTAGTAAAATTTCACCAACATATAGATAAGACGCCTCATTCAGATGTCAGTTTTGTGATGTACAAGAAAATATTTTCATCAAAAAATGTTAAGAGTCATCAAAGCTTGGTCTTAGCTTTATCAGTTTTTTTTTCACTGATGGAAAGAATAACACTAGTTCCCATTCTTTTATTAGTCAGTGAAAAATATACAGCTGGCGGGTGGCATCTGAGTGCTGTCTAATTTGTTTCATGGACTTTCCTTACCGAGTTTGAACCAATACTCGGATCAATATCGGATATGTCTATGTGATTTTGCACGGATCGCTTGGTCCACAAAACATCACAGACCTTTGAGCAGCCCCATAGACTGTTATAGATATGAGTTCTATACATAAAAAATGGATAGCACTCATATGTGAGACACTGATGTATGAATGAGCCTTTACCCTAAATGTAAAATGTATATTTATTGAAAGGGTTCACATTGTGCCTTGTCAATGTGTGGGCCTAGACGGGCTCTTCCTTTAGCACAGGGGTGGGGAACCTTTTTCTGCCGGGGGCCGTTTAAAAAATTTTTACCTTCCTTCGAGGACGGCAAAAAATACCGGTAATCAACTTGAAATTATCCGGCTATATTTGGCTAAACAATCACCTCACCCCTACTGTGGTGGCTGGAGCTGCTTCTCTTTGGCATGTTATGTGATGTTAGGTAATATTGATCCTGTTGCTTATCAACTGCTTTTCCAGGTTTGCTAGGGCCATAAACATCACAGAAGATGGGGCATAGAGGAGATGCAGAGGTGAGGATGGGACATAGAGATCACAGGTGAGGCTGGTGGCATATACATAACTGGGGAGGCTGAGGATGGGGCATAGAGATCACAGGAAAGGCTGGGGGCATATACATCACTGGGGAGGCTGAGGATGGGGCATAGAGATCACAGGAAAGGCTGGGGGCATATACATCACTGGGGAGGATGAGGATGGGGCATAGATATCACAGGAAAGGCTGGGGGCATATACATCACTGGGAGGATGAGGATGGGGCATAGATATCACAGAAAAGGCTGGGGCATAGACATCACAGGAGAGGCTGGGGCATATACATCACTAGGGAGGCTGGGGCATAGAGATCACTGGGGAGCTGGGATTCATAGGGCAGGCAGTCGACAAAACGTGGCCAGCCTGAGCCCTGCGGTCCCCAAGAACCTGCCTGGGGGGCGCAGAAAAGATCATGGAGGGCCGCATTTGGCCCTGAGGTTCCCCACCCCTGCTTTAGTACAAGCTAACTGCTTGTCCGGGCTGCCTGCCACTGTACTGAATATACAACAGAAAGCAGCATTTAACTAGTTTAACACAGGAGAGATGACTTTTTGTGCCAACGTTATCTGTGGGATATCCGTAGAAGCCCCATAATGAGTTCATGTATTTCCTATATTAATGAAATAAAATGATTTGGTTCGTAATACAGTATCTGTCAGTGAGATTGTAGTGGTACTATTAGATGACTTCTTTGGTGACCAATAACTAGATATTTAATTATATTGGTGTATAGTGATACCAAATATTTGTTTGATTTACATTTTTTTTTATGTAACAAGTGGAAATAAAGAGGGGTTTTAAAAGCAACCTGTCACCATGGTTTTGTCTCCAAATTAAAGTACATTATCTGATAGTTTAAAGGCTCTATCTATTGGAGATGACAACTTTTTAAAAAGAGGGCTCCAAATTTTGACTTTTGGCCCCAATATTAGGCTATGTTCACATGATCATTTTTGGTCAGTTTTTCACGTCAGAATTTGTAGTCAAAACCAGGCGTGGATGAAAAATACAGAAGTGGTGACGTGTTTCTATTACTGTAGGCCACATTCACACATTCAGTATTTGGTCAGTATTTTACATCAGTATTTATAAGTCAAACTCAGGCGTGGAACAATCAGAGGAAAAGTATAATAGAAACCCATCACCACTTCTGTACTTATCGCCCACTACTGGTTTGGGCTACAAATTCTGAGGTTAAAAAAAAAAATCACCGAAAACTTAATGTTTGCACCTGGTCATACTCTCAGGTCAATTGTGTCTTAATGCACGTGCACATATTCAGTATTTGAGGAGTTTTTTACCTCAGTTTTTGTAGCCAAAACCAAAAGGGGAACAATCAGAGGAAAAGACTAATAGAAACACGTCACCACTTCTGTATTTATCACCTACTCCTGGTTTTGGCTACAAAAACTGATGTGAAAAACTGCCCTAATTCTGAACATATGAATGTAGCCTTAATGAACAGAATTAAGTTCTCAGGGAGTTGAGTCCCTTGTTTTTCGGTTGCTCTGACCTTAACACAATTCTTTTGCTTTGATTGCCAGCCAGCCATACTGCCTACATCTATTGTGGCGCCCCTGCGGATCTAGTCGCCACAGAAGTACTGCTCCCCTGTTAAGGTATAGTATCCCACTATCGGTAAGAGGGGCACAGACCAGTGCTGGGACACCCAGGCCACACACTAGTAACCAGGGTAGTGGGTATGGGTGGAGAAGAATTAGTTAGAGGGAGCACTTGGAAGGAGTGAAGATAGTAAGCACACACGTAGAGGACGTGGGACACATGACAGAGGGTATAATTAGAGTGGGAAAAATCCAGAATCCAGACAGATGAACAGCAGAGGAGAGACAGTTGAACAGTAGAGGAGAATGAGAGTTAAACAGCTAGAGTCAAGTTGGAGGGAAGCTAGAGAAAGAAAGCCTGTCACAGGAGGAAAAGAACTTGAGAGAAGTGTTCGGGAGCTTGTGGGAGCTCATCCTGAGGCCAGACTGAGGAGCAGAGAAAGGGAACCAGGTGTCTCCAAGAGGAAGACAGGGTTCCAGAGGAACGGGCAGTAAACAATCCACCCATGAGGCTCGTATCCATTGTCAGGCGCAAGGCAAGTGGAGGGACCAGGCCACAGAAAAGGGGCACCGGGATCCCAAGACTAGTGGAAGAGACAGACAAGGCTCAGCTAGCAACCCAGAGACTGTGGTACTTCCATGATGACACAGTCAACAACCGCACACATCTGCTAGAAAGGTGGCAAAGAGAGGGTTAAGGGGAGATACTGCAGATTGACCCTAAGTAAAACCCACCGCTCCTGGCTCAGAGCTCTGTGTGGCGAGGCGCAAGGCAAAGAGGGTGAAACAAGGGCAGTGTGAGATGACCGAGGAATGAAAGAGAAGGGATACCGGTTATGTGTCATCCTTCTACCCGGTAGTAGCTGGATCCCTGTCTCCAAAAACCCAGTGCTCAGTGGGCTGCTGCACAGTGACTGCGAGTAAAATACCTGAAGACTGCAACCCGCTGTGTCTGTGAACTTTCATGACGCATTGTGAGCACCAGAAACATAACTACCCACTCACTCAGGTACCTTCTGCTGCCCTGGGCGTCAGCCCTATACTGCTGCCTCCCTGCCATCGGCCTCCAGAGGAAGTGTCATGCAGAAGCAGCCATCTATAGCCGCAACCTGCGGGTGGCGTCTTGTAAAACAAGTATCGCCAGGTCCAGTCATCCCTTCCCCAATGAGCCCTCCATGACACATGACCTTCCCTAAAGGAGAGAGCAACCCACACCAAACTTTTAATGACACCGCCAGGGTCACAAAGCCGGGTCTCGACCCCTGTGACTCCCATGAAGAAGCCTCAAAGCCGGTTCCTAGTATCCTAAGGCCCTGCAGGGGCGAGTCAGTATCCGAAATCCCATGCCTGTACACTGATTCTTTTACCGATCACATGCACAGAATCTCTATATCTCAGTGACTGCATATTATAGACACCTTGTCAAAAAGCCAGGAAGAACATTCTTTGTAGTGCTGATGTCATGTCGATAGCACTGTAGCCAATGACTAAGCTCAGTGGCTCTGCTACTGTAGACGGCACAAGTTTCTCTGAGCTGATCTGCATCACAGGATGAGCTTTCCTTGGAGAGTCATGACTAAGCGCCTACTGGATATTCATAAGAGCCTCTGATGGTGAGGTTGACCTTGGCTGCCGGTAGACACCAGGTACCACTCCAGGACCGTCTGCGGAGGGGATGCAGGTACGGAGCTCATAGTACCAGGTAGGACTGGATCAGAGTTGCAGGCAGGGTGTACACTGGTACTGGTTCAGATGGGTTGGCTGCTTCAGACTGGATGACTAGTCCAGACAGGACAGGTTCAGGAATGCACTTGGGTACAGATACTCAGGCAAGATGGGTTACAGGTACGGGCAGGCAGGACAGGTTCAGTTATAGGCAGAATAAGTATTGGTTTTCAGTACAGGTTCAGGAACCTGACAACTAATTTGAAGGCACATGATTAACTAGAAACTATGTTGCTCTGGCACCTTCTAATAGGGGATGGTGCCTTAAATACTTAGTGCCTCCCAGCAATAGGCTGGGGATACATCCAGATCATGCTCGCTTCCTTTTTAAGAATCGGTAGTGTGTGTGGGCACCCCCTAAGGGCATTGCCAGACCCTCGAAGCAGGGATCCAGGACACATGGGGAGAGACTGCAGGATAGCAGTGAAAATGTGGCGCCCTATTGGTCTGGACGCCACGAGGGGTACTGCACCCAAGCCACAGGTGTGGTTCTCCTGTAGTCGGGAGATGGGGGATGGTAGTTATGGGATCCTCAGCAAACACCCAACACGTAGACCCTAGTTAGAGACGTGGGTGGACCCGCTGTTGGGAGACCCAGTCCAAGGGAGGAGAATAGGTTAGAGAAGTGTGGGTGGGGAAACAGTTTCAGTTTGGAGTGGAGAAGAGAAGTCGAGTTGAATGAGGAGGAGAAGGAGAGGCAGAGAAGCGTGTGAAACTGAGAGAAGCAGGAGACTTTAGCAGCTGAAGCTCGTCCCAGGAATGGAAAGGAAGGAACCCTAGGGGCACCGGCGGAGCTGAAGTGGCCCATGTGACCGAATCCGGGACTGGTGATACCAGACGGAGGGGTTTGGTCAAGAAACATGGACTAGACCTGACACAGCACAGGAATTTAGTACTCAAACTGCTGAACCGGAGGCCACGAGCTTTCCCCAAGAAAGCATCAGGACAAGGGTCCGGGGGCAAGGTATCGGTCGCCCACTAAGACCCGTGGCTGCAGGATCAGGGCTCTGCACGCAGAGGCACTAAGAGGAACACTGAGGAACAGGACCAGAGAGAGGCAAAGACAGGCACACCACTGAGGATCTCATACTTGCCGCCCCGATCTCTTAAAGACTACACAGGCCGGAGCTTATCTGAGAGAGTGTTACATCTATGACCTGTTGAAACTTGAAGCATAGTGAGTAAACCCGGGTACAGAATTGCAGAACTGTGTAAGACTGTGTTAATTGCACGGCAACTGGCTGTGAAGGCCACTGAGCAAGGTAACAAGGCCTAACATAACCCCTGCCTGCCGGAGAATACCAATTACTCCATCCGCTGCCTTGGGACTCGCTCCACCCGTGGGGAACCACCCCAGCTGCCTGTCCATCATCACCAGAGGTTCTGCAGCAGCGGTGGCTACCCACAGCCGCAAACTACAGATGGCGTCACGAACAATTCTCCCTTTAAACCACCCTATCTCTATATACTCCCCAAGAACTCTTTGACGCTGAACTCAGGGTCACAGAGCGGGTCTCGACCCTTGTGACTCACCAGAAACATTAATGATCGATTCGAGTACCCCACAGGCCTGGGGTGCATCAAATATGTCAGCATCTCTGCAGTTGCGTCACTGTTGCACACAGTATGTTTTTTTTGTTTGTTTTTTTTTATAATAGTTACAACAAACTATGTATGTGAAAAGGACTTTTATGAAACTGGAAAGCTACTTAATAAAAAAATAATAACATAGGTTACTTCCCATTTCCAACATAAGCTCTAATCATATTGCTTTTATAGTTTACTAGATGAACCCCGATGCTATTGCATAGGGAGGGTGATGACATCACGATAGGGCAGAGCTCTGTGGCGCTAGGCGCGTTGGCCATTTCCCCCCATCTGCTCTTTCTCTCCCTTTGTTCAGTCTTCTCCCCACTGTGCTCTCTCTTTTTTGACCTATCTCCCCCCTGTGCGCTCTCTCTCCCCATGTGCTGTCTTCTCCCCTCTGTGCCCTCTCCTTTGAGCTGTTGTCCCCCTGTGTGTTTTCTCTCCCCTATGCAATTTCCCCTCCCCATGTGCTCTCTCTGTGCACTCGTCCCTCCCCCTGTGAGCTCTCTCTGCCCACCTGTGCCCTTGCACCCTGTGGTTTGTCTCTCCCCCTGGTACTCTCTCCTCCATTGTGCTCTTTCCCCCCTGTGCTTTGTCTATCCCACTTATGCTCTCTCCTTCCTTGTGCTCACCCCCCTGTGGTGTCCAAAGATGGGGCAGTGTAAGTGCATGCCAAGTATTCGCATGCACACTTACTCAGGCGGTGATGCGGCAGTGGCTGTGGGCAGTGGTTTTGAGTGGTGGCGGTTGCAGGTGGCTGCGGTACTGCAGGCTGTACTGTGTAATGTGCCAGTACCACCAGTGGGTACCATATTTACATACACACATCACTATCTGAGCCTTTGTGCGCTCTCTCTGCTCCCCTGTTCACTCTCTCTGCTCCCTCTGTGCTCTCTGTGTCCCCTGTGTGCTCTCTGTGTCCCCCTATGTGCTCTCAGTGCCCACCTCTGCACTCAATGTGTCCCCCTGTGGGCTTTCTGTGCTGACACTGTGCCCTCTGTGTGACACCCTATGCGCTCTCTCTGCTCCTTCTGTGCTCTCTGTATCCCCCCATGTGCTCTCTGTGTCCCCCTGTGTGTTCTGTATGCCCACCTCTGCACTCTGTGTCCCCCTGTGCACTCTTGTGCTCTCACTGTGCCCATGTGCGCTCTCTGAGCCTACCATGCACTCTCTGTGACTCCCTGTGCTCTGTGTCTCCCTGTGCTCTGTGTCCCCATGTTCTCTCTCTGTGTCCCCATGTGCTCTCTCTGTGTCCCCATGTGAGCTCTCTGTGTCCCCATGTGAGCTCTCTGTGACCCCCTGTGCACTCTCTGTGACCCCCGTGCTCTCTCTGTGTCCACATGTGCGCTCTTTGTGTTCCTGGTTAAAATTGAATCCCCTGCACAGGTGATGATTACTATCCATGTGTAATGCTAAGAAAATCCTAAAAATCTGCACTGTTGGAGGCCCTTGAGGCCTAGAGTTTGAGATCCCTGCTCTAGAGCATGCTCCAGAACTACCGTAATAGTGCTGAAAAGTTTATTTAATGGGTCCAGATTTTGGGTCTGGGTTTAAGGAAAGACTGGAAGAGCTGGGTGGGACTGGTTGTTCCCTTATTTCCAACCTATGCTTTGCAACTCATTTAATAGGCAGATGTGTTTCCCCAGAAAGGGTTTAGGAGCCGTACTGGAAACACCACTGGGACTTGGGTCTGTGTTTGGAGGGTGAAAGACCTTGTTAATGTGACTCAGTCTCCGCCAGAGGCTGACTGATGTCTATCTGGGTGAGCCTGTTCAATATATGGACTGTATATTTTCTGATTTGGTTCTGTTATACCTTTTTTGCTCCGAATAGGCTGTTTTATTTGGACTTTAACTGGACGTTTATGGAAATAATAATGTTTAGGACCCAACCAGATTAACTAAAGAAGTACCAAAGAACGCTACCAAAGAACTTGATCATCTACAATGTATTCTGCTTCATTATTCCTGAAGTTCTGATCAGAGGCGAGTACTAAATTTAGCTAAGCCCCACAGAGACCATCTACATATAGTCCCTGAGCTGAACTCAGTGGTATTAGGGCACTTTATAGGTCTGGTGACATATTGATTGACGATAGAATAGGATCACATCCTTCCTTTCACTTCCGCAGTCCCAGCATTTGCAGCTCTTGTACTGTACAGACTGCAGGAACATCACAGCTCCAGGATGATGCCGCAGATTTGTGAGTCAGCCAATACGTTTTAATGCCATTTAATTAGCAATAAAAATGTGTACACTGGGAACCTTTTAATGATTCCCAAAAATAAACTAACCCTTTCAAATGAAAGATGTCAAAAGGATTGTTATTAATGACTAACAAGTAAATCCTGAGCGCCATAAAAACATGGCACATTTTGTAAGACCAAGGTAACTCATCACAAAAGGATTAACTAAACCCCAGCACCGTGAGACAGTGTGTGTCTGTGGAGGTATTGTTCACATTTTCTGTGATAATGTATAATAGTAAATGATTCATTGAGAACGGACATCCATATACACAATTTACAATGTATCACCCATTTATTTTTCTTTAATCAGTTTAAGCCTTGGCCATGTGTCGAGCCCACTGGGACGGGGTACTCGGTACCGGACCGGGTCTGCTACTGGGAAAGTCACGGGTGGTCCTGGTCCGGACCGTGTCCCGGGCCCTGGCAATAATAAGGGGATATTTACAGGGGATTGTCAATCGTGACGCCACCCACTGTGTGCGGCCAGTAGTAGGGCCGCCGCTGCTGCAGAACCTCTGGGGATGATGTAATGGCAGCGTAGATGGAATAGTTCCCGTGGGCAGAACTGTGTTCCCCGGGCAGTGATGATTAAGGTCTATAGTGTAGTGTGCAGGCCTGGTGCTGAGTGCAGTACACTTACTGTCCAGATGCTGCAGGAATCCTCCTTCAGTGTTGGAGCCTGCACGCTGTGGCTCTCCAGTTGTAGGGCTGCTGCAAACCTGTATAGAAGGAGTAGTATTCAGGCAGAGACATGCAAAGGAGTCGTGTTCAGGGTTTACCGTGCTTTACTTCTCAAGTTCAAGTTACAGTTCAGTACAGTTCTTACAGTTCAGTTCAGTACACGGGCACACTTTCCCCTCCGGGTTCCCTTTACTCTCTGCAGCCAGGTCTCTCTCTCTGTGACCCCTCACTCTGTCTCTGTGTCCTTCCCAGGCTGTTGACTCTCTCTATTATTCACTTGGTTGTGTGTGACTCCGGACAGTATGGCGGTGACTCGGGCCCCTGTGGGTCCTCCTGTTTGTCACTGAGCTGCCTGTCCTTTGGAGTAGGGACTCTAACGTGTAGCTGTGGTCCCCCGTCGGTTGTCTGGGGATGCCGGGCGAAGCTACGGTCCCCTCTAGAGTCGACACACCTGTGTGAGGCTCTACCAGGCTCTCTCTACTGTGTCTTCCAGTGTCATAGGAGGGCTACTCCGCCTGCAGTCTGTCGTCTCGGCTGTAGTTCTAGGGCCCGGGTATCACCGTCCGTCTCTTCCCTCACACTCCTGGGGTGCTGGCTCCGGATAGGCTTTCTCTCTGCAGCTCACACTGGCTCTGTTCAGATTCTGCGCTCCTTACACCCCACTCGTCCAGAACGTGTGATTCAGTCTTTACTGCTCAGCCTACTTCGGCCTACTGACTCCTTCCTCCTCCCCCTTCACTATTTCTACTGTCTGTCACCTGACTACGTGTTTGCCCACCCACTGCTCTAAACCCACCACCCCTCGCCTGCTTAGAATTCCTAGGCTCCGGGTTGGGTGCTGCCCTCTACTGTACGTGGGTTGTATGGGCTGTGAGGGTGTTGATGTTAAACTGTCGTCCTACCTACCTGGCTGCAGTTCCCTTTGTGGCCTCCTGGACGCAGGGGCGCCACACATGTTCCTCTGTTCATTACTTTTTTTTCTATTTTAATAAAATAAATACAGCAAGTGTATACACACAAATAAGTACCATATTTTGCAGATGATAAAAATTACAAAATTATCCGGTTGTAGATTACCGGGAAAAACGCACGATGAAGTGGGGTCACAAGAGGCAAAGTTGTCGCTGCATGGAAGTGGCTAGCGATGTCAAAAGTGAGGCAATGCTGTGAGCCCTGGGCTGGGAGGAGGGGGTGTCCCAGCAGTGTGAGGCAGAAGCTGTCCAGAAGGTAGTCTCAGGTGAATGTCAGCAGTGCGGGTTCCAGGGAAATGGCGTCGGATACAGGGAGTGCGCACATTGAGATCTCGGGTCCAATGCCATTGATCTCCCAGCAATGAGCATCAGGAACATGGCACTTGGAGGTGGTGTGTGAGCAGATTGAGATATCGGCTTGGCATTGAGTCGATGTCTCAAATTGCGCATGTGCCACATCCAATGCCATTTCCCCGAAGTTTGCATCACCTGCATTTACTTTACCTGAGACCATCGCTGGGACGGCTTATGTTTCATATCGCGGGACAACCCCTTCTTGCAGCTCAGGGCCCACAGCATCACACTACTGCCACCAGCAGCGGCTTCCTGCAGCAGCGCGACCTTACCTCCTGTTACCCCGCTCCACAGGCTCACATCCCCCTCCACGGTAAACCACAACCATATATAAGACACTGAAGCACTTTCACCCTCTTCTTTTTCAGAAATGCAACAGATGTGTGTTTTGGATCACCAAGGGCACGGAGTGATGGTAGCATCTACTCTTTCAATATAGAGCAGAATTTCTGTGAATTCATGATGAAATGACATGTAGTTCCCTGACGCCACCAGCACTCATGCAGCCCCACATAAGGACACTGCCACCAAAATGTTTCACTGCAATCATGGTCTCAGCCCCTACATCATGTTGCTTTCAGATAACACAGCAACAACCTGATGAAAGATTCCCTTTAAAAGAAACCTGTTATTAGATCCATGTAGCACCAACCACAGTAGCATGAATAAGAATCTGACTGTGATATTGTATACAGGTATGTTTTTGCCATGGTGCAGAGGGGACAGAGGTCAACCCTTGACACTCACCTGAGTCTGAACACTGAACTCCAGATCATTCCTAGATGGTTCTACCCCCGTGTGCAATCACATGTTTAGGCCTGGCCGGATGAGATGTATAGATGTAATGCACCAACATACTGGCATTAATTTCGATGATGGTCCCCACATTATTTCTTCAGGACCATAACCCTTCCGGTGTACCAAGTACTGAAGAGTGTGACGGAAAAAACGAGAATCCACAATCCTTGCCACCTGAAATTCTAAATTACCATGAACAATGACTGGAGGAGGCAGTATGGGGGACTGTTCAGATGACGCAACATATTTTTTGAACAAAGATCTATGAAACACATTGTGGAGATCAAATGCTTGTGGTAACTCAAGGCAAAAACACACAGAATTCATAACAGCGACCGTCTTATAAGGACCAAACAACCTAGGACCCAGTTTCCAAGAAGGGATTTTTAACTTAATGTTTCTGGTAGTCAACCATACGTAGCCATTCACACCTAGGTCCCGGACCTAACAAAAGTTTTTATCAGCCATGCGTTTATATCTGTGTAATGACCGAAGTCCTATTAAGATCCAGTAAGTCACAGACTGAAACAGAGGCAGAAATAAACAACAGTTTTTACTGATATGGGGATCAAAGTACGGTTCAGTATAGAATGTAATAGTCTCAAAATCCCCTTAAAACACTACCAATAACACACTCAGCATTAGCCGACATCAATGCGCCGATCTCAAAGTTTCCATGGTATGTAAATCACACTCAGAACCAGGAGCAAATTTACCTACACGTTAAACTAATCGAGGATTGAACTTAACTAACTGGAAAGCCGATGTACTGTACATCAGATGAGGGCCGTCTGATGGAACCTCTGAGTATAACTTATCGCAGCTCATAACAATGCATTAAAATATATCAATGGTGGCTATGCACTCAGGACAGGGATACCCTGGTATCTTAAAACTACGGTACCGTCAACCTCAAGTGTAGTTTCACACCGACCTATAGTTCACAGTGGCTACAGCAAGTCCAGAAGAAAAAAACCTTATTGTAAAACAGCAAAAATTCTGTGGGTTGCCAGTCAATGCCAGATTCACACGTCTGGTACTTTAGTTCTGTAGCTTCGGGATACAGTGTCTGGAGCACTCTTTACCAGGGCTTGTCAAGATCCTCTCGACAGGGATGGCACCGGTCCCAGTCTCTCCTCAGTATCTTTTCTGGTAGTGGAACCCTGGTCAGCTCAACATACAGTCTCTAGCAGGGCCGGCCCTAGGCATGTGCGAGTCGTGCGGCCGCACAGGGCGCCACGCTCTAGGGGGCGCCGCAGGGAGACAGCTGTCACTGTTATTTGCTGCCCTGCTCCCGCTCCCAGGCGCTTTGCTAGATCTGTGCGGCTGCTAGTAGACAGAGGACGGCATCCGCAGGGGCGCCCGGTGGTAGCGCGGCCCCCTGCTGATGCCGCTCCCTCTACTATAGTCCTGGCCGCTTCGTTATCCCCCCCCACCCTGCAGTGTGAGCTCACCTGTGGAGCTGCACAGGCCTGTGCTTACAGGACCTGTGATGATGTCAATGAAGGGGGAGGAGCAGTGGCGTAACTTCAGACCTCAGGGCCCCGATGCAAAAGCTCCAACGGGGCCCCCAATTATTGCAAATCTTTAGTAGTATTAGTCTTTTTCTATGGGCCAAAGGGACATTTGGGGCCCCCCTAGGCTGCAGGGCCCGGGTGCGATCGCAACCCCTGCACCTATTGTAGTTACGCCCCTGGGGAGGAGTAAGGGATCACATGATCAGCATCTCCGAGTATGCAGGGCAGCTTCCACCAAGCAGCATGAAGTGAAGAAATGGATGAGGTGAGTGTGAATGTAGCAGAGGTGAGTGTGAATGTAGCAGAGGTGAGTGTGAATGTAGCAGAGGTGAGTGTGAATGTAGCAGAGGTGAGTGTGCATGTAGCAGAGGTGCGTGTGAATGTAGCAGAGGTGAGTGTGTATGGGGTGTAAGGAGTGGAGCCGCGTGTGCACAAGGTGTACAGAGCGGAGCCACGTGTGTACGAGGTGTACGGAGCGGAGCCACGTGTGTACGAGGTGTACGGAGTGGAGCCACGTGTGCACAAGGTGTACAGAGCGGAGCCACGTGTGTACGAGGTGTACGGAGCGGGGCCACGTGTGTACGAGGTGTATGGAGCGGAGCCGTGTGTGTTACGAGGTGTACGTAGCGGAGCCGAGTGTGTACGAGGTGTACGGAGCGGAGCCACATGTGTACGAGGTGTACGGAGCGGAGCCACGTGTGTACGAGGTGTACGGAGCGGAGCCGTGTGTGTACGAGGTTTACGGAGCGGAGCTGAGTGTGTACGTGGTGTAAGGAGTGGAGCCGCGTGTGCACAAGGTGTACAGAGCGGAGCCACGTGTGTACGAGGTGTACGGAGCGGAGCCACGTGTGTACGAGGTGTACGGAGCGGAGCCGAGTGTGTACGAGGTGTACGGAGCGGAGCCACGTGTGTATGAGGTTTACGGAGCGGAGCCGTGTGTGTACGAGGCTTACGGAGCGGAGCTGAGTGTGTACGAGGTGTAAGGAGTGGAGCCGCGTGTGTACGAGGTGTACGTAGCGGAGCCACGTGTGTACGAGGTTTACGGAGCGGAGCCGTGTGTGTACGAGGTTTACAGAGCGGAGCTGAGTGTGTACGAGGTGTAAGGAGTGGAGCCGCGTGTGTACGAGATGTACAGAGCGGAGCCACGTGTGTACGAGGTGTACGGAGCGGAGCCACGTGTGTACGAGGTTTACGGTGCGGAGCTGAGTGTGTACGAGGTGTACGGAGCGGAGCCGTGTGTGTACAAGGAGTATGGAGCGGAGCCACGTGTGTACGAGGTGTACGGAGCGGAGCCACGTGTGTACGAGGTGTACGGAGCGGAGCCACATGTGTACAAGGAGTATGGAGCGGAGCCGTGTGTGTACGAGGTGTACGGAGCGGAGCCGTGTGTGTACGAGGTTTACGGAGCTGAGTGTGTACGTGGTGTACGGAGTGGAGCCGCGTGTGTACGTGGTGTACGGAGCGGAGCCGCGTGTGTACGTGGTGTACGGAGCGGAGCCGCGTGTGTACGTGGTGTACGGAGCGGAGCCGCGTGTGTACGTGGTGTACGGAGCGGAGCCGCGTGTGTACGAGGTGTACGGAGCGGAGCCGCGTGTGTACGAGGTGTACGGAGCGGAGCCGCGTGTGTACAGAGCGACGAGGTGTACGGAGCGGAGCCGAGTGTATACAAGGTGTATGGAGTGGAGCCGAGTGCATACAAGGTGTGTGTACCAGTGGTAGCCCCCCGCGGATCCTGCTCTCACTACTATAGTCCCAGCCGCCTCTGCCAGCAGCATTCTTCTCCCGAGTCCCGGCCGCCGCTGTCTGCCCTCTGCAGCTCAGCACAACGGGGCACGATGATGTCCTCAGTGAGTCCCACTGTGCTGAGACGTGCAGAGCAGATGCTGAGGAGACTGGAGCAGCGAGAAGAGAGGTGAGTATTTACTTTTTTCTTCTTAATCAGTGAGTACACTGCATTATACTATATGGAGGACTGTGGGGGTGTATTGTACTATATGTCATGCTTTAAGGGTGCAATATACTATACGGAGGACTGTGTGGTGCATTATACTATATGGAGGACTGTGGCGTGCATTATAATAAATGAAGGAGTTTGGGTGTGCATTCTAGATGGAGGACTGTGGGGTGCATTATACTATATGGAGGACTGTGGTGTACATTATAATAAATGAAGGAGTTTGGGTGTGCATTCTAGATGGAGGACTGTGGGGTGCATTATACTATATGGAGGACTGTGGGGGTGCAGTATTCTATATGGAGGTTTTTTTTCAAGAAAAACACTTGCTGCAAATACACAGCGTGTCAACGTAGCCGTAATGCTGTAACTTTTCAGGATCTGGGGCTATGTGAGGGCTTGTTTTTTAGGCCCTGAGCTGATGTTTTTACTGATATCATGTTTGGGTAGACACAATGTTTTGTTCGCCTCTTATTGTATTTTATTGCAACGTTACAGTGGCCAAAAAAACTATTCTGCAGCTTTATTTTTTATTTCACTACAATATTTACTGATCGCATATCGCATTAATTTAATTTATATTTTGATCACTTTTATGAATGCAGCAATACCAGTTTGTGTATTTTCTTAATGGGGCAAAAAAAAAGGCGTGATTTGAACTTTAGTTCCCGTTTTAGAAAATTGTTCATACTTTTAATAACTTAATAGTCTTGTTAGTGTTGAAGCTGCGTTTGTCTCATCACCTGTGCCATGTATACCAGTGCATCATCAGCACTGCTATGTATAGGAGAAAACACCTCTATGTACAGTAGATAACACAGGATCCACCATTCACATTAGGTGATGTCAAAGCTCACCTCCTCCTGTACAATGACTGATAACACCTCTATATACAGTAGATAACACAGGATCCACCATTCACAATAGGTGATATCACAGCCCACCACCTCCTGTACAATGACTGATAACACCTCTATATACAGTAGATGACACAGGATCCACCATTCACAATAGGTGATATCACAGCCCACCTCCTCCTGTACAATGACTGATAACACCTCTATATACAGTAGATGACACAGGATCCACCATTCACAATAGGTGATATCACAGCCCACCTCCTCCTGTACAATGACTGATAACACCTCTATATACAGTAGATGACACAGGATCCACCATTCACAATAGGTGATATCACAGCTCACCTCCTCCTATACAATGACTGATCACACCTCTATATACAGTAGATAACACAGGATCCACCATTCACAATAGGTGATATCACAGCTCACCTCCTCCTGTACAATGACTGATAACACCTCTATATACAGTAGATAACACAGGATCCACCATTCACAATAGATGATATCACAGCTCACCTCCTCCTCCTGTACAATGACTGATAACACCTCTATATACAGTAGATAACACAGGATCCACCATTCACAATAGATGATATCACAGCTCACCTCCTCCTCCTGTACAATGACTGATAACACCTCTATATACAGTAGATAACACAGGATCCACCATTCACAATAGATGATATCACAGCTCACCTCCTCCTATACAATGACTGATCACACTCTATATACAGTAGATAACACAGGATCCACCATTCACAATAGGTGATATCACAGCCCACCACCTCCTGTACAATGACTGATAACACCTCTATATACAGTAGATGACACAGGATCCACCATTCACAATAGGTGATATCACAGCCCACCTCCTCCTGTACAATGACTGATAACACCTCTATATACAGTAGATGACACAGGATCCACCATTCACAATAGGTGATATCACAGCCCACCTCCTCCTGTACAATGACTGATAACACCTCTATATACAGTAGATGACACAGGATCCACCATTCACAATAGGTGATATCACAGCTCACCTCCTCCTATACAATGACTGATCACACCTCTATATACAGTAGATAACACAGGATCCACCATTCACAATAGGTGATATCACAGCTCACCTCCTCCTGTACAATGACTGATAACACCTCTATATACAGTAGATAACACAGGATCCACCATTCACAATAGATGATATCACAGCTCACCTCCTCCTCCTGTACAATGACTGATAACACCTCTATATACAGTAGATAACACAGGATCCACCATTCACAATAGATGATATCACAGCTCACCTCCTCCTCCTGTACAATGACTGATAACACCTCTATATACAGTAGATAACACAGGATCCACCATTCACAATAGATGATATCACAGCTCACCTCCTCCTCCTGTACAATGACTGATAACGCCTCTATATACAGTAGATAACACATTATCCACCAGTCACAATAGGTGATATCACAGCTCACCTTCTCCTGTACAATGACTGATAACACCTCTATATACAGTAGATAACACAGGATCCACCATTCACAATAGATGATATCACACCTCACCTCCTCCTGTACAATGACTGATAACACCTCTATATACAGTAGATAACACAGGATCCACCATTCACAATAGGTGATATCACAGCTCACCTTCTCCTGTACAATGACTGATAACACCTCTATATACAGTAGATAACACAGGATCCACCATTCACAATAGGTGATGTCATAGCTCCACCTCTCTTCCTATACAATGACTGATAACACCTCTATATACAGTAGATAACACAGGATCCACGATTCACAATAGGCGATGTCACAGATCACCTCCTGTACAATGACTGATAACACCTCTATATACAGTAGATAACACAGGATCCACCATTCACAATAGGTGATATCACAGCCCACCACCTCCTGTACAATGACTGATAACACCTCTATATACAGTAGATGACACAGGATCCACCATTCACAATAGGTGATATCACAGCCCACCTCCTCCTGTACAATGACTGATAACACCTCTATATACAGTAGATGACACAGGATCCACCATTCACAATAGGTGATATCACAGCCCACCTCCTCCTGTACAATGACTGATAACACCTCTATATACAGTAGATGACACAGGATCCACCATTCACAATAGGTGATATCACAGCTCACCTCCTCCTATACAATGACTGATCACACCTCTATATACAGTAGATAACACAGGATCCACCATTCACAATAGGTGATATCACAGCTCACCTCCTCCTGTACAATGACTGATAACACCTCTATATACAGTAGATAACACAGGATCCACCATTCACAATAGATGATATCACAGCTCACCTCCTCCTCCTGTACAATGACTGATAACACCTCTATATACAGTAGATAACACAGGATCCACCATTCACAATAGATGATATCACAGCTCACCTCCTCCTCCTGTACAATGACTGATAACACCTCTATATACAGTAGATAACACAGGATCCACCATTCACAATAGATGATATCACAGCTCACCTCCTCCTCGTACAATGACTGATAACGCCTCTATATACAGTAGATAACACATTATCCACCAGTCACAATAGGTGATATCACAGCTCACTTCTCCTGTACAATGACTGATAACACCTCTATATACAGTAGATAACACAGGATCCACCATTCACAATAGATGATATCACACCTCACCTCCTCCTGTACAATGACTGATAACACCTCTATATACAGTAGATGACACAGGATCCACCATTCACAATAGGTGATATCACAGCCACCTCCTCCTGTACAATGACTGATAACACCTCTATATACAGTAGATGACACAGGATCCACCATTCACAATAGGTGATATCACAGCTCACCTCCTCCTATACAATGACTGATCACACCTCTATATACAGTAGATAACACAGGATCCACCATTCACAATAGGTGATATCACAGCTCACCTCCTCCTGTACAATGACTGATAACACCTCTATATACAGTAGATAACACAGGATCCACCATTCACAATAGATGATATCACAGCTCACCTCCTCCTCCTGTACAATGACTGATAACACCTCTATATACAGTAGATAACACAGGATCCACCATTCACAATAGATGATATCACAGCTCACCTCCTCCTCCTGTACAATGACTGATAACACCTCTATATACAGTAGATAACACAGGATCCACCATTCACAATAGATGATATCACAGCTCACCTCCTCCTCCTGTACAATGACTGATAACGCCTCTATATACAGTAGATAACACATTATCCACCAGTCACAATAGGTGATATCACAGCTCACCTCCTGTACAATGACTGATAACACCTCTATATACAGTAGATAACACAGGATCCACCATTCACAATAGGTGATGTCACAGATCACCTCCTGTACAATGACTGATAACACCTCTATATACAGTAGATAACACAAGAGCCATCATTCACAATAGGTGATATCACAGCTCACTTCCTCCTCCTGTAAGATGACAGGTGACACCTCTATATATGGGAGGGTTGGTAATGCCAGGTGGAGGGGATATAGGTCTTGGGGTTTGGGTCCCTGATTTTTTCTGACCCTAGCATAGCAACGCCCCTCCCTGCTCTCCTTGAAGACCATGAATAGATCATGTACAAACATGTATGCTCATGTGTTCTGAGTAAGTAATGGCGTGGGGCGCCATAAGGCAAATTCGCACAGGGCACCATTCAACATAAGGCCGGCCCTGGTCTCTAGTCCACTCAGTGTCCACTGGCTCTGCACTAGTTTCTAGAAAAATACAAGTTCTCCCAGGGCAGGGATCAGCCACCCCTGCCAACAGCTTGCACAAAAAGTCTTATCAAAGTCCAATCTCCAGGCTTCTCACCACTGTTTGTTTTAGTAGGCTTTACAGCTGTCTCTTCTAGCAGGGCAGCTCTCAGCTCCCCTTCACCACGAGCCTCTTTCTCCTACAGACACATGTTTTTCCCCCCCAAGCCCCTACTGCCTTGCTCCAGCTCTTGTTCAGGCAGGCCGAACTCACAGGGTAATAGTGCTCTTCTGATGCTGTTACATTCCACACTCCCACAGGTTCAAAGATGTTTTAAAGTTGTTTAGCTGTTTCTGGCACTGCATGCCCTGACTGTGTGCAAGGCATCATAAAATCTGAAGATTACCAAAGGATTTTGGGTGGCAATGTAGTGCCCAGTATCAAAAAGCTGGTTTGCATCCTAGGTCATGGGTCTTCCAGTAGGACAATGACCCCTAACATACTTCCAGAAGCCCCCAAAAATGGATGGAAACAAAACAGTGGAGAGTTCTGAAATGGCAACAGTGAGTCTGGATCTAAATCCCATTGATCACCTGTGGAGAAATTTTAAAGGGGTGGTCCAAAGACAAAACATTTTTCTCCTAACTTCATATCTATTTAGTTACATAATCTATTTTCTAATATACATGCTTTAAAAATCTCCTACCATTCCCAAACTATAGTAACAGCTCCTGTGGTGGTTTGTTTTTTTCTATTCCCCACCTGATGACGATTTGTTTAAATATCCCAGTGCATGCTGGGATATAGTCAAAGCATCAAGAGGGGGTTGGGGCTACGGTCACTTCCACAGCCTCTGCCTCTCCCTGAAATTAAGCGTCATCAGTGACAAGGGTGCGGGTGCACACACTCGATGTCTTTGAAAGGGCAGTGTGCATACCCTGTAATTGTCCCAGCCAATGGCTAGAAGACACTACGTACTTAAGGCACACTCCCCCTTTGGGAGGCATCTGAGCAACATATTCAGGCTAAGTTCACATGCGGCGCTGTTTGCCGCATAATCGGCAGTGCCTCTTTTTATGTGCGCGTTGGTGTGCAGAAAAGCGCTACTGCATACTGACGCCGCGCTTTTCTCGGCGTGCTTTCCCCAAGGTCATGTTAACATGCAGCCTATAGGAAAGTGTGGCACCCCAGGGTCCAATTGCCACAGTGTCATTATCGCCCCCGGGTTGTTGTGTCACACTTGAGAGCAACAAAAGGGTATTCACACCAGGCAAGAAACAGCACACAACACCTATCCCCCTCCAGGCCAGAAGGGGGAGACCTGAACCCGGCTTTAGGGTTAGCTCCCCTATAAATTCTGGTCTGGGGCGGAGCTAGTCAGTTCAGTTCCTAGGGAAACTGAGGAAGACATCCTGGTGGACTGGAAGCTACACTAAGCTTGTCCAGGGATAGCCAACTCAGCGTGAGGGCCCAAGGCAAGGGTCTGAGAAAGTGGAGAGGAACCTTGGGAGCGGAGCGGTGCCATGCTCATCCCAGAGGAACAGCGCCAAGAATGGACATCGGAGTCCGAGGCTGTACAGGGCCTAACGACCCGGCAGCCAATACAGGAAGGTGGGGAATTCCAAGTTCCCCAACCACACTGTGCCCGGAGGAAGAGGAGCATAGAAAGCCCAGGGACAGCCACCCGAACCGAGGGGCTAATAAAGGACTCAAGTTGCCTGCTATACCGGCACCTCACAGGAGAGAGAAAGGGCCAGCAGCTTAGCTAAAGCAGCAGCAGGAGCCTGCACACTAAGCGCAGCAAGGAGGCTTCAGAACTTGCTGGGTGAGGAGAACCCCGAGTTGCTCTCAGGTGAAGGACTCAGCTTAACATCAAATGGAATTACAGTTGCACCAGTTAAAGGACTGAGGAACCAACAAACTGTGAGTCTGTCTGTTGGTTTGCGCCCACCATCATGAACCCTACACCTTTACTACATCCACTGCCCCGGAGATCCGCTCCGTCCGTGGGGAGTCTCTTCATCCCAGCTGCCCGTCCATCATTCCCGGAGGCTCTGCAGCAGCGGTGGCCGCCTATAACCACATACCATGGGTGGCATCACGAATATTTCTCACCCCTTTCCCTACCAAGCCAGAAGCCCCCTTTACAGTTGCCCCCAGGTCCACGGAATCGGGTCTCGACCCTTGTGACTCCCCAGAATGGTATGATAGCCCGGTTCCAAGTATCCCATACTCTGGGGCAGGTCAAAAGTGCGCCGGACGAAGTGCCAAGAATTGCCATGTCAATTCTTTTTGCGCAAGCGCTTTTGCAGTGAAAGTGCCTCCGAGAAGGAAAGGGTACCAAATGAGAGCTCGTGTCACCTGTCACACAGCTAGAGCAGACCAGAGGAGGCCTCAGCACAGCTACACGCAGCCAGGGCCCCCAGACACTAGAGCAGTAGGTAGACCTCAGAACTTGCATGGAGTGGTTCGCCCCAACTTGCTTTCGAGCCTGGATCCCTGATAACAACTGCAAACAGTACCCGGACAATCCTACTGCATAATAAAAGGTAAAAGAGAACTGTTCCCTCTGTGTCTGTTCTGCTATGCTCTGAATCCTGCACCACTCCCATAGACATCCTGTGCCTGCAGAGCCACACACTGACTTTTGCAAACCGGCAGTGGAAACTGCCTGAGGGGGCTGGGAGCCTTGAATTAACACTATCAATACCACAGCTCTGGGGAATAGCCCTGCCAGTGGAGGGTTTACCATCCACACTGCCTCATATTACCATCATCCCCAGACGCCCGGACAGCAGTGGTGGCCTTTATTGGCCACAGACCATGGGTGGCGTCATAACATCTTTCTTATTTTTTATTTTTATTTTTCTTAAATCCCTTTTTACAACTCCCATTCTTACTGCTCGCCCAACGAGGGGATCACAGACCGGGTCACATCACCGTGACACCCCGCAGCCTACAGACGACGAGTGGGCCCAGTTGTGAGTATCGTAAGGTCCCCTCCAGGGGTGAGACAAATTTTGGTGTCATGAACAGGATCTACCGACCCGGTAAAACCGAGTCTTGAGTGCCTAAGACTTATTAGAATGTGAACGTTCGGCATTTTTCTTTTCTTTTTGCGAACTCGTGCAGAGCGCAGGTAAGCGAGGGGCAGGGCCACAGAAAGCTGAGACCCCACACACTGACGTCAACCAAAGCGACACCAGAAACCCTGCCTGCACCGGAAGGCCCTTGTGGAAAGGCCACCGCCAAAGACGAAAGACTTGTACCGGCTGAAAGCCGAGGGAGGACTGTGGTTCACCAAGGGGAAGACAGATGTCAGCCCAAGTCGAGGAACAGCCCGTGGAGGACCTTTCGCCGCTGGGAGAAAGGCAGCGGCACCCGCGCTCGCAGCCATCACACAACTCACTCTGCCGTACCTTCCGGGCGCGACGTGGCTCCCACAATACTCGGGAGGGCCCGATGCCCTCAGTGACTTCCGTGAGCGGATGACAGCTGTGTTCGGGATGTACACCATGACAGAGAAACAGCGTGTGATAATGTTTTTGGAACAATTGGACGCTGAGGCCCGGCACGAAGCGAAAGCCTGGTCTGATGATGATAAAAAGACTGTGAAACAAATATTTGACAAACTAAAAGAGGCCTTTGAGACACAGACGGCTGCTAAGCTTAAGGTCCGGTGCTTCGGATACAAGCAAGGGGTGTAGGACAGTGTGCGCAGTTGTGCTCTGATCTTGCAAGAGGCGCTGAGGGTCATGAAACAGGCCGACCCTGAGAGTGCACCAAATGAGAATAGACTGCTAATTGACCAATTCATCGAGGGCCTCCGGGACCCCGTTAATAGGGTCCAGCTTCGAGCCCTGAAAAGCTTTGCCGAATTCAAGCGCCGGCCGGCCCTCCGACTGAGAAATACCCCTCAATAATGGCCCAGCGCCTTCCCAGTGGTTGGCCATAGTCTACCCTACAGAAACGGCACCAGCTCCTTTGGCCTCCGCAGGGGCTAGTGCACAGACTGTAGAGCCGCTCACTTCTGAAACTCTGCACCTCCATTTGCAACAGCTGACCCAAGGGATGGCAGACCTGGTCAAAGCCGTGAAGGCCATGCAAGGAACCAGATTGCCAACAGAGATCAGCCTAGCCTCTAGCCCAGATGACGTCCTGTGGATGCGCCGGAGGAGGTACCCCACCAGCCAAGGACGAACCACCGACCGTTACAATGCTGAAGGACAACCAATCTGTTGCCACTGCAGTGAAACCGATTAAAGCATTAGATGAAAGGTGGTAATTCGTGCACTGCCGTCTGTCCTTGGTTCCAAGAAATCCAAGGAATCACAAGATGTTAAAAGCAATACCTTTAATGTCTAATTCTGACGCGTTTCGTGGTACTTCAGACCACTTCATCAGAGACCCACAAAGGTGAGGCAGTACACGTCGCCAGATCCTGTCCTTTAAACGAGAAAGCCCTGGGGCAAGAGGCCGCACCCCAGGAGTACATCCGCCCGGCCCGCTGAAAGGGTACAGCAGGTACGTGGGAGGACGCCGATCCTACCTATCGTGCTGGATGGGATCCCTATGAATGCTTTACTAGACACTGGGTCCCAAGTGACATCGATACCCTATATCCCTTATAAGCGCTATTGGGCGGACTCTGATATTGTGTATTGTATGCAAGCAATGGACAACCAGTGCCCCAGTTAGGATTCAAAGAAGTGACTGTTAAAGTGGGGCGGATGGAGCGACCTGAGCAGGGTTTGATTATCGTAGATGTTGAGCACAGATCAGCCAAACCAATAGTAATGTTAGGTACACATGTAATTGAAAAATGTTTGGCCGAGGTCATTGTATTGTTACAACAGGTTTCCAAGACCGCCAATTCCGGGCAGCAGAGGACCCTGCAGAAAGAGATACGGGCCCTGATGCAAAGACAACAAGTGGAGCTGCCTGGAAATCGGCAGCGTAAGAGTAAGTGACCCAATCCCCATTGTACTACCTCTGCAGAGTGAAATGTTGATTTGGTGCAGGGCAGCCATAGGTCTCAGGGGGCAGGATTAGCAGGCGCTGGTAGAGCCTGTGTATTCAGACAGCCGGCCCATCATCTTGACAGCCAGAGGTGTAGTTGATGTCCGCAAGGGGAGAGTAACGATACGCATTCTGAATTGTGGGGAGGAGGAGGCCAAACTGCCACGATATGCTACCATAGCTAAGCTGTACACCAGACCAGGCAGAGCAGGCAGACCAGGCAGAGGACAATGACCCTGAAGGGGAGCTGGAGGATTGGTGCCAGAAGCTCCATGTGGGCATCGCCCCCCCCTCGCACCAGAAGCGTGGAGTATACCGAGTAGTCCGGGAGTATGAGCAGGTCTTCAGCAAACACCCATTAGACTTTGGGCAGGTGAAAGGGGTGAAGCATTGTATACCCATGGGGGACCATCCACTAATCAAGGAAAGATACAGGCCTACACCGCCAGCCCATTACCAATGTGCAAAAGACATGCTGAGAGAAATTACGGACGCTGGCGTGATTAGGGATAGTTGTAGTCCCTGGACAGCACCACTAGTCCTGGTAACGAAGAAATGTAGAACTATGAGGATGTGTGTAGACTATAGAAAGATAAATTACATTACACACAAAGATGCTTATCCATTACCCAGGATAGAGGATTCATTAGCTGCATTGAGAACCACTATTTCTCCACTCTAGATCTCACCAGTAGGTACTGGCAGCTCTCTGTTGCAGAGGCAGATAGAGAAAAGACCACATTCATCACCGATGGGCCTCTACGAGTTCAACTGTATGCCTTTCGGGCTCTGCAATGCACCTGGACGTTCCACAGGCTGATGGAGTGTTGCTTCGGGCACTGAAACTATGAGACTGTGCTGCTATACCTGGATGACGTCATAGTGTACTCCAAGACGTATGACGAACACCTAAAGCATCTACCAGAAGTCTTCGAGGCGTCGTCCAAGTTTGGCATGAAAATCAAGCCATCCAAGTGCCTCCTCATCAAACCCAAGGTACAGTACCTAGGCCATGTAGTGAGTGCGGGAGGTGTGGCCCCAGACCATGACAAGGTTACCGCCATCCATCATTCCTGGGACTAGTGGAGTAGTGCCGGAGGTTCATTAAGGGTTTTACCAAGATGGCAGCCCCATTGCAAGATCCCCTGATCGGCCAGGACAAAAAAAAAATGGGCCCTCAGTGAAATGGGAGACTAGAGAAGAAGATTCCTTCCAGCAGCTGAAGAGAGCCCTGAGAGGGGACGAGATCCTGGCCTACCCTGATTATAGCCAGCTATTTGTGTTGTACTCCGACACTAGTAATGTGGGACTGAGAGCCGTGTTGTCCCAAGTGCAGAGAGGCAAAGAACGGGTGATTGCCTATGCCAGAAGGAAGCTCAGACCAGTGGAGAGGAACCCCGCCAACAACAGCTTGTTCAAGATTGAGTTCCTAGCCATAGCATGGGCCATGACAGAACGATTTACGCACTACTTGGCAGCTTCAAAATTTACCATCTACACGGATAACAACCCCCGGACTCACCTGGACATTGCCAAGCTGGGTGCACTGGAGCAGCGTTGGATGGCCCGGCACTCTAACTACCGTTTCACCATCAAATACCAGGCAGGGCGCAAGAATGCCAACGCCAATGCTGTGTCCAGGATGCCCCATTTGTCAGATGGGGGAAGACCCGGAAGAGCTGGAGGAAGTGGAGTTACCGGCATTCCACCGCAAATATGTGTCCCAGTGCTCCCATGAAGTGAAGGCCCAGAGGTCCGGAAGGGGGAAAGTCACCGTAGATCTGGTGCCTCATCATGACTGGGCAGAAACACAGGACAGTGACCCTGCTATCAGTCTGGTTAAAGAGTTGCTACAGAAACGTGATGCACACTTAGAGTCGGATGCCCTAACGCAGGCACAGCAGCTGTGTAAGGAAAGAGGCAGATTATTCATCTACGCTGGCAAGCTGTGTAGGCGGTACACCAACCCTAGAACCCATGAGTTAGTGTGGCAGTTCATGGTCCCGAGGAGAGATGCCCAGATGGTCCTGGAGGCCTACCATGACGGAGCCAGGCACTTCGGGTGGACGAAACTAGAGGCGTTACTACGTGAAAGGTTCTACTAGATCGGTATGAGGACAACCATCAAGTCCTGGTGTAGGAACTGCGGCCCCTGTCGTCTCGGCAGGAAAGATCGAGACAACCAGCAGGCCATGTTGCAGCGCATTGTCACCAAACAGCCATTGGAGATATTAGCATTGGACCACATGAAGTTAACCCCAAGCCGGTCCAGCTATGTCTATGCTCGTGGACCATTACTCCTGGTTCCAGGTGGTGGTGCCTGTGAAGTACCTGACCGCAAAGACCGCAGCATGGTTTCCAGACACACTTCTGCAGGCCCCATGGCTACGCGGACCGGATATTGACAGACCAATGCCCGGCCTTCGAGGCTGAAGTGTTTCAAGAGTTCTGTAGCCTGTATGGGTGTAAAAAAATCAGAACCACGCCGTACCATCCACAGGCAAACGGCTTATGCAAGAAAATGAACCAGATAGTGATGGATCTACTGAAGACTCTTCCACTAGAAGAGAGGAACATGGGCCAGAGAAACCGCCAGATCTAGTGGACTTGTATAACAACATTCCAGTAAATTCCACCAACTTCAGTCCCGCAAAACTGATGAGAGCCAAACCTGGCAAACTACCTGTTGATCTCGAAATGGGGATCCTGACCCCTGAAAACAACCTTCCTGAGATGGACTATGACACTGAGCGCCAACAGAGGTATCGTCAGGTGCAGGAGTGTGTCGAGAGGAACCTAACCCAGGTGAGAGAGAAACAGGAGAGACTGCACAATCTGAATGCTCCAGCAGACCCCCCTGGTACCAGGAGAACAAGTCCTAAAAAGGAAGCGGCGAGTTCATAAATTGGATGATCAATGGGAGGCAGAGGTCTACACCGTAATGCTTTCCCAACTTGACCCACAGAAAGTATGTGTGATCAGCAAAGACAGGGGAGAAACCTTAGCCACCATCTCTAGAGATTACCTGAAAAGATGCCCTGAGCAACTGAAGACCCAGGAACAACCCCTGACCGTATCTACACCCAAACTAGCACAGGAAGAGACGGTACGCACTGCACTGGGAGACTTCACCAAGACATGGACGCAGATTAACGGAGCCATTGTGATTCCCTGCCTCACCTTTCCCATGCCAATCACAGATCCGCCTGCAAGGACCATGATGCCAGGAGAGCTGGAGTCAGACTACCAGCCCCTCGCTGTTGGAGAACCTGTCAGCCCCATGGTGAGTCAGAGTCGACCTGCTGTCACTTCAGATACCCCAACACCAGTCAGTAGTGCACACACTCCAGAAGTAGCTGACACTATGGAGGCAAGTAACCTGATAGAGACACCTGTTTTGCGTAGGTCGACACATAGCAATCTAGGTCAGGTTCCAGCTCGGTATAGAGATGATTAGCCCCGAGAGGGGGAATAGAACTAGTAATATAAATATTGTTTTTCTTGCACTATGTGACTTACAGAGCCAGAGTTTTTTGGGTCTAGAGAAGTCGGTTGGAGCGAGGTGTGTTTCCTGTAGAAACGCCACATCAGCTCCAAGTCTCTTGAGGTGGCGAAGAACCATTATACGTTTGGCCGGGGATCATAGGCCCTTAACGTTCCACGAAACCCATTTCACCATCTTTGCTGTGTGGGAGCGATTTCAAATGATAAGTGTGAGGTATATTTCTTGAATGTAGAGTAGTAATACATCTGAACATATTTACTTAGGCAGATGGTAGCATAAGAGGACATTAAACATATCAGTGTTAGCAAGGCTGTTTTTTCTCTCCCTGTTATTAAAACTTCCCCCCAACTTTTCATCCCCTCCCATTCTCTCCATCGCCATCCTTAAGTCTTGTTGACTCCGCTTTTTTCCTCCTGGCTGAAGCAAGAAGTTCTGGCCTCCTCCTTCACTTAAATATCCGATAATACTATCTATAATATAGTCCCAGACCCCAAGAACATAAACATGAAGTTATTAACGTCCTGCATTGATGTAAAGTGAAATATTATCCCCACTCATAGCAGGTAGAAAAACTTCACAGAACCTCTCATAAATAGTAGGTATGTAACTAACACAGCTTTTAACATTTCCCATCCCCCCCATCCCCCACCCCGTCCTCAAATCGTCTGGAAAAAAAGAAAAAGAAAGAAAAAAAAAAAAAAAAAGAAAGGGGGGGGGGGGGGGGGGAAAGGGGGCGCGTCTCGGCATCGTAGACCTCCTTCTCAATCCTCTTGAGAAGGCGGATCCGTATCAGATTATGCGCAGGAGGTCGCCACTCAGGTTTAATCAAAGGAAGAAGTATCTTCATGTCCCTGTCTGATTCCAATCAAGTGGGTTGACCCGTTTTTCTCCTGCTCCATCTAGACGCGGGTTGGCATTGTTGTCTAGGAGACTGCATCTTCTCCTGGGAGCTTTGTGGCAAAGATTCTGACCGCAGTCTGTATGTCCGTGATGATACAGTTCCACTATCTAATCCTCTTTTCGGTGCATGAGTTTCTCCCACTCCTCTTGGGCTACTCGAATTCGACTCATTTCTGTCTGGCGTGGTGTTTTTTTCATTAATTGACTTCATAGCCTCTGCAGGGTCTGTGAAAGAGACCATGTCGCCTGCTGGTGATCTGAATCGCAGGGTGGCCGGGTAGTTAAGTTGGAACCTGACATTTCTTTTAAACAATATTGTACAGGCGTCGCTGAAGGCTCTTCTCCTCCTAGTCACCTCAACTGAATAGTCAGCAAATAGTAAGACTCTGTGACCTAGGATCAGGAGTGGATCTCTTTTAGCCTTATATGTGAAGCGACCGGTGGTAAGGCCGCGGGTGTGTGTGTATGATCTTTCTCAACAGAATCCCCATACTCAGGTTTAACCGATAATAACATTTCTTTACTGTAAAACATATTTATCTCACAGTCAACCGAACTATATGCGCACTTGTATATATTAGAGTCTCTGGATCTTCACTTCTTCCGGGTACGCAGCAAGAAAAGAAAACACAACAATGAAGGTATCTTTCCCTAACTTTCCCTAAAATCACGTACCAGTCTTATCACAGAAGAAGATGTCGCTCCCACGTAGCAGGCCTGGGGATCTCCTCACTCTTCTTCTTTGGTCTCCTTCTGCAGGTAACAGTCTGTCTCTCCCAGTCTCAGGGCACACAGAGCAACAGCAGAAGGGAGATCACAGCAGCACAGAAGTCTCCCTTATGTCAGTCACGGCCCCTGCACATGCACTCCGGGTGCTCGGCGGGCAAGGTTTTGCAGAGCGGCCAGAGTCACAGCACCAAAGTCCAGTGGCCCAGGATCAGGCACGGGGGCTTCTGCGGGGTGATTTTTCCGGCAAGGTGTTGCAAAGTAGCCCTCTTTCAACACCCATCCACAGGCAGATGTTCTCTTGTTCAACTCTGTGTCTGTACTGATCTCCCGCCCTCTCTCCTCCTCAGCACATGGCTGTTGGGGGAGGGGAGCAGCAATCAATGCTGTTTTTTTTTTCCTCTCTGCAGTCATTTCAGCAATTGTCCACAAGGGGGCAGTGGCGGACTGTGCACAGTTCATTTCACTGTCAATTTCGATAATACAATCTGAATTGTACACCTCATTACATACCCCCCCACTTAAAGGTTGACAGTCCCTGTCAACAACCATCGGCTCCAAGGCAGTGATGGCCGTTGATATCACAGGGATTGATCTCCGGCGGAGTAGGGACCTCTGTCGGGGGAAACCGTCATCCCCCCGTTCACCTTCGCTCCCTTGTTCAGGGCTCACAATATCTCCAATAAACTCAGTCACGTTTTCTACCCGGGGAGAGTAGGATCGCCGGCGGTAGCGGCGTCGGTTGGGGGCAAATCTGCTTCCTTTAATGGGAACACCCCCAGGACCGGTGACGTCGGCGGCCTCTGTACCCCTCTCTCCCTTCACAACATCAAACTGTACCACCTCCCCATCACCAACACTGCGGAGGCACTTACGAGGATTGTTACGCTTTATGGCAGTCTGATGTACAAACACGTCATCCTTTGTGTCATTCCTGTTGATGAAGCCATACCCATCGCGGACATTAAACCACTTCACCGTCCCCTGGACCCGAGTGGCCAGCACTTGCTTATCGGTCTGGCTCTGTCTCTTCACACCCTTTTCCCTGATCTCCCCTGCCGAGCGAGCCGCTTTGGCTGGGGCGTCTAGTTTAAAGGTGGCGGCTGTTGTGGGGCACGACTTGCTGGTTCTAGTATATCGGACCACGGGTGGAGGATTCGGACAACGGTTTGCCCTATGGCGGGGGTCGCCGCATGTCCAGCACCTTCCCATAGGCCGACTGGGTTGCTGTCTCGCTTGCCTGTCCGCCTGTTGGTCTAGCCTGAGCTGTAGCTGCAGTATCTGTTTCTGCAACTCTGCTACTATCTGCTTCAATTCCTCCGTGTCACTGTTCGGACTGCTGGCACCGGATATGGACCTGCAGGCCGTAGTATAAGTCTGGTTATAAGCTACTACCGGGAGGAGATTCTGTTGATCACACATCCTGCCAACTACGCCAGATGTAGCGACCGGTGGTAAGGCCGCGGGTGTGTGTGTATGATCTTTCTCAACAGAATCCCCATACTCAGGTTTAACCGATAATAACATTTCTTTACTGTAAAACATATTTATCTCACAGTCAACCGAACTATATGTGCACTTGTATATATTAGAGTCTCTGGATCTTCACTTCTTCCGGGTACGCAGCAAGAAAAGAAAACACAACAATGAAGGTATCTTTCCCTAACTTTCCCTAAAATCACGTACCAGTCTTATCACAGAAGAAGATGTCGCTCCCACGTAGCAGGCCTGGGGATCTCCTCACTCTTCTTCTTTGGTCTCCTTCTGCAGGTAACAGTCTGTCTCTCCCAGTCTCAGGGCACACAGAGCAACAGCAGAAGGGAGATCACAGCAGCACAGAAGTCTCCCTTATGTCAGTCACGGCCCCTGCACATGCACTCCGGGTGCTCGGCGGGCAAGGTTTTGCAGAGCGGCCAGAGTCACAGCACCAAAGTCCAGTGGCCCAGGATCAGGCATGGGGGCTTCTGCGGGGTGATTTTTCCGGCAAGGTGTTGCAAAGTAGCCCTCTTTCAACACCCATCCACAGGCAGATGTTCTCTTGTTCAACTCTGTGTCTGTACTGATCTCCCGCCCTCTCTCCTCCTCAGCACATGGCTGTTGGGGGAGGGGAGCAGCAATCAATGCTGTTTTTTTTTTCCTCTCTGCAGTCATTTCAGCAATTGTCCACAAGGGGGCAGTGGCGGACTGTGCACAGTTCATTTCACTGTCAATTTCGATAATACAATCTGAATTGTACACCTCATTACATATGCACGCAGTATCTCCTCTTTATCTCTGTGGTTGAGATATTTGGCAATGGCGTGTCTCGGTTTATCAGAGTCTCTATCACGTGTGGAGCCGTTATTTTCATTTTCCCTGGGGGTGTCTCTTGGGGGTCCTATTCTGTGGGTACGTTCGGTTCTGCACTTATGGGAAAGACCCAGTTCTTTAGGTAGTTCAGCCTCAAATACCTCTACAAGCTGTCCCGGGGAAATGGATTCAGGGAGACCCACGATTTTAAGATTGCTACGGCGAGTTCTATTTTCAATATCATCAAGTTTGTTCAAAGTGTATAGTGACTGTTTCTGTAGATCATGCACCTGTTGTTCTAAATCCAACACTCTCTCCTCTGCTGCAGCAATCCTGTCCTGCTTGATTTTAGTATGCAAATCTTTTGTAGTTGCTGCCACCAATCTTTGACTGTCTGAATTCTTCTGCTAAATGAATTGCCATTTCCTTGGCCAGCAGCTTGTAGTCTATCCCTTGCAGCCCTGGTGCAGTAATAGCTGGTCTTCCCTGCAGCCATGCTTCCCCCTGATACTGGGACCCCTGTGCCCCTTCAGTATTTGTTTCTGGGGAAACTTCTCCCTCCAGATCTTCAGGTACCTTCCCCTCCTCCATGGCCTCTCGCTCAACGCTGCTGTGGGAGCAGTCTGGATCGGCTGGGCCAGCTGGCCCTTCGACGCCATTGTGCGCTTCCCGCGCTTTGCCTCCGGTCCCTGCGCCACCCTGCTTGTCTCCGTCTCACCTCCTCTTGTCACATACCTATCCATAGTGACCAGTGTGCTGCATCCTCCACCACTCATTTCGGTGGGTTAGGTGTCCCGGGGTCTGGGGATTGCTGTGGATTGTGAGGAGGGCACCGGAGCTTCCTTAACTGCTGCTGCACATGGCGGCGCCGGAACAGGAAGTCGTTATATTTCTTTTTTTAAGACGCCCCACTTTCCTCCAAAATTTGGAGGAAAAAAAGTGCGTCTTATAAAAGGAAAAATACACTGACACAACAAGTCATGGGAATGCAGGGAGAGATATCAACCATTAAAAAGGACTTGAAGAAGGTGGATGTAAGGACAGGAGCGGTGGAGGAGAGAGTGAGCTTCAGCAGAAGACCGTATTGATAAACTGCAGAGAGCAGAAAAGAAGTATATACAGAGACTATCTGCACTGGAGGCCAAAACTGACGATCTAGAAAACCGCTCTAGACGCAACAATCTGCGCATAGTAGGGGTCCCAGAGAGTCAGAGGGGAGGAATCCCACAGAATATATCGAGGATTGGCTTAAGGAAAAGATTGGCTCGGATACACTGTCCAGATTATTTGCAGTAGAGAGGGCTCACAGAGTCCCTATGCAGCCGCAGCCTCCCGGAAAGGGCCCCAGCACGATACTTGCAAAAATCCTTAATAACAGAGACAGAGATACAATTCTGCAAAAAGCCAGGAATATGGAAGATCTTACCATCAACGGCCAGAGGATCTCCATATACCCAGACTATTCGGTGGTGGTACAGAATGCAATTTGCAGGCATAAAGAGACGCTTGAGAGACCTGGGGGTCAAGTATTCGATGATATTTCCAGCAAAGTTGCGGGTGGCGGCATTGGAAAAGGTTAACTTTTTTGTGGATCCTGAGGACGCAGCGCAATGGCTGGACCTCAATGCCGCTCAAATTAAGGAAGCTGATAGGGATACATGAACCATGGCAAGGCTGTTTGGAACTTTAGCCTGCTCCTGGAGCTGACTCTTGGGGTTGGTCAAGGGTTTAGAGACTGCGGTTTGTTTAAACTTTTCATCTGGACGAATTCTGACCTATAGTAGTCGGATATACATTTTTGGGGAAATTTTGTTTTCTTTTCCCCCTTTCCCATTTTTTTCCTGGTTTCTATATGAAGGGAGAGGGGGGGAACTTCTCTCCTCTTCCTCGCTATATATGTGTATAGTTTGTGTTTCCTTATGCAGAAGATATCGTTCCCAATTTTGTATTGCCTAAGGTTTTACAGGTTGGACTTCGGGAAGATCGTGATTACGTTGGAGACTCCACGGAATCGAGAGGTCCTTAAAGTGGAGACGGATGCCTTTCTAATGCGAGAGTATTTTAGATTTTGAGAATTTTATTGTTTACAGGGCTGATGTTACATGTTAATGTGAGTGACAAGACGGGTACGGTGGGGAGGGTTGAGGCGGACGAACACTGCGGATTGGTAAAAGTCCTAGAGTCCCAGGATCGGGACAACGGCACATGTGTAGTGCCTATTTAGCTTTGGGACGTGGTTTCTGGGTCCCCACTCTCGTTGAGAGTATTGCAATTATAAGTTGAGTTGGGAAGAGGGTTGGGGGGGTTGGGGAGGAAAGGGGGGGAGGGTGGGGATGGGAAGACAGCAAATAGCAGGAACAGGGCCGCATACCCAGACCTTTATTGAGTATTATGGGGGAGAGGACTAAAATCGTCTGTTGGAATGTACGGGGGTTATCGGGAAAGGCAAAGAGAGTAGCGGTTATCCAATATCTGATGGATCATAAGCCAGCAGTATTGTGTTTTCTGGAAACTCACTTAACAAAGGATACAGTTGACGTCTTGAACAAAAGGTGGGCTCAGAGGGCATATCACTCTACCTTTTCCTCATATGCTAGGGGAGTGTCGATCCTGATCCATTCATCTGCACACTATGAGGAGCTGGAGGTTCACATAGACAAGGAGGGGCACTATATGTTGGTGGTTTGTAGGCTGGCTGGACAGTTACTGTGTATTGGGGCTATATATATCCCGCCGCCATACTCCAGTATTAAATTACGGGAAATTAGAGGACTGGCAGAGAAAAAGGGGGCAATGCCATTCCTGTTAATTGAGACTTTAATAATGTGATGGATACACAATGGGACAGAAGTAGTATATCGGGGGAGGAAAGGAGGGGCACTGTGACTCCATTCGGTACTTTAGTACAAGAAATAGGTCTGAGAGATCTCTGGAGAGCTAGAAATATTGAGGAGAAAATGCTTTTCGTGTTTCTCGACCTCGCATGACTCACTGTCCCGCATAGATATGGCCCTTGGAAATTATTTGTTTGATGATCTGGTAGAAGATGTAGAATATTTGACCAGAGCCGTGTCAGATCATTGCCCAGTCCTAGTTTCTGTTCGCCGGCCGAGATCACGGGGGCGCTGCACAAGAATGGAAGATACACCCGGTATGTTGCGTTCCATTGATATGACTAAGATAGGGGAGGAACTGGAGGAATTTATAAGATAAATGAAGGGAGTGCTGACTCATTAGTGGTGTGGGAGACTATGAAGGTATTTCTAAGGGGACTTCTGTTTCGGGATATATGTAGGTGCAAATCCCGTACTAAACAAGTGACAAAAGATAGTTTACAAAAATTGAAGAGGGCAATAGACGCAGTGCAAAGGGCCAACCCAGAATCTAGAAAAAAATCTACAGGGACACAGGAGGAAATTAATAGAGTCCTAATGGGAACTGCAGATAAAAAATTGTCATTTCAGAAGTCAAAATTTTTTGAAGAGGGGGGAAAAAGGTGACACCTGCTATCTGTAATTGCTGCGGCACAGAGGAGTAGCCAGTTCGTTCACCGATTGAAGGGTCAGGGTGGAGAGGAGGTCACTGATGCGAGGGGCATTCTGGAACTGTTTGTGGCCTTTTATCGAGACCTCTATACTTCACAGATGGGGGCAGAGGAGGGGGAGGAGATAGATGATTTTCTAGAGACTGCGTCATTGCCTGTTTTGTCCGATGGAGATAGAGAAGCATTAGAGATTCCTGTCACGGTGGATGAGTTAGCGATGGCGTTGCATGGTTTGGCCGGCGAGAAAGCCCCGGGGGGATGGGTTGCCAGTGGAGGTCTACAGACATCTAGAGGAATTCTTGCTACCTAAATTGTTGAGAGTCTTCGAGGAGGTCCAAGGAATGTGGGAGGTTACCTGCCTCTATGAGAGAAGCTACTATAGTGGTGATCCCGAAGGAGGGGAAGGATCCTACCTATCCGGAGTCATACAGGCCTATTTCGTTGCTGACGGCAGATGTAAAAAATTCTTGCGAAGTATTGTCAAATCGGTTAACGACAGTGATCTCTAAGCTGATACACCCAGACCAGTCTGGTTTTATGCCTAATAGGTCTACTGCAAACAACATTAGGAGGCTGTTTTTAAATTTGCAGCTGCCGTCGGACAACGTGGGCCGGAGGGTGGTAATATCGCTGGATGCCCATAAGGCCTTTGATAGTGTGGAGTGGAGGTTCTTATGAGAGTATTACATCACATGGGCTTTGGTCCTCAGTTTATATCTTGGATCCAAATCCTGTATACCCAGCCAGTAGCAAAGCTTCGGGTGAACGGGACTACTTCTCGCAAGATACTATTTACAGAGGGGAACCAGACAGGGATGCCCATTTGTCGCCCCTGCTGTTTGCCCTTACGGTGGAACCCCTGGCAGCTATGATCAGAGGGTTTAAGGAGATTAAGGGGTTTAAATATGGTAGATTTGAGGAAAAAATCACATTATACGCGGACGACGTGTCATTGTTTTTGGAAGATCAGGGGACCTCGCTGGGCCATGCCATGCAAACCATTAAGAGGTTTGGGTCACTGTCAGAGTTAGTATAAATTGGCTTAAATCAAATTTTGTTGAGGTTGATGAGAGTGGAGATGGGGTTGAGATACAGACAGAAGCACAAAGGTTACAAAGAATGAGGCAATTTAAGTATTTGGGTATTCAGGTGGCTTTGCCCATCACTGATTTCCTGGGCTCAACCTTGTCCCATTGTTGCTGATACTGAGGCGTAGAGTTAATGCTTGGAGCAAGCTGTGTTTATCGGTGGTGGGGAGAGTTAATCTAATCAAAATGATATTAATGCCCAAGGTACTATATGTGCTACACAACTCCCCCTTATGGATCTCACAGCGGAAACTTAAGCCAATTAGCGACATATTTCGAGACTTGATATGGGGAAAGAGACAACTCAGGATACGACTGGAGACGTTGCAGAGACCAAAAGATGAGGGCGGGTTGGCGTTACCTCACCCTGGGATTTTCTACCTTGCGGTGCAGTGTCAGCTGTTTGCAGGGCTGGGCATGTGTAGCGGACCATACTTCAATTAGGAGAGTCTTGGAGGGCATGAGGGTAGATCCCCTTTGGTGGCTGGACTCGAGGATGGGTCAGTGGGTGTTTTGGGAAAGAGATATCCAAATCTTGATCTTGCTCACAAACTCTGGGAACGTATTAAACAATTGAGAGGAGTGACGGGCCTGACGAACTATACACCTGTATGAAACAACGAGATTTCCGGGCTTGAAATCTATGGACGGACTACCAGAGTGGATACATGGAGGTATTCTTTATGTATACCAATTGTTGGATAGACAAGGGCTGAAATCCTTTCAACAGTTGAGAATAGAATTTGGCCTATCCGACAAGGAATGGTATCACTATCTAAGGGTCCGACATGCGTTTAAAGCACAAGGCATTGGGAGGAATCTCTGTATACACTCTGATATTGTTCTCGATTATATCTGTCACGACGGGATGACGAGAGGAGTGATCTCTTGCATATATAGGGATTTACTGCATACATTTCTCCTTTCCTTTCCTATTAAGTCCCATCTGAAGTGGGAAGAGGATGTGGGCTCCATATCTGATGACCAATGGACTAGTATTATGGAATACATACCTAAACTGTCTATATCTATAAACTGTCTATAATCAGCTAGATTATCACAATTATATGTGCTACATAGAGTGTATAGATCGCCAGTGATAATGCACCGAGCGGGATTGAGAAATGACTCGGAATACCCGAGATGCAGGGGTGAGGGAGCCGGAATTTACCACATGATGTGTTCCTGCCCACGATTGTTCTCATATTGGACCACAGTTATCAATTGGATAGAGCGAGCATTTAGGTGTGTGATTCCCAGGGATCCTATTGTCTGTCTGCTGGGATACGTCGAGGAGGTGGCGATTGACAATGCACTAAAGGTGGTCGTCGCGAGATTATTATTTGTGGCAAGGAAATTGTTGGCGAGACATTGGATTCGGGAAGACCCCCCCCCGAGTAGAAGAGAATATATGAGAATGGTAGATGAATTAATCCAGTTAGAAAGGGGTGTATGTGAGAGACGAGGAAAATCAGAAATGTTTGAGAAAATGTGGTCATCATGGATACAATATGGGTGAGCTGAGAAGATATTCCTGATAGACTTACTAGGGGTAGGATAGGTGACGAGACAATTGTACATGATTTCATGTTTATGCTAATGTTTGACTTCTATTGACTGGCCGCTGTTGGCTGGATTTGCTGTCAGGGGTGGGGGTGGGAAGGGGGGGTGAGGGGATATATCATGTACTAATGTAACCTGTTAAAATGATTAATAAAAATCTACCTGATTTAAAAAAATAATAAATCTCCTCCCAGAGGATACTTCACCTTTCCGGCGGCTCCGGGGATGCGACCGTCTCCATCTGGGTGAAGGACCTCTTGTGACGTCACCAAGCCAATCAGCTGCACCCAGATGGAGACGGTCGCATCCCCGGAGCTGCCGGGAAGGTGAAGTATCCTCTGGGAGGAGATTTATTATTTTTTACATACCGGAGGGGAGAGGACAGGGGACAGAACAGGATAGAGGACAGGATAGAGGAGAGGGGGGACAGGATAGAGGAGAGGGGGGACTGGATAGAGGAGAGGGGGGACAGGATAGAGGACATGGAGGATGGAGGAGCAGGGAGAACAGGGAGAGATAGAGGGACCACAGAATTCACATGGATCCTGCATAGAAACAGATGGCTATTTGCCATCCGATTGCAGGCATCCATGTGGATCTGTGGCTATCCGGGGGATCCTGCAAAAACAAGGATCCCCACGAACAGCCCAAAATTGTAATGTGAAGGCAGCCTTATATCTAAGCCCATTGCATGATGCAGCCTGTGTATCTAATCCCAGATCATTAAATAATCCAGGCATCTAATCCCAGCGTATGATATAGTGACTAACAGAATCCTTGGTGACACAAACACATTTTGGTATCACATTACAATCGCCAGCAAACTATCTGCCCTAATCCTAAACTTCATCCTTTGGCGAGCGCCCAGAAGGCGGAGACATCAGACAGAAGTCAGCGGATCTATGCCCCCACATAGAGCGCTCATAATGAGAGCTAGCCGTGCAGGAGGTTCTCATGGAAAAATTCAGCAACTGCTCCCCTTAGTGTTTAAAAGTGAAAAGTATCCAAACTGTTGAAATTATTTTTCATATTTTTTACTATTAAAAAAAAGTTATAGTTTAATAGAAAAAAAATACAACATTAATATTTCACATTTTATCAGTTATTTTTTTCATGACACATTCCGTTTAAAGTACTATGGCAAACGGTCTACCCATCCATTCAAACTGTAATCGCCGGTGGCTAATGCTGCATACTGAAGGTGAAGGACACTGCCATCACCTACATGCAGGTGTAAATCCCCAATGAGATCAAAATATAAAGTGAAAATTAATGTTTTTTTTTTTAATAAAAAAACAGTAAGGCCCCCTTTCACACACTGCTTTTTTTGCTGCATATTTTTACGCACAAGCTCAAAAAAAGCCAGGAGTGGAACAATCAAAACCGGAAGTGGCACATTCAGAGGAAAGGTCTAATGGCCACTTTACACGTCCCGATATCGGCGTCCAACTCCGATAAAAAGTCACGTGGGTCGTGCGTTGGCCCCGATATCGTTCGTGCGTTGTATGGTGTAGATGTCCAATACGATGCACGAACGATGCCAAAACGATATCGGGGATCAAATGAGCATGCTCTCCAATGGCCCGATGTTGGATGGACGTTGTGGCCAGAAACGGGCTGTGTAAAAACCCAACTACGATGTGAAGTACAACGTCCCCTATTCTCTCCCATGTTAAATGGTCGTTCCTGGGTTGGCCGTACAAAGGGGCGTACACATCGCTGTTGCGTTGCCTGCCGATATCGCGCTGTGTAACATCTCCTATGCGATCTTGGAATTCTGCCCAGAAAAAGCGCGCTCCCGCGGTGTTGTATCCAACATTGGACCGATGTTGGGACGTGTAAAGTGGCCATAATAGAAACAAGTGCTCCACTTATATGTTTAACCACCCACTCCTGGTTTGTGATGAGCTTGTGCTTAAAAATACGCAGCAAAAAAAGCAGTGTGTGAATGGGGCCTAAGGGTAAGTGCACACTTACCCGGCGTGTTTCTCGGCGGCAGCTGGCGGTACCCGCCAGGAAGCTCCGGCGCCGTCCACCGGCTTCCTGGCGGGTATGTGCGGCGGGAGCCGGGCGGTATCCGGCGGCTGCACAGCGGGTTCTCGGCAGCGATTCTGCAGCGGCTGGAAGCAGCACATGATTCTGCTTGCAGCCGCTGCAGAACCGCCGTTTTTTAGAACATGATCATTCTTTGCTAACCCGCTGGGAAACCTGCGGGTTAGCAACGGATGACGCTGGGTAACCGCCGGTGTGTGCACTGACTTGGGCGGGTTACATTAGTTTTAATGTTAATCCAAACGCCGGTTTGGATTAACATAAATTTAAATAAAACTAATGTAAACAAAACGGCGGTTTACACAGGTAAACCGCCGAAAACCCGCCCAGTGCGCACATAGCCTTAGACTCCATAGGACATAATGAGTTTGCTCGCTTAGCTCCGCCCACTATGGTCACATGATCAGGACAGCACAAAGGTCCTTTAGACATGCAAGTTAATAGTGAGTTAACTATTAACTTGCCTGGGAATCTACCTCCTCCAAGATGTAGACTGAAATGTAAGGGCCACTTTACACACACCAACTTATCTGTCCAACTTCTGAACAACTTGCTGGTTGCAGTGAAATCATGGACACATTGCTCCATTTTGTGACTGTGTACAATGGAACAATGTGTCCATGATTTCACTGCAACCAGTGAGTTGGTCAGAAGTTGGACAGATAAGTTGGTGTGTGTAAAGTGGCCATTAGTGTATAAATGCTTTTTTTTCACCTTTCACATTACACTATGAGCTCAGACAGGGATGATTAGAATAGTATTATGAAGCTACAGGTACAGATAGTGATAGCTGGGGAGGCATAAACCACCTGACAGGTTCCCTTTAAAGGAGATTTCCAGTTAAGGCCACGTTACACACACAGATATCTGTTCTGATATTGGTCACAGATCTCTGGTTGCAGTGAAATCATGGACACATTGTTACATTTGTACACAGCCACAAAATGGAGCAATGTATCCATGATTTCACTGCAACCAGAGATCTGTGACCAATATATCTGTGTGTGTAACGTGGCCTTTAGAGTTTCCTTGATGTGTGTAAAAACAGACCGAGATTCACTCATCTTCCCCAGGTCTGGTGATGAGTAGCTGCTCAGTGTCTGTCACTGACCTCATGTTGTCAGCGCTGCGAGCGTTCACTGAGCAGCTTGTGAGATTTCCACAGATGGAGCTGGGCAATGGTGATGGCCTCTGAGATGGAGGTGGGCAATTGTGATGGCCTCTCAGAGGGAGCTGAGCGATGGTGCTGTCTTCTCAGAAGGAGCCGGGCGATGGCGATGTCCTCTCAGAGGAAGCCAGGCGATGGAGATGTCCTCTCATACGGAGCCCAGCAATGGGGATGGCCTCTCAGACGGACCTGGGCGATGGTAATATCCTCTCAGACACAACTGAGCAATGGGGATGGCCTCTCAGAAGGAGCCAGGCGATGGTGATATCCTCTCAGAAGGAGCCAGGCGATGGTGATGTCCTCTCAGATGGAGCTGGGCGATGGTGATGTCCTCTCAGATGGAGCCAGGCGATGGTGATGTCGTCTCAGATGGAGCTGGGCGACGGTGACATTCCCTCAGACGGAGCCAGGCAATGGTGATGTCATCTCAGACGGAGCCAGGCGATGGTGATGTCCTCTCAGATGGAGTCGGACGATGGTGATGTCCTGTCACAGAGCCAGGCGATGGTGATGTCCTCTTGGACGGAGCCAGGCGATGGTGATGTCCTCTTAGACGGAGCCGGGCGGTGGTGATGTCCTCCTAGACGGAGATGGGAGATGGTGATGTCCTCTCAGATGGAGCTGGGCGATGGTGATGTCCTCTCAGATGGAGCTGGGCGATGGTGATGTCCTCTCAGATGGAGCCAGGCGATGGTGATGTCGTCTCAGATGGAGCTGGGCGACGGTGACATTCCCTCAGACGGAGCCAGGCAATGGTGATGTCCTCTCAGACGGAGCCAGGCGATGGTGATGTCCTCTCAGATGGAGTCGGACGACGGTGATGTCCTGTCACAGAGGCAGGCGATGGTGATGTCCTCTTGGACGGAGCCAGGCGATGGTGATGTCCTCTTAGACGGAGCCGGGCAGTGGTGATGTCCTCCTAGACGGAGACGGGAGATGGTGATATCCTCTCAGACGGAGTCGGGCGGTGGTGATGTCCTCTCAGACGGAGCTGGGTGATGGTGACGTCCTCTCAGATGGAGCCGGGCTCACCTATTGTCTGCAGAGAGTAAGGGCCGCTTTACACACACCAACTTCTGTGTCCAACTTCTGAACAGATCTCTGGTTGCAGTGAAATCATGGACACATAGTTACATTTGTACACAGCCACAAAATGGAGCAATGTGTAAATGATTTCACTGCAACCAGAGATCTGTTCAGAAGTTGGACACAGAAGTTGGTGTGTGTAAAGCGGCCCTAACAGACACAGGGAGCCATAGTGGAGACTCAGTGCTGGACCCGGGAGCAAAAAATTCAACAAACTGTAAACAGGAGCAAGTGTTATCTGTAACTGGAAAACCCCTTTAACCAGCGGGGTAAATTGCAGCTCATGGGCCCCGATGCAAAAGCTCCAACGGGGCCCCCAATAATTGCAAATATATAATAGCAGTGGTCTTTTTCTATAAACCAAAGGGACATTTGGGGCTTCTCTAGGCTCCAGGGACTGGGTGCAATTGTAACCCCTGCACCTATTGTAGTTATGACTCTCTGCCTTTAAGGGTCTGTTCACACTTTCTTTTTTGTGCTGAGTATCAATAACAATAAATTTCAATTGGAGAGGCTCCGAAAACTCAGCAAAAAATATAAATGTGTGTGAGCACATCCTAAGGGTTAATGAAGGGTCCAGGCCACAATGCACATGGCTCCCCAATAACGTCACTCAATATCAAGTATGGGCAGAGCTGCCCTCATCCAAGATGGCGGCCCTGACCTTCCTCTAGCACTTCCGCTTCCGTCGCCCCGCACGTGCTCGCTTCCTGCCTTTTCCACTCCGTCCGGGCCGGGACAGGACGGGCCGCAGACATGGCGCTCTACAACTTCAAGAAGATCACGGTGGTGCCGACCGCTAAGGTAACGTGAGGTAGACAGACCGAGAGGAGGGTAGGAGGAGGAGGAGCCGGGGGGGGCAGAGAGCGGAGGAGAGCCGGGGGGGACAGAGAGCGGAGGAGAGCCGGGGGACAGAGAGCGGAGGAGAGCCGGGGGACAGAGAGGGAGGAGAGCCGGGGGGACAGAGAGCGGAGGAGAACCGGGGGCCAGAGAGCGGAGGAGAGCCGGGGGACAGAGAGCGGAGGAGAGCCGGGGACAGAGAGAGGGAGGAGAGCCGGGGGGACAGAGAGCGGAGGAGAGCCGGGGGGGGCAGAGAGGGAGAGAGCCGGGGGCAGGGAGAGGGAGAGAGCCGGGGGCAGAGAGCGGAGGTAGAGCCGGGGGGCAGAGAGCGGAGGAGAGCCGGGGGAGCAGAGAGCGGAGTAGAGCCGGGGGGGACAGAGAGCGGAGGAGAGCCGGGGGGCAGAGAGCGGAGTAGAGCCGGGGGACAGAGAGCGGAGGAGAGCCGGGGGACAGGAGAGCGGAGGAGAGCCGGGGGACAGGAGACAGGAGCGGAGGAGAGCCGGGGGGCAGAGAGAGGAGGAGAGCCGGGGGGCAGAGAGGGAGGAGAGCCGGGGGGGGCAGAGAGCGGAGGAGAGCGGGGGGGGCAGAGAGCGGAGGAGAGCCGGGGGGCAGAGAGCGGAGGAGAGCCGGGGGGAGGCAGAGAGCGGAGTAGAGCCGGGGGACAGAGAGCGGAGGAGAGCCGGGGGACAGGAGCGGAGGAGAAGCCGGGGGACAGTGAGACAGGGAGGAGAGAGCCGGGGGGCAGAGAGCGGAGGAGAGCCGGGGGGGCAGAGAGCGGAGGAGAGCCGGGGGCAGAGAGCGGAGGAGAGCCGGGGGGGGGCAGAGAGCGGAGGAGAGCCGGGGGGGGCAGAGAGCGGAGGAGAGCCGGGGGGTGCAGAGAGGGAGGAGAGCCGGGGGGGGCAGAGAGGGAGTGAGAGCCGGGGGACAGAGAGGAGGAGAGGGGAGGCATCGTGGAGACAGGAGAGGAGGAGAGCTCGGGGGCAGAGAGGGAGTAGAGCCGGGGGTCAGAGAGGGAGGAGAGGGCGGGGGGAATGTGCGAGGTCAGGAGCGGAGGAGAGCGGGGGGCAGAGAGCGGAGGAGAGCCGGGGTGGGAGCAGGAGCGGAGGAGAGCCGGGGGGGGGTCAGAGAGCGGAGGAGAGCCGGGGGACAGAGAGCGGAGGAGAGCCGGGGGACAGAGAGCGGAGGAGAGCCGGGGGACAGAGAGCGGAGGAGAGCCGGGGGACAGAGAGCGGTAGGAGAGCCGGGGACATCGGGAGACAGGGAGCGGAGGAGAGCCGGGGGGCAGAGAGCGGAGGAGAGCCGGGGGGACAGAGAGCGGAGGAGAGCCGGGGGGCAGAGGAGCGGAGGAGAGCCGGGGGGACTGGAGAGGGGAGACAGGAGCGGAGGAGAGCGGGGGTCAGAGAGCGGAGGAGAGCCGGGGGACATCGTGGAGACAGAGAGCGGAGGAGAACCGGGGGACTCGTGGAGACAGAGAGCGGAGGAGAGCCGGGGGGCAGAGAGCGGGGGCAGAGAGCGGAGGAGAACCGGGGAGGACATCGTGGAGACAGGGAGAGGAGGAGAGCCGGGGAACATCGTGGAGACAGAGAGCGGAGGAGAGCCGGGGGACATCGTGGAGACAGAGCGGAGGAGAGCCGGGGACATCGCGGAGACAGGGAGAGGAGGAGAGCCGGGGGACATCGCGGAGACAGGGAGAGGAGGAGAGCCGGGGGACATCGCGGAGACAGGAGCGGAGGAGAGCCGGGGGGGCAGAGAGCAGAGGAGAGCCGGGGGGGCAGAGAGCGGAGGAGAGCCGGGGAACATCACAGGTGGCAGGGCGGAGGAGAGCCGGGGCAGAGAGAGGAGGAGAAACGGGGGACATCACAGGGGCAGAGAGAGGAGGAGAGCCGGGGACATCAAGGGGCAGAGAGAGGAGGAGAGCGGGGCATCACAGGGGCAGAGAGAGGAGGAGAGCGGGGGCATCACAGGGGCAGAGAGAGAGGAGGAGAGCGGGGGCATCACAGGGGCAGAGAGAGGAGGAGGAGAGCGGGGGCATCACACGGGCAGAGAGAGGAGGAGGAGAACCGGGGGACATCACAGGGCAGAGGAGGAGGAGAGACCGGGGGACATCACAGGGGCAGAGAGAGGAGGAGAACGGGGGACATCCAGGGGGCAGAGAGAGGAGGAGAGTCGGGGACATCACAGGGGCAGAGAGAGGAGGAGAACCGGGGGACATCACAGGTGGCAGAGAGAGGAGGAGAGCCGGGGACATCACAGGGGCAGAGAGAGGAGGAGAACCGGGGGACATCACAGGGGGAGAGAGGAGGAGAGCCGGGGACATCCAGGTGGCAGAGAGAGGAGGAGAGCTGGGGACATCACAGGGCAGAGAGAGGAGAGCCAGAGAGAGGAGTGGAGAGCCGGGACATCACAGGGAGAGAGAGGAGGAGAGCCGGGGACATCACAGGTGGCAGAGAGAGGAGGAGAGCCTGGGGACATCACAGGGGAGAGAGAGGGAGGAGAGCCGGGGACATCACAGGTGGCAGAGAGAGGAGGAGAGCTGGGACATCACAGGGGCAGAGAGAGGAGAGCAGAGAGAGGGAGTAGGAGAGCCGGGACATCACAGGGAGAGAGAGGAGGAGAGCCGGGGACATCACAGGGGGCAGAGAGAGGAGGAGAGCTGGGGACATCACAGGGGAGAGAGAGGAGAGAGCCGGGGACATCAAGGTGGCAGAGAGAGGAGGAGAGCTGGGGAATCACAGGGAGAGAGAGGAGGAGAGCCGGGGACATCACAGGTGGCAGAGAGAGGAGGAGAGCTGGGGACATCACAGGGGCAGAGAGAGGAGAGCAGGAGAGGAGTGGAGAGCCGCCGGGACATCACAGGGTGCCAGCTTCAGTCTGCCATTCCCCCCTGCTTTCTACAGTGCACCTTCAGCTTGCCCCCCTGCTCTCTACAGTGCCAGCCCCAGTCTCCACCCCCCTCCAACCTTCCCTTCCCGTTCCCTTACCCCCCCCCTCCCCCCCCCCCCCCCCATCCGGGTCATCAAGACTGGTGTGCGCATGGTCGATCCTGACCAATCAATGCTTAGAAACAGTGGTTGACAATAGGGGTGACACTTTTGACAAGATATGTAGGGCTACATTTATACACAAGTCCCATGGTCACTTTCTACACAGGTCCTCACTGCCTTAAAGAAAAAAACAAAACTATTCATTTGGTATAACCATTTTTACCAAGTCAAAATTTATTGCAGGTTTCTACATAAGGGTGCGATATTTGTGTCCTTTATCTTCGGCTCTTTTCTAACATTGAGGAGCGCTCTAATAAAAATTCCCAGTTTCTGCAAAATGTAGTGAAGCTGGACCATTGGTCTGAGGCTTCACCCCATGTGCAGGGCACTGTAGCTCAGGTATCCATGGTTACCACCACACGGAGAGAACTAGGTCTCACTATGTGAATGGTCGTAACCATGGAAACCTAAGCTGCAGTGACAGAGACATGGCTAATCAGGAGAACTAGACTACACTTATAGTTGGAGGGATTTGCTAATATTATTATCATTATTACACCTACTACATATTACAGGATCTTGGAGTTAGGAATGCCCCTTTAAACAGTACGTTGTGACATTACATACATTTGGGGGAGTTGGAGTCCATACGCTACACAGATTCCACTATATTTGGTAATGAGGAATTATTGATTGTCTGTGGTCACCTGGTAATGTATGACAGGACGTCTGCCATGAGCGGCCATTATTGCCCAATTTTCCCATCAGTAGAGTTTCTATAGTATACAATGCCTCTGTCATGTGTGATGTCCGCTGGGTGGGGGGGTAATGCTACATAATTAACCCTTCATGCCCATGTCATGCAGGACTTCATAGACCTCACCTTATCCAAGACCCAAAGAAAGACGCCTACAGTTATCCACAAGCATTACCAGATCAACCGGATCCGGCATTTTTATATGAGGAAAGTGAAGTTCACCCAGCAGAATTACCACGACCGCCTCTCCCAGATCCTCACAGACTTTCCAAAGTTGGATGTAAGTTGGTGTTTGGGGTTTTCTATCTGCTGGGACGTGGTGGGCACAGGGGCCCAAATACTGGATGGGATATGCAAAGTGGTGTCCAGCTCAATAATGATTGGCTGGGAGGAGTCACATGATCAGCGTTTTCACGCATGTGTGTTCAGGATTGGACACGATTGTTGGAGCCTTAGGGAGCATTCACACGCTGCCTGTTTGCTGCATTTTTTTTTGTACGCACGAGCTCATCACAATCCAGGAGTGGAGCAATCAGAGGAAAAGTGTATTACAGCAAAGAGACGTATTGTGAGATGGTGGTTACACTATAGGCTCCCGGACTTGTCTGAAGTAACACATGAACTAACAACAGAAAGGAGGCAGAATGTAATAAAGACAAATGGACGAATCTTTTCTTTGCAATCTGGAGACCGATTATTGAACGATAACTAACGAGGAGATTAGACAGACAGTACTATGAGTGGAATGCAGTGCAGGACCTACTGGGCACATTAGGGAAACTTTGACATCTTGCTACATGTTATGAATGTCATTGCATTCATGTGCCCATGACCACTGAGTTGATTGACATTATCTGTCTCGTAGTGGGGTGTTTTTAAGGCCGGCTTCAGACTGCGTTTGAGATCCGATCTGTAGCTGTCGCTTGAAGCAGACAGCCGCGGACTGGATCAGCACACAGGACCAGGGGGCTTTTATGCCCTCCGATCCTGTGTGCAGCCGCACGCAGTTCCTGCTGCTGATAGGTGAGGACCACGGCTGCACACAGGATCGGAGGGCATAATAGCCCCCCGGTCCTGTGTGCTGATCCAGTCCGCGGCTGTCTGCTTCAAGCGGACAGCTACGGATCGGATCTCAAACTCAGTCTGAAGCCGGCCTAAGAGTTTTCTTGGTGAATATAGACTACTTATCATCAGGACTATACTGTCACTAACTGGGTGTTTGTTTCTTACCAAAGTTTTTGTCTTAGATTTGTATTTCTTTTTGATGTTGATCGAAAAAATTAATAAACATGATATTGGGGAAAAAATGGTATAATAGAAACAAGTGCTCCACTTCTGGATTTAATCACCCACTCCTGGTTTATGATGAGCTCGCGCGTAAATAAATGCAGCAAATACACAGCGTGTGAACGCACCCATAGAAGCTTGCAGCAATGTTTTCTTTGAGATTTCCACAAGTCATTACCTTTGTGACAGCAGTCTATTAGACACAGCTCCCAGCTGTTGCAGAAGACAACTTGCAAGGCCAAGGTCCTGAATGGGAGACAAGTGATTGCCAGAGGTGCTCCATTCTGGACCCCAGGAGTCACACAGCTGTGATCTCATTTTCCCTGTTCTAGCCCTTTCTTCATATGGGAATTACAAGTACCTTCTACACTGGGTGCGGGTGTGTGGAACGGGCGCATGAAGGAGGAGTTGATGGCTGTGTGGTGCGGGCACATGGAGGAGTAGGTGGCTGTGGAGTGGGCGCGTGGAGGACTGGGTGGTTGCTTGGAGGACTGCGTGGACCGACGCAGGAGCTCTGTTACGCAGCTGACATCTGCTTTGTTTTCCCTGCTCCTTGTTTTTGTGCATCTTACAGTTCTAGCAAAGTGAATCTGATTTCTATGAATCTACCCACTGTGTTTTTCTATTAATGTTTTTTCTTACACTGCGGGAATTCACCTGTGGAACAGTTGTGAAATCCGCTGCCTTTCTATTTGTATGTTTTTGGATTTTTCACATAGACTTAAACGAGATGTAGAAAATCTGCATAAAAAAAATGCACATGCAAATAAACTTTGTTTATTAACTGAAAAATCACATTTTTGGTCATTTTTACCGCGCAGCCAATGCGGAGAATACCAGACCCAAGAAACCTTTGACAGAATTTGCGTAGATTTTTTTTTCACCACATTAAGAATAGTTTTTCTTTTCAGTACATTATACAGTGAATTGAATTTTCCTGTTCAAAACAAAATCTCGGTGCGCAAAGAGTCGAAGCCCTCCTATGGCCTTCCATGGTGACCATCAAATATAATAGTTATGACTCTTTGAAGAAGGGGAGAAAATAATCAATTGCGCACAAAAAACAAAAAAAATCTTCTTGGGAAGTGGTTAATGGAATGGTGCCGCACTAGTTAAAATAAATGGGGCATAAAGGGGTTCCCCACTAATTGGACATCTGCTTCTCATTCCCCATAAAAATATGAAAGCCTACTCTCGCCTCCAGTGCCGATGTAGTTCCAGTGATGTCCGAATTCGTGTTTCCGGGGCTCTTGTGACATTATGACACACAAGTCCCACAACCAATCAGCGCCATCTTCCTTCTCCCACCTTTGGACAGGTAACTAATTAACAGAAAAGGAGTGCTGCGGCTGCCACTCACTTCCTGTTGAGAACTCGTGTCTGAAGGCGGGAAGACGTCGCTGATTGGTCACGGGACTTGTGCGTCATAACAATGTCATGTGGCCCCTTTTACAGAGAGAACCCCCTTAATGTTCCATGTGTTGAGGCTGCTGAAGAAGTGAACACTTGATTAGTTTTCTCCTCATACTGTGCAGTTATTCTCTGAGGGTCCTCGCAGTGGGATGTTATGGGATCACCAATTCCAAGGGGACAACATTTTTTGTGTTTGGAGATTCTTTCAGTAAAAAAAATCAAATACAAAGTGGACAAAGTCTATATGAGAAGGTCTGAGGTGTGCGCAATCTTTGGCAGAGCTGCCTATGTGTCTAGGGCTGAGGAGATTGATGGTGGAGCTGGAGTTGGGTTCAGGGACATTGAGGTTTGGCTTAGCAACTGCACACAATGGCTGTGGAGTGTCTGGAGACAGTCGTGGTCCATTTTGGTGAAGTTGGATTCAGGGAAATTGAGGAGTTGGAGGTTTGGCTTACAAACTCCATACAATCCTCCATACACATGTATGCTCAGTTCTGTTGAGCATTCATTTTCTCCTTCGCCTCATTGGGGACACAGGACCGGGTAGTAGACAGCAACCAGACTCCTATGCCAGCTGCTTCTCTTGTTATTTCACCCCTCTGTGTTTTCCATCATTCTGAATACATTCCTGTCTTTTTTTCTTTCTCTCTAGGACGTGCATCCATTTTATGCAGATTTAATGAACGTCCTTTATGATAAGGACCACTACAAGCTAGCGCTGGGGCAGATAAACATCGCCAAGAACCTAGTGGACAAGTAAGGCTTCTCACTCTCACATGGACTCTTCTATCCAGTGATGAGTATATGGAGATCTTGTGACTTTCTTTTGTTGTGTCTTAGTGTGGCCAAGGATTATGTGAGGCTGATGAAATATGGAGACTTTCCTTGTACCGCTGTAAACAGCTGAAGAGGGCGGCTCTGGGGCGCATGTGCACCATCATCAAGAGGCAGAAGCAGAGCTTGGAATACCTGGAGCAAGGTAATTCAACCATGGCCACGCGTCTGGAGACACCAGAGGATCATTTATTTGTCTGTCTCTGCTATACAGAAAGATCAATTTTGACACTTTTGTTCTATTTTGTTTTTTCTTTCTCTTTATAGTCGTCAACATCTCTCCCGTTTGCCAACCATTGACCCCAACACCCGTACCCTGCTTCTCTGCGGTTACCCAAATGTTGGGAAATCCAGCTTCATCAATAAGGTTGTTAGAATCTGTATTATCATTTTGTTATTGTCGGATTCTTTGATAAATCGATCATGAAACTTGCAGCATTTTGCTTTTGCAGATTGCTTACCTGTTTTATTTATACACAGAGCAAAGTTATCTGATGCCTCCTTGAGACCTATTATTCTAGAGGACTATATTCTTTTGGTTATAGGATCCGCTCACTTCACTATTATCTATTAAAGGATAAATTTCACAATTGTCTTAAAATTTTTTTATATGGGTCTATAATTAATAAAGTATATAAAGGTTAATTGATATGTAAAATAGTTTTTTTCTCAGACATCTTCATATGGTGTAATTTTTTGTTCTTCTCCCCATATTAGATCACTTATTCTGCTAACTCTTGATTCTGTTCTATGAAAAATGAGGATCAGTCTATTTGGATCTCTACTATCCTATATTAATTGATCTCCAGTTTCGTACCTCTAATTTCATATGATGCTGTTTTTCGGCAGTCAATCTTCTAGGTACTTATTTAATCTGTGAAATTTACATAGATTTTAATCAGTAATGTATAATATATCTTGATCTTACAATGTTATGTAACTTCACTCACTAGTTTTAGGGTATTTCTATCCCTATGTATGGCTTCCTCCTCTGTAGTCCGATGTGGAATCTCTAGGACATATATTCAAGCATTAACTAATAATTGTAATTGTCAGTTCCACTATATAGTCTACCTCTAGATCACTTACAGTTTCAGACTTCCATTCATTAACTTCATCCTCTGCAAGTCCTGATTTGGTTTCCTTAATCTGGTATTCTGTGGTAATCTATACAAAAACATTCAATTACATCGGTTGCTAATTGCCAACCCACTGACTATTCTGTTACCTGTCACAGTTAATGAGTCTTAGTATGGTTTCTTAATATATTCAGCATAACCCATAACAATTAAGTTAGTTCTTTCTTTGCTGCAATGCTGCGTACTCACTGTGCTGGTTACTGGCTTTCACACTCCCCTGCTGTCTACTCTCCTCCGCTCTGCCGTTTGTCTCCCTCTGGAACGCTGGCTCCTTGATGTCTTGGAGCGGTGGTGGGGCTCCTGTCACTCAGTTGTTAATCAGCTGGGAGCGGTGGCGTGCAGGCACCGTGGCCGGCGGTGCCGCGTCCGCCTCCCTCCCACTTCCTTGTGCGTCACCCTCGCGTCACGTCAGCGTCAGGCGTCAGGTGACCACGTGCAGAGTCGTATTGGAATCGCTAGCGCTAGCGTGATTGGCTGGCAGGGCTGTCAGTCTCCGACGCGTTTCGTAAGAGGGCGTCTTACTTCCTCAGGGTTGACACCCCCTGCCTATGTCCTCACTCTTATAGGGGATTGGTGTGATTGGTCCTTCATCACATGCTTCACAGTAGCCAATCATACTCCTGTGTTCTCGTTCCTATCATTCCCAACAGATACCAGCGATCTCAATAATAACAAACTGTTCTCTCTACCCTGCGTGCTCTTAGTTCTATTCCATATTAGTTATTGCCTGTCTATATTGAAGGTTTCTTTTTACATCTATTACTCTGCAGTCTCTCATTCTGTGTAATTTATAGCAATGGTGTGATTTACCTATTTTTACAGAGTGTGTGATTCTATTTTAATTTGCACCTTGTTTGGTGTATTATATTCAGTTTATTCATTTTTCTGATGGGGTTTATAGGGGTTACCTGTATTTCCTTTCTATTTAATCATTAAATCCAAAAATTTCCATCTCTTGATTTAACCCCATTGGTGCCATGGAGTGCAGTTCGTAAATCCATTTCGTCTCACATCTACTCATCTTTGCTATACGATTGCCTCCCCTATAATTTTTTCTCGACTTTTTGAATAGCAAAAAATTTTTAATGTTCTTGTATTCCCATTATGCTTTTCTTTAAAGTGCCCTGCTCAGCTGGGAGTCAGAATAACTTCACATGTTCCAATATGTACCTTATTCGCACGGTTAGTGCTTCTTGACGTTCTCCACATAGATTTTGTCGCAGGGGATATAATACATAGAAACACTCTTGTATTGATGACGTTTCCTTATTTTAAGGACTTCGTTTGCTCTGATTATGGAACTGGAACGCTTATTAATTGTGATGTCATGGTTCGACTGCGCTACGATAAAAACTATGTAAATGTTTCTACAGATGTAAATAAGACTAGAAGAATAGCTGCGAAAAACAACACTATGAATATTAGAGGTTAGGAGAACTGATGGATCAATTTATAGGATAGTTAGGATCCATAATAACTGAATCCTCAATTTTTCATAGGAACAGAATTCAATTGGTTTTTTCAGATTAAGGTCTTATATGAGAGAAACGAAATATCACCAGTTTGAAAGATTGTCGAGACAACTATTGTTACTATCAATTTTACCCTTTATGATACTTGTTATGAAATTATAGACTCAATAAAAAAGTTTTAGACAATATTTTTGACATTTTTATCTTTTAGAATAGAATAATAGTGAAATTGAGCGCGGATCTTTAACCGTAACTTATACTAACTAAACAGGGTGGTCAATAAACGCGTACCCTAGTGGTCTTTTAGCAGCAAACTAGTGACAAAATATACAATGAACTCCTAGCCTTCAGGTCCTCCATATCTATCTTAAGGACTATATTTTTGTCAAATACTATGTCACAGTTAAAGGGATTTTAGCCTCTTTCTTGTGTTTTACATATGGGCTAAAGGTAGTAATATAATGTTAAAGCACCAAACCATCAGATTTTTTATCTCGCCACTGGAGTGGTGCTAAGTTCCCTGCCCCCATCTTACACTAAACTCCACAGTCTTCATCTGTAGTCAGCATCTCTCGGTCGGTCTCCTGTGATTAGAGATCTACAGAGCTCAGTGTCATGGAGTCTGCTGGAGTCACAATCAAACATTTGGGCCTCATTTGCTGTTGGCTCTCATTGAGATGTATTGAGAGCTTGTGACGTAACTTCCGGTAAGTAAGAAGGTACGGTCACAAGATGACACCACTGGACTGGAACGGCACCGAAAAAAAGTGAAAACGACCAGGACAGGGGACTTAGTTTTAAAGCAACACTCCAGTGCTGATCCCCTGCTACCCCTCCTCAGCCCCTTTCCCGCTGGAGTGGTTCTTTCTAGATAGCAGATACTTGTTTGCAGTCTGGGTACCCCCTTACTCGCTTGTCTTCTCTCCTACTCTTCCAACAAGTCATGGAAGTCAGTGGACTGTTCGATGATCAACATAGTCAACACCAGAATAGTATGGAGGAGGTAGGGGTTCGATAGTTGGGTGCTCAAACGCTCAAAACTGTTTAAAAATTATAATTATTTTTGGCAGCACATTGGATGTGCAGAACAAAATAATGAAAGTGCGGTTGGCTTGTCTGAACAGGCTTGTAAAGACCGCCATTGTATTCCATGTAGATTATCACCACTTATTTAACAGCTCCGGTTGGCTCGAGTCCCAGTGCTGGATTTTGGTTTTCTGTCACTACTTCATTATTCCTTCAGAAATGGCAACATGAACCTGGCTACACATAAGTAAATATAAAGTGAAAACGTTCTTTATGATTGTTTGTGGATGTGTTTTTCAGGTTACGAGGGCAGATGTAGAGGTCCAGCCATACGCCTTTACAACAAAGTCATTATTTGTGGGGCACATGGATTACAAATACCTCCGCTGGCAGGTAAGAACGTGTATGTGGTCAGAGTGTAATATATTCCCATCATCTTTGGGAGTAAATTGGTCCTATAAATGAAAATGAAAAAAATGACAGCACTTCCTAACAAACAAGTGCGAATAGGTCAAACTGAACATAAATATACTGTAACAATGAAACAGCTGCACTCTGGAATGCTAAGGTATGCAAACACTGGATATAGCAATATGGACATTGCATTATTGCTAAGGAAATACATTTAAAAATTGAGGCATTTGGTGCTCAAAAAAGGCAAATCTCTGCAGCGAAAAAATAAAATCCCTCCATTCATGAGAATAGAGACAGTAAATTGCAAAGTTAAGAATTGCAAGAATTTACGATGTCAATCTTTTTAAAATCAGAATTTCCTAAAGAATAAAAAATTAATTTGTCACTTTGAGCTGTTGTGATGGAGTCTTCGAGAGCTTGTTTTGAGCGGTGAACTGATACCATTTTACTGTACAAAGTGTTTTGAATACTTGCATGTTTTTCTCAAATGTACAATTATATGTAGAATCGTGCCACTTAAAGGGAACCTGCCACGTTGTATGTGCAGTCCGGTCAGTGGAAAGCCTGTATAGAGATCTAGGAGTTGAACAGAACGACCTATATATTGGTTTGTTGGAAAAGATTCAGTATACATTTATATTATTATTCATTGACATCCCTTGTGTTTGTTTGAAGGTGGTCAGTGCTACTACTAGTAGCCATCGTTGCATCCACTGGACTCCTTCATGTAAATACAAGCGATTTTAATGAATAAAATACAAGTTTTATCAAAAAAAGAGATATCAGTGTGATCATCTCATCTTGCTGTTCAACACCCTGCAGGTCTGATACCAGGTTTCCTTTAAATGCTGCAGTTAGAGCTGTGTAAATGGTTAAAGTCTCTATCAATCGGATCCGGTATAACACCCGATGTGACCTCTTGAACCTGCTCCATACACCCGACATGTGTTGGATGCATACTTGACAATTCAGGACAGGGTTATCTTTAAAATAGGAATAGTCCACTGTAAATATAATGAATGTCGGTACATTTTTAAGAGTTTACGTTACTGATGAGTGACTGACACTTCTCATGGGACACGTTGCAGGTAGTGGACACCCCCGGGATTCTGGATCATCCCCTGGAGGACAGGAACACCATTGAGATGCAGGCGATCACTGCGCTGGCTCACCTCCGGGCCGCCGTCCTGTACGTCATGGATGTCTCGGAGCAGTGTGGACACACTATAGAGCAGCAGCTGGAGCTCTTCAACAACATCCGTCCTCTGTTCTCCAATAAAGTGAGTCGCATCATCATAGGCTGAAGGATGATGACACGAGAAAAGAAAACTCATCACCTTTATTCTTCCCCTCATAGCCTCTCATCATCGTTCTGAATAAGTGTGACGTGAAGCGCGTCTCTGAGCTTGACAAGGAGGAACAGGTAAGAACATGTGACACCTAAAACCTACTGGATGGTAACGTGGTACAGCAGAACGAAGAGCCAACTGGGTCATTATATAGCTTTGGTGGTCCAAAGTAAAAATCATCAGTAAGGAGGGTCCTAAATATTGGCTGTAGAAATTACATCACAAATTCGTGACCATCACTTCTGCAAATGCTTTGAAGCAGTTTGTTGAGCAATCAGGACTTTGTAAACCCTGAACTAAACTTTATTCGTGGTTTGATCTCATCTTGACATTAAAGTTGTCCATCTTTGAGGGCCAATTTTGATTCTTATTTTATTTATTTTTTTTTTGTATAAATCAATGTTTATTAACTTTTGGGTGATAACAATGTCCAAAACAAATGGTACTCGAAAAACCATTAGCATGTTGTATACAAATAACACAGTAAACTAGGAAACTATCCAAGTGGCATACTGCAGACTCATGCATTTAACCAAAACGGGCCACACAGAATATGACCCTATATGAGGCCATTCCTCTCCTTGACATATGATCATGTTAATACAATGAATGCGTATTGAGTCATATGAGCAGCATTGTTTAAAGAATCTCATGTACAGTAGAGTACTCTAAGCATATAACATATTTAGTAAGTAAGTAGAAAGGATAGAAAGGAAAGTAAAGAAGGAGAAAGAAAAATTTTGTAGAGTGGGAGAGAGAGGGGGTAAGAGGGATTGGGGTCAAAGGAACTGGAAGGATCAGTAACCACGTATATAAATAATCGGGTGTCATGGGTTTTAGGTGTCTATTCAGCTGTGTTGTGTCAACCAAGACTTTAAGAATTCAGATTCTCGGACCATTAACCATGGTGCCCACAAGTCACAGTGTCTCGTGATACTACCTTCATCCGGCATGCTATGAGCAATCAATTCCTCCATTCTACAGGTGTTATTCAGTTCATGGACTAAATCTCCCCTAGTCGGGCGTTCTGGCCTCAACCACAGTCTAGATATAAGGAGTCTCGCTGCCGTGAGGAAATAACGGAGAAGGGATTTTTTGAATTTAGCTATGGACATACTCGAGCACGATAGTAAAGCCAGCTGTGCATCAATTTTTATTTGAGTGTGGGTTGTCTCACCGAACAGGTCCTCCACATCGCTCCAGAAGGTACGCAAGCGGTCACACCCCCACCATATATGGAGATAAGTGCCTCTTTGGCCACACTGTCTCCAGCAATCGGCCGATTTGGAAGGAAACAGTCTGTTAATCTCCGCTGGGCATCTGTACCATCGTGCCGCTATCCTGTAATTGCGGTCTTGTGAATCGACAGACATAGAGGATTTGCGGATAAAGAGAAAAATTTTCTCCCATTCCAATGCAGTGAAAGTCCTGTTAAGATCATGCTCCCATCTAGTGGTGAAGGTGGGCATAGTGTCTGTGGAACCTCCCGCCAATTCTTGAAATAATTTGTATAAGGTAGAAACTGTACGGTCCAGGGGACAGCCGTCTGTGCACCACTTCTCAAATTGGGTTAGTGGTCGAAAGACATTAGATCTGGGTAGAGACCGGACGTAGTGTTTCAATCTGGCCATGTGAAACCAGGCGTCTGGGGGTGGGACCGAGCCAGGAAACAAGCACCCAATGTCACTGACCGTATCGTCTTTGATGAAGCAAGCTAAGGTCGGATGGGAGGATCTGTCCAGGTGTAGAAACCCCCGCTCGTTTTGACTCATTCTAAACTGAGGATTACCGAAAATTGGTGTCATGGGTCCTGGGATCGACGTTAGTCGTAAAGTCTTGTTGTATCTTTGAATAAATAGTTTCAGTTGTTTAGTAATGAAACCACCTGATATCCCTGGTAACAGCCCTCCAGACCAGATCTCTGATAGAGGGTGAGAGGTAGACAAACATCTCTCGCTATGGGTCCATTTTTTGGGTTTTTCCAATTGAAACAGGTCTATGATGCATTTACCCATGGAGGCAAGATGGTACAACTGAAAATCTGGGAGACCCACCCCTCCTCTCTCAACTCTTCGGGTCAAAAGACGGTACGCTAGCCTGGCTCGTTTATGGGACCATATAAATTTGATGACCATGGTCTTCAGCCTAGAGAAGAAAGAGGCGGGAAGAAGGTATGGGATAGTCTGGAAATAATACAATAATCTAGGAAGAAGGTCCATCCGGACTGCATTGACCCGCCCCATCCATGATAATGAGAATTTATGCCATTTGCTAAGATCTGTCTCTACTTGTTTTAGTAGAGGCTGATAGTTCAGGGAGAACAGGGTAGCCGGATCATTTGTCAGGTGGATGCCGAGGTATTTAAGGGCGTCTTGCTTCCACTTGAACCCATAATCAGACTTTAACAGACGAACCACCACCTCTGGGAGGGATACGTTCAGCATGTCTGATTTTGACATATTGATTTTAAAGTTGCTCAACTGCCCATACCTACGAATTTCGGCAAGACAGTTCGGAAGGCTGATCAATGGGTTGGACAAATATAGAAGCAAGTCGTCCGCAAATAGGGCTAATTTATGTTCCCCCCCATTCATTGGGACCCCACTTATGGAAGTATTGCCCCTAAGAGAGGAGGCCAGGGATTCCATACACAGGACATAAACCAGAGGGGAGAGCGGACAACCCTGTCTTGTGCCATTGGATATGTTGAACAGCACAGAGAGGGATCCGTTAATGCTAATACGTGCAGTAGGACCCGCGTACAGCGCCCTGATAAATCTCAACGCACTGCCCGACAGGCCCAGATGACGTAGGGTCTCAAATAAAAACATCCAGTGCATCCTGTCGAACGCTTTTTCTGCGTCTAGGGACAGGATGCATACTGGGATTCCCCTCCTTCTGGCCCCGTCGATAAGCGAGACCGAGCGTATCGTGTTGTCCCTGGCCTCCCGACCTGGACAAATCCAACCTGGTCCATGTTAATGACTTCCGGCAAGCCCTCCTTCAACCTGTTGGCTATGATCTTTGCATAAACTTTAATATCTAAGTTGATCAATGAGATAGGGCGATAGTTGCTGCAGACCGAGGGATCCTTCCCTGGTTTGGGCAGCATCACAATATGGGCCATAAGAGCTTGTTTAGGGAATGCCGAGCCTCCGGCTATCGAGTTGCATACCTCAAGGAATAAAGGACCCAGTCCATCTGAAAACATTTTAAAAAAGGCAGCGGTATATCCATCTGGCCCCGGGGCCTTGCCAGCCTTTAAACCAGCAAAGCCTTCTGTAATTTCTTCTAACGTGAAGGCCTCTGACAAGGCTTCAATAGTGGACTGTGGAAGGGGTGGAATCCCACTACGTTTTAAATAGTCCTGTATTTTCTGTTTTAACTGGGAATGTTCCAAGTCCCGGAAGTGCCCCCCCAGATTATATAGGGAGTTATAATAGTCCCGAAAGACTGTCAGTATGTCGCTGTTTTTATGGCACTTGGAGCCGTTAGATGTCTGAATAAATGGTATAGTGTTGTGGAGTGCTCTAGGATGGAGTTGTCTAGCTAGTAATTTGCCGCTTTTATTCCCTAGATGGTAAAAACGTGCGCGTATCCTATCTCTAAAGCTGCGATCCTTCTGGTCTAGTATCTTAAGTAGTTGGTGCCGCTTCTCGGATAGTTGAGCAAATACAAGTGAGGAAGGATCTCGCTTATGGGCGTCCTCTAATTTAGATATTTCTTGTAGGAGTGTTGTCATCTCCCGCGTCCTGAGTTTTTTCAAACGCGCCCCATGTGAGATAAATATGCCTCGTAACACGCTTTTAAGTGCCTCCCACCGTATGGGTGGTGTGGTTTGGTCATCTCGATGGTCACGAACAAAATCAGTAATAGCTGCTGTGATGGCATGTCGGCAAGTCGTGTCATGTAGCAGATTGTCATTTAACCTCCATGTGTATTCCTTTGAACCTCCCTCCATCAAGCAAAGAGAGATATAGATGGGAGCATGATCTGACTGCAATATATGTCCAATTGAGGCCCTTACCTTCCGCTCTAACAGAGGTTGGGAGATATAAAATCTGTCGATTCGGCTATACACAGAATGTACATGGGAGTAGTAAGTGTAGTCCCTGGTGGTTGGGTGAAGGGCCCGCCAAACATCCACCAGGGCCACCCCCTCCCATTGTCTATCAAGACGGCGAACAGATGACACAGATTGGGATGACTTACCAGCGGAGACGTCGACAGAAGGGTCCGACGGGTAGTTAAAGTCTCCCCCCAGAACGACGGGGCAAGAACCCGCGAACTCCTCCAATTTTGTTCTAAGGCTAGTTGCAAAACGATGTGGGGACCTGTTGGGAAAGTACACATTAGCCAAAACCAAAGTGTGGGAAGCCCAAGAGATTTGGAGGAAGAGATATCTGCCCATCGGGTCCACCAACTGTTTGAGAACAGTGGGGTGGAATGTCTTATGGAAGGCTATAGAGACCCCCTTGGATTTCGCCAAGGGGTTTGAACTGTGGAACCAAGTCGTATAGTACCCAGAGACATATTGAGGCACGGAATCGGTCCTGAAATGTGTCTCCTGTAACATCAGGACGTGGACCTTATTTTTATGTGCCGAGTATAAGACTTGGCGGCGTTTTTCTGGTATATTTAAGCCATTAACATTGTATGAGCAACAGGTCCAATCAGCCATGATCTAAGATAGGTGGTTTAGGACATTTAAAGATACCATTGCCTGTTCCAGACCGTAAGGGAAGGGAGGGGGGGAGGAAGAGAGGAAAAAAATAGCATAAAGAGAAAAAGGAAAAAGAAAAAGACATAGTAAATATTGAAATATTGAACTTTCAAACTGAAATGACAAATTAACAGCATAACCACAGACTGGACAAATATGTCCTCGTGTCTGTTTCACTATTCAGGGGATGTGGAAGCCAACAGGGCTACCGCTCCGTCCTCCGCCGGCACCCAGGGACTCTCGTGTATGTTATATATCCCGGAAGCTAGCATATTGGTGACCTTCTATGTGACAGTGGTGATGGGGAAAAGGGGTCGGGAAAGGGGAAGGGAAGGGTGGAGAAGAAGGGGGTATGGGAAAGGGGAAATCGGGAGGGAGGGGGGAACATAGGGGAGGGAAGAGGGGATGGGGAGGTAAGACAAGGGAAGGAGGGATTGTTATAGTAGTGGTCAGTCAAAAATAATAGCATCTATCAAACATGTATTTCGTATAGACCAAAATGGTCAGAGGTCATAACATAACAAAAGTGACCATTTCTTATAGCTGAGAGAACGTTTTCCAGCTTCTCATTCACCCTGTAGGGGCGGCAGAAAATTTCTCTCCAGGCGGCCGTCTAGCGACCTCGTGATCAGGGGTCCCGAGGAGAGGTACCATTCAAGTGGGGGACCTACTGGATGCTCCTCTTCGGCCAACCTCCCTCCATCTTGGAAGGGGAGGTGGGAGACCCGAGGCCGCAGGCCAGTCCGGAAGGTCAATATCAGGCAGTCGAAGTGCACGTAAGAAACCTGGTAGATCTCCTTTTTTGCGGAAGGTAGCAGATTGGCCATCTTTTGTGGCAATGAGTTGAAAGGGGAAGCCCCATCGATAGGTGATGTTGTTGTCCTTAAGTGCCGACAATAAGGGTCTTAATCCTCTCCTCTGCTGTAGGGTACGACGTGCCAGATCTGGGTATAGGGAGATGTTAGTGTTCATGAAAGAAATACGTCCCTGTGCCCTGGCAGCCTGCATAATGGCATCTTTCACAGTAAAAAAGTGCACCCTACATATGACGTCTCGGACTCTGGACTCATCTGTGGATCTCGGAGCAAGTGCCCTGTGCACCCTATCCATCTCTATGGCGGGTCCCTCAGGTTCTCCCAGCACTTGATTGAAGAGCTGTTGCACCACACTTCTCAGCTCACCGGAGGGAACAGACTCAGGAAGACCGCGGACACGGATGTTGTTCCTCCGGTTACGGTTCTCCACGTCTTCCTGGCCTGAGAGTAGCTCCTCTATTAAGTTAGAATGGGACTCAATCAGAGCTCTGTGGGCTTGCAGTTCATCTAACATGGCCTCCTGAGTCTGCTCCACCACTTCTACCCGGGCTGTGAATTCCCCCTTCAGGGCCTGGATCTCCTGCCTATAGGTGCCCTCCAGGCGTGAGGCCAGTCTATCCAGGTCATCTTTAGTGGGTAAGTGTTTGATTAGATTACTTAGCTCAGACTCCGGGTGATGATCATGTGGAGCTGTGTGGCGGGCTTCCTCCTCTTCTCCTCCCTGCAATGCTGCGTATCTGTTACTCCTCTCCCGCCTCTCTCTGGCCGCAGCTCCCGCGCTGTGAGGGGCCGCCGCCATCTTGGGTGTTACTGAAGCTGAGCGCGGCAAAGTGGAGGAGCGGAGATATTTGTCTAGGCTCGTCTCCGGTCCCTGCGCTGCGGGTCCACCGTGTCCCTGGTTCTTCCCGGTCCGGCCCATGTAGTTGAGGGCTCCGGGGATGGCGGGAATGTAAGCCTTCTGGGTGCCTGTGTAGCGGAGCGGCAAGAAGCGTGTCCTAGCTCTCCATCAGCAAGCCACGCCCCCCTTTATTTATTTTTTTAACCCACATGCATGTCTTTGGGCCTAAAGAAATGGTGTGATTGGGTTTCATTAAATATTCTCCTTCACCTCGTTGGGGGACACAGGACTGTGGGTGTTATGCTGCTGTCCTCTAGGAGGCGACACTAAGTGATCTGAAAAAGATCTGCAGTATACACCCCTGAGACTGACCTCAGTTACTCAGTTTTTGCTTAGTGTCTTTAGGAGGCAGACATCCTTTCCACTTAATTTTATTTTTCTTTTTTTTCATTCCGTTTTACTCTACGGCCTGTACCACATGCATGGCCACTCTCCCTAGTGGTAGTACTACACTGCACTGCCAGGACTGTGCCCCCACTATGGCCCAGAGCCTACCACCGCTGAGGCCACACAACCTAATTCCACTGATGCACCCGAATGGGCAGTTCTCCTATCTCAGTCCATGACTCAATCATTGGAGAAACTCTCATCCATTTTGATCCAGGCCCTGCAGACCCATCCCACTCCTGCCACCTCAGGTCAGTCCACAACACCTGGGGACTACACTGATAACAGTAATCCCCCTAGATGCACGAGCTGACAACCTCTGCCTTCAGGCTCAAAACAGGATGGAAAAGCGCTCAAAGGAGCCTCTCTCTGGCTTCCTTCCTGAGCTCCCATGCTTCCCACACCAGGGACAGCCGTCAGGGGTCACTACCCTCAGAGAGGTATTGCGACCTTCGAGGTTGATTTCCCTGATACTGCCATGGTCGAGGATCTCATTAAAGCCGTTAATCAGGCTCTGGACATTACTGATCCTCCTACCGAACCTCCTGAACATGCGGTTTCCTTTACGAGGGCTATACGCCCACACAAGTACTTGGACCATCCTGTATTCCAAGAAGTCCTGCAGAAACATAGGTCCCACCCGGACAAGAGATTTGACAACAGGAAAGCGATGGAAACACGCTACCCCTTTTTGCCCGCATTAACTCAGGAATGGTCGGATTTCCCCCAGGTGGATCTCTCCAGTTTCTCGCCTGGCAGCCAAAACTCTCCTCTCTATTCCGGACAGCTCCTCCAGCAAAGATGCCACAGACTGCCAGGTGGAGCAGATGACCCGCTCAGTGTTTGAGGCCCCGGGTTCATCTTGGTTTCAGTGCTTTGCGTCAGTATGGGTTGCAAAGGCAATCATGACCTGGGCAGGTAACCTCCACGCTATTCCACATACCAGGGACCCAGATCCGGAGTTGTCAGACATAGCGGCGCAAATTTCTGTTGCCTGCAGAATACCTAGTACACGCTTCTCTGGACACTGCAAATTGCTTGGCTGTGGCGACCTCCAATGCCATTACGATTAGACGAGTTCTTTGGCTCCGGGAATAGAAGCCAGATTCAGCTTCCAAAAAGTCCCTGACAAGTCTTCCGTACCTTAGTGGCAGTCTCTTTGGAGAAAAGTTGGATAAACTTATCTCGGGTGCCACAGGAGGTAAAAGTACCTCTCTCCCTGAACTAACACCAAAATGGCCCTTTGTTCGCCGACAACAAACGCGTTTCCGTTCCTTTCGGAACTCGTTTGGCTGGTCGACCTCACGACCGAGAGAGTAACAGTGCTTCCCCACGCAGGGATAGACCCTCCCAGACCCAACAGAAATCCAACTCGGTTTGGCAATCCAACTGTAGACAATCCAAGACCAGAGGCTCTAGACCCCAGAGATACTCCTCTTCATGGCTCGCTCCTACCGGAAGATTCTTTCCCAGTCGGCGGCCAACTATTCCATTTTCAACATATCTGGCTTGCCGTCACAGACGATAACCGGGTCAGGGAATTGGTGTCTTCCGGTTACAAAATCAGGTTCTTAAGCCACCAGCCAAACCGATTCTTTCCCTCCATCCCCCCCAAGATCCCCAACAAAGTCAAGGGCTTTTTACCATGCCATAGAATCCCTCCTGCAAACCAGGGTGGTAAACCTGGTTCCTCCAGAAGAAAGATTTCAGGGGTTTTACTCCAACCTATTTGTCGTACCCAAGAAAAGAGGGTCGGTCAAACCCATCCTAGACTTAAAGCACCTAAACAAATTTGTTCGGGTGCGCCATTTTCGCATGGAGTCCCTTCGCTCTATCATTTCCTCCATGGAACAAGGAGAATTCCTTGCTTCAATAGACATTCAAGATGCGTACCTTCATATTCCAATCTCACGGACGCATCAAAAATTCCTAAGGTTCGCCACCAACGAGCAACATTTTCAAGTTGTCGTACTGCCCTTCGGCCTTGCCACAGCCCCATGGGTTTTCTCGAAGGTCGTGGCTGCCGTCATGTCCATTATGTATTTGCGAGGAATAGTAGCCCTTCCATATTTGGATGACCTCATCAAAGCTCCCTCATTCAGGACCATTACGTTGGACACGCTGGTTCGCCTAGGCTGTTTAGTCAACTTGCCAAAGTCGTCTCCAGTCCCAAGTCAGACATTAATTTTCCTGGGAATGCTCTTCAACACCTCCCGAGGGTTGGTACTTATCCTTGCGACAGGACCAGAGCCCTTAAACAAGGAGTCCGCACCCTCCTCCGCCCATCACCTCACTCCCTTCGCTTTGCTATGAAAGTGTTAGGTATAATGGTCGCGGCCATGGAAGAGGTCCAATTTGCACAGCTGCTCCTCAGACCCCTTCAGCGGCAGATTCTGACAGCATGGGACAGGTGCCCCTTCTCGCTGGACAGGACCTTTCGTCTCTCACCAGTTGCCAGGCGCTCCCTCCACTGGTGGCTTTGTCCAACATCTGTCTCGGGGCAGGTCCTTCCTTCCTGCTATTTGGGAGGTCCTGAGCACCAATGCCAGCTTACTAAGCTGGGGAGAAGTGTATCGCCATCACACTGCGCAGGGTAGATGGTCTCACTCGGAATCCACCCTGCCTATCAATCTCCTGGAGATTCGAGCAATTTTTCTGGCTCTAAAGGCATTTTATTACCTGCTAGAGGGTCGTCGCATCCGAGTACAATCAGACAATGCCATTGCTGTGGCATGCGTGAACCACCAGGGCGGGGCTTGCAGCAAACTGGTGATGCGCGAGGTAGAACCTATCCTCCGGTGGGCCGAGAACAACAAGTCAGTTCTGTCGGCAGTCCACATCCCAGGGGTTGACAATTGGGCGGCAGACTTCCTCAGCCGCCAGGGCGTCGCATCAGAAGAATGGGCCCTTCACCCGTAAGTCTTCCAGCTGATTTGCAGACGGTGGGGGGGACCCCATACATGGACCTCATGGCGTCTCGTCTCAATGCCAAGGTACCCAACTACATGGCCAGGTCCCACGACCCACAATCCCTGAGCGCACTTTCAGCTACTCTACATCCCCCCCCCCCCCCCCCCCCCCCCCTCATACCCACAGTGGTGAGGAAAATCAAGTCAGAAGGGGTCCCAGTAATACTTTTGGCTCCGGACTGGCCCAGACGCGCCTGGTATGCTGACCTGGTGCAGCTCGCCGCTGACGTCCCTTGGTGACTTGCGGACCGCCCGGATCATCTCTGAGGGTCCGCTTTACCACCAGAATTCGAAGGCTCTGAATTTGACGGTGTGGCCCTTGAGACCTGGATACTAACTCAGGCTGGTTTTTCCCCAGATGTGGTACAGACCATGACTAAGGCGTGTAAACCAGTCTTGGCAAGACCTACCACCGTACATGGAAAATCTTTTGGACATGGTGCAGGTCCTGGAATCAAGCACCCTTAAAATTTTTGTTGCCAAGCATTTTGCCTTTCTACAATCCGGCCTAGATGCTGGCCTTTCCCTAGGCTCTCTTAAAGGGCGGTCTCTGCTCGCTCCGTTCTTTTCCAATGCCGACTAGCAGCCAAACCTCAGGTGAAGACTTTCCTTTAAAGGGGAGGCCTATTTAGTCCCCCTTACAGGAAACTGTTAGGGTACCTTCTCACACCACAACCATGGGAGACATTTTTTTTCTCGCTGGAATTATCGCCGCCAAATTGTCTCCTTATTGCGGCATGTGTTTCGGGAATTTGGCGGCGATAAAAACAATGTCGCCTGGTTTCGATTACACAGCAGAGCTGTACACGCCGCATTAAGGAGGCAATTTGGCGGCGATAATTCCAGCGAGAAATATCGCCACCAAAAATGTCTTCCCTGGTTGTGGCGTGAGAAGGTACCCTTAGACGCATGGGACCTCAACATGGATTTGGACGCCCTGCAACAGCCTCCTTTTGAGCCTCTCAGAGATATTTCCCTCCGGCTTCTGTCACAGAAGGTGGCGTTCTTGGTGGCGTTTACCTCCATCCGTCGAGTGTCGAAGCTTGCAGTTCTCTCCTGCAAGGAGCCCTTCCTGGTGTTTCATCAGGATAAGGTAGTATTAAGACCGGTGCCCTCTTTCACCCTGAAAGTCGTTTCTTCCTTCCACCTGAATGAGGACATCTCCTTACGTTCCTTCTGTCCTGCGCCGGTACACAGAGTTGAGAAGGCTCTGACTCCCTGGATCTAGTTCGTGCTCTAAGAATCTGTGTGTCCAGGACGGCTCCTTGTGAAAAACTGACTCCGTCTTTGTCCTCCCAGAAGGACACAGAAGAGGCATGCGGCCTCCAAGGACACTCTAGCCAGGTGGATCCTGTCCACCATCCAAGACGTTTACAGACTGAGAAACCTGCCTATTCCGTTAGGCATTAAGGCACATTCCACGCGTGCGTGGGAGTCTCTTGGGCCATTAGGCACCAAGCAATCTGTACAACAAGCGTGTAAGGCAGCCACTTGGTCTAGCCTCCACACATTTGCAAAACACTACAATGTGCATACGCATTCCTCGTCTAGGTAGACGCATCCTCCAAGCAGCAGTAGCTCGCCTGTAGTGTGCGGCAGGTGTTCATTATATTCAAAATACTTCTCCCACACGGGGACTGCTTTAGGATGTCCCACAGTCCTGTGTCCCCCAATGAGGCGAAGGAGAAAAGAAGATTTTTGTGTACTCACCGTAAAATCCCTTTCTCTTAGCCTCTAATTGGGGGACACAGCACCCTCCCTGGTTGCCCTATTGGGCCTGGTTATGGTTATGTATTTGCTATTTGCTTTCTTTCCATGGTTGCCTTGTTATAGGCTATGGTTTTTTTCCTCTTGCTCCTACTGCTTTAGCACAAAACTGAGTAACTGAGGTCAGTGTCAGGGGTGTATACTGCAGAGCAGGAGCCACTTTATCTTTTTCAGATCACTTAGTGTCGCCTCCTAGAGGACAGCAGCATAACACCCACGGTTCTGTGTCCCCCGATTAGAGGCTAAGAGAAAAGGATTTTATGGTGAGTACACAAAAATCTCCTTTGTTCATCGCTTGCACTCCATAGCTGTAGTGTTACTGTCAATTGCTGCAGAATGAGTCAACTGAGAATCAATCAGCCGCCCAACCTTGACGGTCTGGGGAGTTTGTAACTGTTATCTGACTTTAGCTCATCTCAGCTGATTTATCACCACAGACCTCATTAAAGCTGACTGTTCAGGAAACAAAGAGCCTGTAAAAGTCTTAACAGTGCAAAACATTTAATGAAACCCAAATGAGAAACTGATTTTTATGTCCAAATACATTGAAGTGCAAAAAAAGGCAGTAAAATAGTGTAAAACGGGGGTGGGCTGCTGCCTAGAATGCACCAATCAACGTGCTGTATCACTGATTAGCGGTCATTGTGTGCACAAAATCTGTCTATAAAAAAACTAAACGTACGTTTATAAGGTGTTTTTTCCTTTCTGAGATTTTCCTTGTTCTTTTAGAAATATAGCTATTAGTGTAACACATGAGGTGATATGGTTGTATTAATGATTTTGTGACCCATGGGTGTCAGATTTCCTGGGTGTCCCAATTTCTGAACTGATGGCACTGTGCCCCTAAGCCTGGCACTGGAGTGGCTGCACACATGGCATTTCTACATGTCCTATGTGCTTACTTAGGTCTCAGATTTCCACCATTCACTGTATGGGCTGAATCGTACGTCACATTGTAAGTGAAATTGCAGCAACAATGTGGCAGATATTCTGCAGTTTCAGAAAGTTATGGGAAGTGAAAGGCTGCACATCATATCATGGTAGAGTTGGAAGGGACCTCCTGGGTCATCTGCTCCAACCCCGTGCTCAAAGCTGGTTGACTAAATCATCCCAGACAGATGTCTGTCCAGCCTCTGTGTGAAGACTTCCTTTGAAGGAGAACTCACTACCTCTCGTGGCCGCCTGTTCCACTCGTTGATCACCCTCACTGTCAGAGTTTATTTAATATCTAATCTGTCTCCGTCCATTGCTTCTAGTTTTTCCTTGTGCAAATGAGAACAAAGCAAATCCCTCTACAGTGTGACAGCCCTTGATGTGTAGACAGCTATTAAGTCTCCTTAACAAATACGCAATAACTAGGGACATTGCAAAGTCTGTGCTTCTGTAGAAACCATTGCCTACACTTTATGGCAAGTGTGAGGTAGTGCATACCTAGGGGGTTCGCTTGGCAGCATAAGTGACACCAACAACGATGTTTAACGTAACACAAAACAGTAGTTTATTAAATTTCGTCATAAACCTGCTCATTACTCACATATACAACATAAATCATTACATTTGACATATAATACTCTATTCCCATAGTCACATTACAGGACATTATTACCATAGCCACATTACAGGACACTATTCTCATAGTCACACTTTTATACATCATCAACAGAACAGTAAGGCGTCCCATACCAACCCTTAAAGACCTCAGTCTGGTTATAATGGTGGTTATGCCCGCTTGGCAGTATTCACATGAGACATCATACATGGCACTTTTATATAATCCATAATGATTCACACATGTCAACAGGACCACACACACACACACACACACACACATCTTCAGTCGCTCGTAGATTTCTGTTGATGTCAGCCTTGTCAGGCCCAGACCACACACACACAGTCCCCCATGGACCTCAGCCTCTCGAGTCAGAGGGACAGGCATTGAGAGCTAGGCTCCCCTCCGTGTCCCCGAGGGACGGGAGCCCTCTGACACAGGTTCTCTTTCAGAAGCCCATGTCTGTTCTCCCTGACTTCCAGCACCAGGCAGCTATTATCATGGCTGCCACACCCACACCTGCAATGCAGTGATAATCAGCACACTCCACACACAGAGACCTAGGTGCACTTAACCCTATATGCACCCTTCAGGTCTAGTACAGCAATCACTCCTACACTCAGGTACTGGTCACCCTGTGTGCACGGCTCAAGGTAAATGTGATGTATACTGGCCATGGGCTCTCATGCCGGTCATACCTCAAACAAGTAACACCTTGGTGTTTTCTGCAGAAAATCTTCAAGGACCTGGAGAATGAGGGCCTGCCGATGATCGAGACCAGCACCCTCACAGAGGAAGGCGTCATCCAAGTGAAAACTGAGGTTTGCTGACCTTGTGATTGTGACTACGAGCTGTCTTTTCAGGGCTGTGGAATATAATGCCTGTTTTCCTTTCAGGCATGTGACAGACTGCTGGCTTATAGAGTGGAAACCAAGATGAAGGGCAACAAAGTGAATGATGTCCTGAACCGGCTGCACCTAGCGGTACCAAGTAAGAGGGATGAGAAGGTGAGATAGCAAATGTCCTCAAAAACTGTCACCTGCTCCGACTGGATGTTATGACATAGTTTGTTTATATTGATGGGGTTCTCTGATGGAAACAAGCTATCCCCTATGCCCTAAGGATGGGTGATAACTGATTGTTCAGGATCTGACCGCTCAGAGCCACACATAAGGAGATCCGGAACCTTTTCTCACCATTGTAATGGGCGTGGCAGGGCGCATGTTCTGCCTGTTTGGCTCCATTCATTCCTTATAGGACAGTAAAGTGCTGCACTCTGCTTTTTTCGGAAGCCCCATAGGGAAGGAATGGATGTGCGGCAGTCAGGCGTCTGACCTGTTGAATCATTTCTAATTAGGGGAGAAACGCTGCTAGCGGCCCTTTTTTTTATTTTTTTATGCTGCCGGACCTGGCACAACCACACTTGTTACACCCGACTTCAAGCCCCATAGACAATGCGTAGGCTTCCCTTATCTGGGCCGCAAGTCGGCTGTTAGGCGGCCGATCCGGCATATTTTGTAAAAGTGAAGAACATGTTAATTCATTTAATATTAAGTCTTCAATTAATCTGTTTCAGGAAAGACCGCCTTTTATACCAGAGGGTGTTGCATTAAGAAAGAAACGTATGAATATTGAAGCCCCCAAGAAGAAATTGGTTAGTGGTTGTTCCATTTTCCTTCATTTTCTTACTTTTTTCAGAAATAGAAATCCAAACCTAAAATTTCTTCTATGCATGTTCACATGCAGTTTTATCCCATTTTAAATGGATCCTGTCACCTTGGAAAGCGCTATAAAGGGGGTTGTCCACTACTCATACAATTCCTTCTCATTTCCCATGTTTGGCCTCATTAACATTAAAAAATGGCTTATACTCCCTTCAGCTGCCGATGCACCCCCAACAGTGTCAGTCCTCACTCTACAAGGGCTCACATGAGGTTGTGACATCACATGAGCACTGCGCCCAATCACCGCTGCATTCTCTGTCCCCACCTTTGGACATGTGAGTAATCAACAGGTAGTGAAAACTGCGTCCTGGAGAAAGAAGCGGCGGAGGTTTGGGCGCAGATGTCATGTGACGTCAAAACCTCAAGTAAGCCCTAGAACACAAGTGCCAGTATAGGTTATTTTATTTTAATGGGGCACACGGAGGGGTTGTTTAAGTCGTGGACAGCCCCTTTGACTGCAGAACTATAGTCAATCTGCAGGTTAATAGTGTTACAATACTGCCTGGCCGCCTTACTGAAACTGCAGCTAACGGGAGTAAAAACTTATCTCCTCCCGGAAGCCAACACCTTTCAGTCATGTGGAGTCTGTATGGAGCCGCTACATTAATCACTTACTATACTGTGATTTTTGGTTGTAAGCACGCTCCAGTACTTTGGCAGCCAGTTCTGCAACACATCTGCTGAGTGTTCTGTCAATCTTAAATGCTGGGATAAGAGAAGCCACTTCACAATATAGTACCGCTGTGACTCAAAGCTGGAAGCCGCACTTTCAGTAAGGCAGCCGGACGACATTTTAATCCTATGTACCTGCAGTGTAATTCTATATCTGCAGCTATATTTGTGGCTGTATATTACTGTATCTGCACCAGTTCTAACTATTACATGAATTTTAGTATCTACGCCACATTACACCCCATAGTACGCATTACACCCCATTGTAGCAAATGGAAAAATGACATTAATTTTACTTCTATTAGCTGCACAATTGCATTACTCTGTCTAGTCTATCAAAACTTAGTTGCTGGATCTGACCCAGAATCCTGAAAACGGCTCCTAAATTTTTTTTTTTGCGACTTGTAGGAGAAGGACCTTGAAATGGAGTTGGGCGATGATTATATCCTGGATCTGCAGAGTAAGTATCAGGACACAAATGGTAGTCACCTGCATACATTTTTGGATTTATAACACGTTTTCACATGTTATTCATGAGTTGATGGTTTTAACTTATCATTTTGTTTCACTTTGAAGAATACTGGGATCTAATGAACCCATCAGAGAAATATGACATAATCCCAGAAGTGTGGCAAGGACATAACATTGCTGATTACATAGATCCTGAAATTATGAAGGTAAGTTGAAATAAATCCCACCACCACCCCGTCCCCTTGCATAAATCACAAAGTTTATGAATAGTCTATTGCCTTTTGTAAGGTAAAGAATATTTATACCATGTTAGCCAGTAGATAGAAAAATATTTTCTGGTCATCATAATGGGAGACCCAGACAATGGGGTTTTAGACAATGGGGTTTAGGGCACTGCCCTCCGGAGGTCACACTAGGTACTACAAGTTTGTAGACACCGCCTCCTCCGCTTATAAACCCCTACCGCAGGGAACATCCTCAGTTTTAAACTTAGTGTGCTCGGAGGATCACGCTTTGCTTGCACTTCACTGCATTCTCACTACTTACGTGATGGCGTCTGAAGACAAGGTAATACGGTCCTATCGGGACCGGTGACAGCCTCCCCGCTCACCCTTAGTGGCACACGCTGGTGGAGGTACCGGAGGGCCTAGAGCCTGGACACTTCGTGTTCTCCCGGTACGCTGTTACGCTCCTCTCCATCCCTCTCTGGGGGGCTCTGGAGAGTGGGAGATGGGAGCCTTGCACAGCTCCGCTCCGTCCGAGGCCTCCCTAAATGGTGCTTACAGACCGGACTGGAGCCAGCCCAGTCCGAGGCCTCCCTAAATGGTGCTTACACTCCGGACTGGTGCTGAGCGGCCCAGTCTGAGGCCTCCCTAAATGGTGCTTACAGACCAGACTGGTGCTGCACCCCCGTCCGAGGCCTCCCTAAATGGTGCTTACAGACCGGACCGGCACTGAGGCACTCTGTGTCTCCTGCGTGTCTGGCACTTTATGTGTTTCAGGACACTCAGACCGCGCGTTACCCTCGGGTCCGCGGTTCTGCGGGTGTACCCTGTGCTGGGGTCACCCTGGCTGACCGCCCTGTGTGTCACAGGGGCTGAGGCCGTAGGCTGCGGATGTTTGTCCCCTCATGCTGTGGATGGTGTACATGCAGTCTGTGTATAATGTTTTTACACTCTTTCCCGCGCTGCGGGCTCCGGCTCCCTCATGCTGTGGATGCTTGGAGGATGGGAAGCAGCCCGTGCGGTGACGTCATCGCTGGGCGTGTGTGTGTGTTTCCCGCGTCTCTCGGCGCCGCCCACAGTTTCACTGTCGGCGGCCATCTTTACCCTCACTTCCCGGTTGGGATTCTTATGCAGCGTGCGTCTGCACTCCAGAGGGGAGACCGGAAACCGTCGCGGAGGTCACACACACACCGCTTCCTCATACCGCTTTACTGCGGTCGGTAAGCCACCGGGATTCCCGGTTTTGTTGTCGGCAATTTGGCTTATTTTCCCCTACTGTGGCGATGTCCTCAGCCGGGAAGCGTGCTGCTAAGGCGGCAGTAACCACCATTACCTGTGCTACATGCAATGGTGCACTGGTGGAGGGGTCCTGCAATAACTGCGGACGCCCAGAGGCCCGGGCTGGCACTGTTGAGTCAGCAGCTCCGGTGCTATACCCTGAGGTTCAGGTGATCTCAGGGCCATGGGAGACTCAGAATAAGATCAATGAATCTCTGCTGTCTCAGCTGTCCTCCATGTCGCAATCCCTGGAGGCACTTAATAGGAGACTGGATAGCCCAGCTACTCCATCCAGTTACCCCCGGGTGTCCCCCTCTTCTGCTGCGAGACCCCTTAAGCGGGCTCGTCGTGAGGATTCACCCGAGCTCCATACTCTCTCTGAGGAGGAGCGTTCCTCTGATGGTGAGGAAGATGATGGGGGTTCAAATTTCGGGTCTGTGTCTGTATCTGAACCGCCAGACGGGGTGGAGGATCTGGTGTCCTCTATCAACGAGACTTTACGTCTCGTGACACCCCCTGAGGAGGTGACGGTGCACCCGAAGGAGGTCTATCAATGGCTGCGGCCGGAGGCTAGACCAAGTGGCTCCTTCATGGACCACACTAATTTTGGAAGGGTGGTTAGAGCTCCCAGGTTACATCCTGGGCGGCGTTTTGTCCGTAAAACCAAGGACAATCGCTTCCCCTTCCCCCAGGAGGTGCTACAGGAGTGGTCGCAGTCCCCGAAGGTGGACGCTTCCATGACCAGGATTGCTGCACGCTCCCTTTTCTCTGCCTCTGATAGCTCCTCACTGAAGGATGCTACTGATAGACAGGTCGAGCAGCTCGCCAAGTCTTCCTATGAGGCTGTGGGGTCTTCATTTGCCCCTAATTTTGCCACGGTCTGGACCTTACAAGCGATTACTACCTGCTTGGATGGTATCTCTGACATGGCAAGATCCAGTCCAGAGGTCCTAGCACTTACCGAAAGGGCAAGGGCCTATGCGGACTACGCCAGGACGGCGACTCTGGAAACTGCCACTCGCTCAGCTGTGGCTTCGGCCAATGCTATAGCGATCCGCAGGTTGTTGTGGCTGCGTCTTTGGGACTCAGATGCCACATCCAAGAAGATTTTGCAGAATCTTCCATTTGCTGGTGACAGGCTTTTTGGCACCGAACTGGACAAGCTAATTAAGGATTCTGCTGAGTCTAAGATACCGCAGAATAAGCCTAAGCCACGGTATACCGTTAAAAGGAACCCTAAACAGTGGTCCTTTCGTTCCAGCTCGCAGTCATCAGCACCGTCCGCTCGCACGGACCGAGGGGGAAAGCCCGCTTCCCAGTGGCGCTCTAAGAGTCGTCAAAAGAAGCCGGCGGGGGCGGCAGCTGCCACCCCCAAACCCGCCTCTACATGACTCGCTCTCTCATCCTGCCTCCCCACAGGTGGGGGGCCGCTTGTCTCGCTTTCAGGACAAGTGGCTGCTTCACGTTCAAGATCAGTGGGTTCGAGACGTGATCTCGCGAGGGTACAGGATAGAGCTGACGTCAAAACCGATATCCCGATTCCATCGGTCGGTCCCGTCACCAGAAAAAGCTCAGGCTTTTTACCAGGTGTTGGAGGGTCTCCGCAGAGACGGAGTGGTGGTCCCGGTACCTTCCGGAGAGAGGTTCAGGGGTTTTTACTCCAACCTCTTTATCGTCCAGAAGAAGGACGGATCCTTCCGCCCAGTACTGGACCTGAAGCTGTTCAACCATCACGTGTTGGTTCGGAAGTTCCGTATGGAATCACTGCGCTCCGTGATCGCAGCTGTGTCACAGGGGGACTTCCTAGCGTCCATAGATATCAGAGACGCTTACCTTCACGTACCCATTGCACCGGCTCATCAGCGCTGGTTGCGATTCGCAGTGGGGGAAGAACACTTCCAATTTGTGGCACTGCCATTCGGGCTAGCCTCGGCACCGCGGGTGTTCACAAAAGTGATGGCTTCCATGATGGCTCTCCTGCACATGCAGGGACATGCCGTCATTCCCTATTTAGACGACCTGCTGGTCAGGGCGCCATCAGAACACCTCTGTCAAGAGAGCCTGGATGTGACCATGCGGTCTCTGGAACAGTTCGGTTGGCTCCTCAATATTCAGAAGTCAACGCTAGTTCCGACCCAGTCTTTGACATATCTGGGCATGGACTTCAACACAGCCTCAGCCCTGGTGTCTCTGCCACGAGTCAAACAGATGGCGATCCAATCAGGAGTACAAGCAGTCCTCCTGTCACCACACTCATCCCTACGGGTATTGATGAGACTGGTGGGACGCATGGTAGCGGCGATAGAGGCGGTGCCGTTTGCACAGTTTCGCCTCCGTCCTCTCCAGCTGGAGATTCTTCACAGATGGGACAAGAGGACGATCTCGCTGAATCGGCTGGTGACACTGTCACAACCGACCAAGGACTCCCTACAGTGGTGGCTCCAGCCACGTCACCTGTCACGAGGCCGGTCCTTCCTAAAACCGTCATGGTTAGTGGTGACCACAGACGCCAGTCTGAAGGGCTGGGGTGCGGTATTCTTGCACCACAGGGCTCAAGGCCTCTGGACTCAGTCGGAGTCGGCATTGCAGATCAACGTGCTGGAGATCAAGGCGGTCTATCTGGCGCTCCTGGCGTTTCAGAAATTCCTGTCAGGACACCCCATTCGGGTGCAGTCCGACAATGCGACGGCCGTCGCCTACATAAATCATCAGGGAGGGACCAGAAGTGCTCAGGCCCTCGCCGAAGTCCACCGCATTCTAGCCTGGGTGGAGGAAAACGGCTGCCTGATCTCCGCAGTTCACATCCCAGGGGTCGAGAACTGGGAGGCCGACTACCTGAGCCGACAGGGCATGGACGCCGGAGAGTGGTCTCTTCATCCAGACGTCTTCTGGGACATCTGCGGCAGATGGGGCACTCCGGACGTGGATCTGATGGCCTCACGGCTGAATCATCAGGTGCCTCAATACATGGCAAGATCGTGGGATCCTCAGTCTCTGGGGGCGGATGCCCTGATCCTGAGTTGGTCCAGCTTCCAGCTGCCATATGTGTTCCCGCCTCTGGCTCTGATTCCCAGGGTCCTGTGGAAAATCAGGATGGAATGCAGAGTAGCCATTCTAGTGGCTCCAGATTGACCCAGGAGGTCCTGGTACCCGGACCTGTGGCAACTGTCAGGCGGACACCGGTGGGCTCTTCCAGAACGCGCAGATCTACTCGCGCAAGGCCCATTCTTCCACCTCAATTCCAGGGCCCTCAGATTGACTGCATGGCTCTTGAGGCCTGGCTGCTGACGTCCAGAGGATTCTCTCCTACAGTGGTTGCCACTATGAATAGGGCTAGGAAACCTGTCTCCAGGAAGATATACCACAGAACGTGGAAAATCTTTTTCTCCTGGTGTGCCTCTGGTGGACGCTCACCGTGGCCATTGTCCATTCCGACATTGTTGGCTTTCCTACAGTCGGGGTTGGAGTTGGGGTTATCCCTTGGCTCTCTGAAAGGTCAAGTTTCAGCACTTTCAGTGCTGTTTGACAGGCGCTTGGCGCTCCTGCCGAAGGTCCGCCAATTTCTGCAGGGGGTAGCTCGGGTGGTTCCGCCTTACAGGCGACCTCTGGACCCTTGGGACCTCAACATGGTCCTGGCGGCTCTGCAGAAACCGCCGTTTGAGCCACTGAGAGACATCTCTCTCTCTCGTCTGTCCCAGAAAGTGGTCTTTCTGGTGGCAATTACGTCCCTGAGAAGGGTCTCAGAACTGGCTGCACTTTCGTGCAAGTCACCCTTTCTGGTGGTTCACCAAGACAAGGTGGTGTTGCGCCCACGGCCAGAATTCTTGCCGAAGGTGGTTTCAACGTTTCACCTAAACCAGGAGATTGTTCTCCCATCATTTTGCCCCGCTCCGTTCATCAGGTTGAGCGCGACCTCCATACTCTGGATCTCGTGAGGGCTGTACGCATTTATGTGTCCAGGACCGCCTCCTTTAGGAGTTCGGATTCCTTATTTGTCCTCACGATGGGTCGCTGTAAGGGGTCCGCGGCTTCGAAGTCGACCTTGGCCAGATGGATCAAGGCTCCCATTCAGGAGGCTTACCGGTCTTCTGGTTTGCCTCTCCCGGTGGGTTTGAAGGCACACTCTACTAGAGCTGTAGGTGCCTCCTGGGCCTTGCGACATAGAGCGTCTGCTCTACAGGTGTGTCAGGCGGCCACTTGGTCCAGCCTGCACATTTTTTCTAAGCACTATATGGTGCATGCCCATGCCTCTGCGGATGCGAGTTTGGGCAGGCGGGTTCTCCAGGCGGCGGTTGCCCACCTTTAAAGGGAACCATGTGTTTTCCGTCTTGTTGAGGAACTCTTCCCGCCCTGGGGTATTGCTTTAGGACATCCCCATTGTCTGGGTCTCCCATTATGATGACCAGAAAAAAGAGAATTTTGTTTACGTACCGTAAATTCTTTTTTCTTTAATCATCAATGGGAGACCCAGCACCCACCCAGTTGTTCCTTTGCATGTTTTGCATTTGCTCTGTTCTCTGTTGAGACAGTGTTTGCCGGGTTGTTGAGCCGTTTTGTGTACGGCATTCTTCCCGATGTTTCGGGTGTGGTTTATTTCCTCCTCGCAGCTTGTAGACCAAACTGAGGATGTTCCCTGCGGTAGGGGTTTATAAGCGGAGGAGGCGGTGTCTACAAACTTGTAGTACCTAGTGTGACCTCCGGAGGGCAGTGCCCTAAACCCCATTGTCTAAAACCCCATTGTCTGGGTCTCCCATTGATGATTAAAGAAAAAAGAATTTACGGTACGTAAACAAAATTCTCTTTATTGCAATCTGAGAGTCCTCAGTGGTTGATAACTTTTAATGGCTAACTGAAAAGATGGTAAACATAGCAAGCTTTCGGGACGCTGAGTTCCCTTCTTCAGGCCTTTTGTAGTTAGACAATTGTTAGTATGAACCTTCTATACTAAAGGAGTGTCATGGTGTAAGCAGGTTCACATGTACTCGGAATCACAGGAGTGTCTCCAAAAAACAGAACAGGTGTCAATCTTTCGATTTATAGTTTTTCTCTGTGGGTCCCACTCCTGGCTTTGACATGACATGTGAATGAGGCTCTACAGCATTACATCTAGAGGAGCAACTACACAAGTTTCTCATTCTGTAGTTTGAGATCTCAGCAATGGTACCCATAACAATCACGTCAGTTTGGTGCAAATTGCTTTGCAGCTGCCAGGTCTGTTGATCTGTGGCCGTCAGACGGGAGCCCCAAGAATCGCCTCGTACTTGAGTGTGTCTGCGGCACTTCTTTCGATTAGCTGGCCTGGGCCGATGCCACATGAACGTCGCGCTGTAATGATGTGGTTGCTCCAGGCCGGTGAATCAAAAGAAAATCGCGAATGAAATCACATAGATGATTTTGAAGGATCATGTCCAACGGCCACAGATTTGGATTGGATCCTGTGAATTGATTTGCACCAACTGTTTTAGAAAACAAATCAGCAATTCAGTGCAAGGATCCTGCTAAGTAAGGCAGAGAATGACTCGGACTATGTTCAGAATGTTTGGGAGTAGAGGTAAGCAAATTGCCTCTTGAAAGAGGACTTAACTAGCACCACCTATTGGAAGTAGCAATACTAAGAGTCAATAGTTAAAGGCTTGATACTGTCTTTTCTCCTCCACATAATTGGAGGACACAGGACCATGGGTGTATGCTTTCCTACCACTAGGGGGTGACACTAAGTAGAGTTAAAACTTAATTCCTCCTCCCTGCAGTATACACCCACCAGTAGGAGTAGGTAGCCAGCTTTAGCTTAGTGCCGCAAGGAGGCACATGTGATCTGTCTCTCAGACCACGTTTGCCCTTTTTATGTTAACAAAAGAATAACAATAACAAAACCCACATAGGGGTCAATGCATCATGTACCAACTGCCAGACTGCACTCCCACGGGGATACGCTTCTCAACTTTACCTAAATTGCAATCCCAAATGCCTCATGGAGCCTACCACTGACTCAGCACCCAGTAGGTCTTAAACCCCCTGCGTAGGCCCTGACACTGACGCAATCAGTAGACTCATTAGCCAGAATCATGCAGTCGTTCCCCATACAGCCAGTCCCACCAACCAAGACTGCTCTCACTCTCCCTCATCAGGCTCTTCACAAGGGAATCTGCCAACAGGCAGGGAATGTCCCTAGTCTAGGGTCCCTCATGCAACCAAGAGACGGACCCATACAAGTCCATCCCAGGGACACCCTTCTCACCACGTCACCAATCGGTGCCACATCGAGTCTTCTCATATCATCCTGAATTTAGGGACATAATCTGATGACATAGGGAGCGCCCAGACAAGCGCTTAGCAGGTCAGACATATCAAGGCTAAATACCCCTTTGCTTCAGATCTACATAAAGAATGGGCTGAATCGTCAGCCATTGATTCCCCAGTATTATGTCTAGCTAGCAGAACCCTCCTAACACTCTGATAGATGAGCTATCAAAAACCCCAATGACCGCCAAATAGATAACCTAGCAAGCTCAGTCTTTGAAGCCTCAGGATCAGCCCTTTCCCTCTCCTTCGCAACGGTGTTGTTCGCAAAAGCCATGGTATCTTGGACAGATACCCTACGAGCCGCCCCACAGCAGCAATCCGGATTTCACCCCTCTAATGGGACATCCAGGTGGCCCACCTCAACCGCTAACGCAGGGTGGACAGGAATACCTTGTTCTCATTCAAGACAAATTCCGCGTGGATTAACCACCTGAAACAAGCCCACTCTAAGGGCACTAGACTCCAAAGATTCGCCACATGACTCCCCTCCTCACCCGGTCAACACCAACACAATAGGCGGACGTCTCAAACAGTTCCGTCACTCATGGCTCGCAGTCGTCCACGACAATTGGATCAGAGAGCTGGTGTCGTCGGGACACAAAATAGAGTTCTCATTCCGACCCCCAGCTCGTTTTTTCCTCTTGTGACCCCCCCAAACGAAACGCTTGCTTGTTCTTCAAAGCCATCAATTCACAAAACCGGTGTCATAGCACCAGTACCCGAGACCAAAAAGTTCAAAGCATACTACTCAAACCTGTTGGTCATCCCAAAAAAAGACCAAACACTACGCCACATTCTAGACCTCAAACTCAACAAATTTGTAAAAGTCTGACAATTCAGAATGGAATCCCTACGCTCAGTAGTCATGTCAATGGAAAAAGGGGAGTTCCTAGCAACCATCGACATCCAAGACGCATATCTCCACATTCCCATTTTTCTCCCGCATCAAAAGTATCTGTGGTTCGCTGTTCAAAAATGCCACTTCCAAAGCATCGCGCTGCCCTTCGGCCTTGTAACCACACCCAGAGTCTTCACTAAAGTCATGGCGGCCGTCATGACTATCCTCCATTCGCGGGTCGTGCTCGGTCCTGCCTTATCTAGATGACCTGCCAATCAAGGAACCATCCTTTCAGGCTTGTCTCGACAGCGTCCGAATAACAATGGACACGCTTTCTTGCCTAGGTTGGCTCATAAACTGACAAATCATCGCCAACCAGTAAATCACAATCAAGACTCTGTTCAACCACCCAATGTCGTCACAGGACTCCCTGGCTCACGGAGAAGTTGCAGGCGTGCAACATAAACTGAAGAAAAGAGGAAACACTGGTGCCAAATGCAGTTATTATATTTTATTATATTAAATAAAAATTCTTCGCAAAGTGCCCCCCTAAGGGGAAACACTAAACTCGTTTCATAGTATCACTCCTTAGTCTTTAGGCTAACGACTAAGGAGTGACCCTCCGAAACGCTTTGGGGGCATTTTGTGAAGAATTTTTTATTTTATATAATAAAGAAGAATAACCGCATTTGGCACCAGAGTTTCCTCTTTTCTTCAAATCATCCCCAGCGCCAGCCCAAAAAATAGCCTTTCTAGGCATGACCTTCGACACCGCACGAGGGCTAGTTATGTTCCCTCAAGACAAGGCCACGGCGATTCACAAAGGAGTTTGCACTCTTTGCGGTTGACCACCTCAATCTGTCCACTTTGGCATGGGAATCCTAGGCAAAATGGTAGCGGCAATGGAAGCAGTTCCCTTCGCTCAGCTACATTTTTGACCCTTGCAGCTTGCCTTCCTTTCGACTTGGGACAAAAGTCCTTTCAGCTTCGACCGCAGGCACCGCCTATCTCCGCAAGTCAAAAAGGCACTTAACTGGTGGACATGGCCATCATCACTCACACAGGGCAAATCCTTTCTCCCAGTCCAATGGCTAGTTGTCACCACTGACGCCAGTCTACTCGGCTGGGGCGTCGTCTTATCGACATCACGCCGCCCAAGGCTGCTGGACGAACAAGGAGTCGCACCTCCCAATCAACATTCTGGAGCTACGGGTGATTTGCCTAGCGTTCCAACATTTACACCACATTCTAGCCTGTCGCCCCATCCTCATTCAATCAGACAAGGCAACAGCAGTGGCATACATCAATCACCAGGGCGGCATACCGCAGCAAAGCTGTAATGTGCGAAGTGGAACATATCCTCCACTGGACCGAAACAACTCAGTCCTATCAGCAGTCCACATCCCGGGAGCTGACAACTGGGTGGCAGACTTCCTAAGCCGCCAAGGACTGGCCTCAGGAGAATGGTCCCTCCATCAAGAAGTTTTTCTACAAATGTGTTGGCACTGGGGAAGCCCCGACGTGGATCTAATGGCATCAAGGCTGAACGCAAAAGTCCCTGCCTTCATAGCCAGGTCCCGGGACCCTCTAGCGCTAAGAGTAGACTCGTTGGTCCTCCCATGGTGCCAATTCCAACTCCCATGCATCTTTCTCCCACTGCTGTTGATTCCACGAGTAATCAGAAAGATCAAAGTGGAAGGAGCCCCAAGTAATACTCATTGCTCCAGACTGGCCACGACGAGCGTGGTACGCAGAGCTCATGCAGCTTCTCGTCGACATGCCCTGGCAACTCCCAAACAGACCGGACCTCTTAACCCAGGGCCCCATTTGCCACCAGAACTCAGGGGCCCCGTATTTACCGGCGTAGCTGTTGAATCCTGGTCCTGACCCAGGCAGGCTTTTCATCAGAGGTCACAGCCACCATGGTTAATGCCCACAAACCAACATCCTTGCGCATCTATCACCGCACGTGGAAGACCTTCTTCCGATGCTGCAATGATCGCAACCGTAACCCACTCCTATTTTCCATTTCTACAATCCTGGAGTTTCTTCAAACCGGCCTTAACTCAGGCCTAGCTCCATCAAGGGCCAAATCTCTGCCCTAACCGTATTATTCCTATGCAGGATTACACCCAAACCACAGGTTAAAACATTCATCCAAGAGGTCTCGCACACAGGGCCCCCTTACAAGACATCCGTGGCCATCTGTGACCTAAACTTAGTTCTGGACGCCTTACAAGGGCCCCCATTGGAACCACTGCAAGAAGAATCTCTAACCCACCTTTCGTGGAAATTCGCCTTCCTAGTCGCAATCACATCTATCAGGCATGTGTAAGAACTGGCCACCCTATCCTGTCGTTCCCCCCCCCCCCTTTATCTTTCCACAAGGATAAGGTAGTACTCTGTCCTTCTTGCCCAAGGTAATTTCCCACTTCCACCTCAATGAGGACATTGTCCTACCCACCTTTTGCCACACTCTGGACCGAATAAGGGCTTTCAGACACTACATCTCCTGAACAGCTCCCTTCCGTAAAACTGAAATGCTGTTCGTCATCCCCTGAAGGACCTAGGAAAGGAATGGCGGCTTCTAAATCCACATTAGCAAGGTGGATCCGCTCGGCAATCCAGAAGTCCTACCGCGTCAAAAACAAGCCAATCCCAGCAGGGATCAAGGCTCACTCAACTTGATCAGTGAACGCCTCATGAGCCATTCGACACCAGGCCTCGGCAGCTCGTTTGCAAAGCCGCAACTTGGTCCAGCCTGAACACCTTCACCAAACACTACAACATTGACACCCAGGCTTCTGCAGACGCAAGCCTAGGGAAAAAGTCTTTGCAAACAGCAGTCACACATCTGTAAGCGGCTAGGCGCATGATGCTTGACCGCTACTCGGCTAATTCCCACCCAGGGATTGTTTTGGACGTCCCAACTTCCTGTGTCCCCCAATGATACCAATGAGAAACAGGGATTTTTGTGGTTTCACCGTAAAATCCTTTTCACAGAGTTCATCATTGAGGGACACAGCACCCACCCTAATGGCTTTCACATAACCTTGGCTTCAACCTCTTGTGCCTTATTACGTTAACGTGTTCTCCTACTGCTTTAGTACTAATCGGGCTAGCTACCCGTACTGGTGGGGTATACTGCAGGGAGGAGGACTTACGTTTTATCTCTACTTAGTGTCGCCTCCTAGTGGCAGGAAAGCATACACCCATGGTCCTGTGTCCCCAATGATGAACTTGGAGAAAAGGATTTTACGGCGAGTACACAAAAGTCCCTGTTTTTTTGGATTGCTACTTCCAACAGGTGGCGCTAGAGTTCAAGTCCTTAAGAGGCAATTTGTATATTTTATTTTGCAGAGGAGCATTGCTGGCATTTAAGTCTCCTCATACTGGCATGTCACCCTCCACAAGGAGAAATGTTATAACTGGGAATGGAGGGAGATGTTAAGGATTTAATTAGAACTCGGCCTTAAAGGAAGGTTAATCATCTTGCAGCAAGCCACACATCTATAGAACCACAATGAATGCGTTCAGTTTTACCACTCTTTTTCAAGGGTTGAAAAGAATAAGAAAAAAAAATTAGCATTTTTCCTCCTAGAAACAGACACATCCCCATGGACTCTGCATTACTGATGCTACCTCCATTAACTCTAAGGGGGAAATGGCTACAATATTGTGCCAGGAGGAGCAAGGTTCCTGCACAGTGAGAATTGTTAGGGGTCTGTCCATCTCTAATATCCGCTTCTAGTAATGTTCTCTAAGTTTGGGAATCTGCTTATATCCGACTCATTCACGATAACAGATGAGCAAGTGATGATGATGTTTGGTCAAACTGAATAATGGTCCCTTATCTTTTTTTTTTTTTTTTTTCTTGTTAGAAATTAGAAGAATTGGAAAAAGAGGAGGAGCTGAAGGAAAGAGCTGGTGAATATGACAGTGACATCGAAAGCGAGGATGAAGAAATGGCAGAAATCCGCCAGCTTGCTAAGCAAATTCGTAATAAGAAAAAACTGAAAGTTCTTGAGTCTAAAGAAAAAGATATTCACGGGCCGCGACTCCCAAGAACTGCGAAAAAGGTAAGAGCCTCCCGCATCGAGGATTACACAGTCTTTAAGGATGACTTCCTGCAGGTTCTCGGCCTCCGGATAGTCTTCTAGTCACTGATTTCTATTGGATCTGGAAACTGCTGAGAAAATGAGACAAAGTGAATGATTTATGTATTAGACGGAGATAAAGCTGCGCTCACACTGGCGTCAGGTTTTACGTACAGAAAACATTCCTGACCAGGAAGGTTTGTTCACACAGAGTAAATACAAGTTTGAAAAATGCAGGAATCTGAGTTGTGCTAAAAAGTGTACTCATTATTATATTAACAGGTGCAGCGCAAGACGTTGGAGAAGGAGATGAGTGATCTTGGGCTCGATATGACAGAGAAAGATGAGGTAAGAAACGTGTCCGATTCCCACTATCAGGACTTAAATAAATGCTTAATTTAATCTTCCTTAGTGTCATATATTCATATATGGATTTAGAAACACGAGATCTCCCTGTCCTGACCAGGGACAGCGCTAATAACTGACAGCGCACAGGGTCACTGCCACATCTTGCAGCTTGAATACTGCTAGGTATTGTTTAAGTGCTGTTTTTGGTCTGATGTGTGATATCTTGCAGCCCTGCGTCTCTGGGGTTTGAGAATAGATCTAAATGGAGAAGAATAAATTAAAGCCCTCAAACTGCTAGGTTTATACATAATGGTGATTAGTTATCCTACAAGTTGTACTGCACACATCCTAAGTCTCGTAGAAAAGCTGTAAAGAAAATTTTCAGGGATCCTATCACCACTAACTGGTGTATTTATAGTATAACGTGTTCCTTTTAGAGCCACTATGCTACACAAGGAAGATCGCGGAGTGTGCAGAGGAAACGAAAGCGTGACGAGTCGGAGCCACCGGTGTCCGTCACCCGCAGCAGGAGCAACTCCAAACCCCCACGAGACCAGTCTGGGGTCCGTGATGCAAAGGTGGGCGATTTACTAACTGGCTTCCATTACAAATTACCCAAAGGTCAAGTTACCACCAGACCGACCCAGTCACTGCAGTATATTCATTTAATGATCGCCAAAAATGTCATGTTTTCACTTGGGGTAAGTGTAGAGTTTCCCCAAAACCTTTTCTTTTTTTTGGGGTCTTGTATGTAATTCTAGTCATGTTGGCCAATGTTTTCTTTTGAAAGCATCTTGAGGGTCACATCCACTTGGCTAACAAGACTAGATTTACATACACAGAAGCGGGGCTCATATTTGGGGAACAGATGTGCAGGAATAAAAACAATTCCGACATGGGAGAACTGTGGAATCAGGAAAACAAATCACATATTTGGAAAGTGATGGGTCTTTTCTAAATGAGGTCTCCATGATTTAAACCAGATTCCTGATGATTAGCACAATGAAGGGACAGCAGCTAATATACCAGGAACAGCTGCCCTTAGACAATGGAGGGGATGTTTCCCCCAAGGGTATTGTAAAAGTCTGATCCTCACTGGTTAGACATGATGGTCTATAGCAGAGGATGTAAAACCTGTTACATAGCCATGTCTCTATCCGTCTCAGAAGTCTGACATGCAAATATCGTATATAAATGTTTTAAGTATTACCCCTGTACGGTTTACTTTGGGAGGGATTTTGATAAGAATATGGCCTACGCACAAAAGACTTAAGAGATGGTTATTCTTCTTGGGGGCGGCACAGTGACTCAGTAGTTAGCAATACAGCATTGCAGCACCAGGGTTTTGGTTTCAAATCTCGCCAAGGAAACATCTGTAAGGAGTTTGTTTGTATGTTCTTGGCATGTTTGCATTGGTTTCCTCCGGGTTCTTTGGTTTCCTTCAAAACTCCAAAGACATACTGATAGGGAATATAGATTGTGTGCTGATAATTTATGTAAAGTGCTGCTGATGCTATATAAGGAATACATCATCTTAATCTTGGCAATGAGTAGCTATAGAAGAATAACACTTTGGGTTCATAAGTGCTTGCCTTTATCTAAGTGCACAGTAGAGTATTGCAGATATAATTGGGGTGATGGGTGGCATCCTAGCACTTGTTCTGCTGCATTTCTTCTATAGCTGGAGTAGTGTTCTTGTCACAGCGTCTTGAAATGACGTCATACATTTTTTATGTACACTTTGTTTCTTAGATGGCCAGGAAAGCAAATACGATCATGAAGAAATCTCAAAGGAAAATGAATAGAATGGGCAAGAAGGGAGAATCTGACAGACACGTCTTTGATCTGAAGCCCAAACATTTACTGGCTGGAAAGAGGAAATCTGGTTCCACCGACCGAAGATAAGGGTGTCCACATGTGAAGCTTTCACCATGGTCATCCGCCAAAAGGACTAAGTGGACAAGGAGCTATGGCCATCCTCATAGCACAGAGTGTACGATGATTAGACTGTTCTAAACTTCATCAGCCTTCAGATTCACATTGGGTTTCTTAAATTTGATTCCTTCAGATGTAAAAATGAAATCTGCCACATCTGATATTTATTCCTAAAAAACAACTCTGGAAGAAGCAAACTAATCGGCATTTTCAGCCTTATTCTCCATGGATAGAGCATATTCCAGCTTGGTGAAATAAAACAAATTTATTGTGCCAGGATGTGGGTTTCTTATACGTTGTCTTCTATTCTAGAACTGATTTTAAGGTTGAATCAAAGAACAGATGTTTTCAGAGGAAAGCTGGTAAACCTTTGCCACAATCCAGCACAATCTTTGGTAACAAATATAGATTATCCTTACGCTGTAAGTGCTGCCTTAGCAGAAGGGTAATGAGTTTATGTGCGTATTTCTGCACCCATGACTTAAAATCACACTTTTCTGGTCATCATAATGGGAGACCCAGACAATGGGGTTAAGGGCACTGCCCTCCGGAGGCCACACTAGGTACTACAAGTTTGTAGACACCGCCCCCTCCGCTTATAAACCCCTACCGCAGGGAATATCCTCAGTTTTTAACTTAGTGTGCTCGGAGGTATCACACGCTTTGCTTGCACTTCACTGCATTCTCACTACTTACGTGATGGCGTCTGAAGACAAGGTAATATGGTCCCGGTCGGGGACCTTCGGCAGTCTCCCTGCTCACCCTTGGGAACACGCAGGTCGAGGTACCGGAGGGCCTAGAGCCTGGACACTTTGTGTCTCCCGGTACGCTGTCGCACTCCTTCCCATCCCTGTTTGGGGGCTCTGGAAAGTGGGAGACTGGAGCCTTGCACAGCTCCGCTCCGTCCGAGGCCTCCCTAAATGGTGCTTACAGACCGGACTGGAGCCAGCCCAGTCCGAGGCCTCCCTAAATGGTGCTTACAGACCGGACTGGTGCTGCACCCCCGTCCGAGGCCTCCCTAAAGGTGCTTACAGACCGGACCGGCACTGAGGCACCTTGTGTGTCTGGGGGTAGTGTCGGCACTATATGTGTTGGGACACTCAGACCGCGCGCAACCCTCGGGTCCGCGGTTCTGGCGGTGGACCCCGTGCTGGGGCCACTCTGGCTGACCGCCCTGTGTCTCACAGGGGCTGCGGCTGTCGGCTCCAGACTTTGTCTGCAGCCTTGGTATTGTGTTTTGTGTGTGTCACGATACTTTCCCGCGCTGCGGGCCTCGGCGCCTTCATTACTGGGGCTGCCTGAGGAGATGGAAGCAGCCCCGGCGGTGACGTCATTAAGGGGCGTGCGTGTGGCTTCCCGCGTGTCTTCGGCTCCGCCCACAATTGAATTGTCGGTGGCCATCTTCCCCTCGCTTCCCGGCTGGGATCTGCTTGAAGTGCACAGCTGCACTCATTACAGGGGAGACCGGAAGACTCGCGGAGGCCACACACGCACACACCGCTTCCTCCGCCGCATTACTGCGGTCGGTAAGCCGCCGGTTGTACCGGTTTGTCTCTTTAAAGATTGGCTTATCCCCCTGCTGTGGGAATGTCCTCAGCTGGGAAGAACGCTGCTAAGGCGGCCAGTAACACCACTACCTGTGCTACATGCAAAGGGACACTGGTGGAGGGGTCCTGCAATAACTGCGGACGCCCAGAGGCCCGGGCTGATACTGCTGAGACAACAGCCTCGGTGCTGTACCCTGTGGTCCATGTGAGCCCAGGGCCATGGGAGACACAGAACAAGATAAATGAATCTATGTTATCCCAGCTGTCCTCCATGTCGCAATCCCTGGAGGTACTGACCAGGAGACTGGACAATCCAGCGGCTCCTTCACATTACTCCAGAGTGTCCCCTGCCTCAACTATGAGACCCCTTAAGTGGACTTGACGTGAGGATTCACCCGAGCTCCAGACACTCTCTGAAGAGGAGGGTCTCTCTGAGGGGGATGAGGATGATGGGGGTTCATTACTCGGGTCCGTGTCAGAACCACCAGAGGGGGTGGAGGATCTGGTGTCCTCCATCAACGAGACTCTGCGTCTCGTGACACCCCGGAGGAGGTGAACGTTCACCCGAAGGAGGTCTACCAATGGCTGCGGCCGGAGGCTAGACCCAAGTGGTTCCTTTATGGACCACACTAACTTTGGAAGGGTGGTTAGAGCGCCCAGGATTCATCCTGGACGGTGTTATGTCCGTAAGTCCAAGGACAATCGCTTCCCCTTTCCTGAGGAGGTGCTTCAGGAGTGGTCGCAGTCCCCTAAGGTGGACGCTTCCATGACCAGGATTGCTGCACGCTCTCTGTTCTCTGCCTCTGATAGCTCCTCATTAAAGGATGCGACAGATAGACAGGTCGAGCAACTCGCAAAGTCTTCTTATGAGGCTGTGGGGTCTTCATTTGCCCCTAATTTTGCCACGGTCTGGACTCTGCAGGCGATCACCTCCTGTCTGGATGGTATCCCGGATCTGGCAGGGTCCAGTTCAGAAGTCCTGGCGCTTACTGATAGAGCAAGGGCCTATGCGGATTACGCCAGGACGGCAGTACTGGAAACTGCGAATCGCTCTGCTGTGGCTTCAGCCAACGCTATAGCGATCCGCAGGTTATTGTGGCTGCGTCTTTGGGACTCAGATGCCACGTCTAAGAAGATTTTACAGAATCTTCCGTTCTCTGGCGACAGGCTTTTTGGTACCGAACTGGACAAGCTGATTAAGGATTCTGCTGAGTCAAAGATTCCACAGAATAAACCTAAGCCACGGTATACCGTGAAAAGGAACCCAAAACAGTGGTCCTTTCGATCCAGTTCACAGCCATCAGCACCGTCTGCCCGTGCGGACAGAGGGAACAAGTCCTCTACTCAGTGGCGTCCCAAGGGTCGCCAGAAGAAGCCGGCGGGGGCAGCGGCTGCCACCCCCAAACCCACTTCCGCATGACTCGCGCTCTCCTCCTGCCTCCCCACAGGTGGGGGGCCGCCTGTCTCTTTTTCGGGACAGATGGCTACTCCAGGTCCAAGATCAGTGGGTACGAGATATAGTCTCCAGAGGCTACAGGATAGAGCTGACGTCTCAGCCGACACACCGATTCCATCGATCGGTCCCGTCTCCAGAAAAAGCTCAGGCTTTTCATCTGGTGTTGGAGGGTCTCCGCAGAGACGGAGTAGTGGTCCCAGTGCCTTCCGGGGAGAGGTTCCGGGGTTTTTACTCCAACCTCTTTATCGTCCCAAAGAAGGACGGCTCTTTTCGCCCGGTTCTGGACCTCAAGTTGTTCAACCGTCACGTGTTGGTTCGGAAGTTCCGCATGGAATCCCTGCGCTCCGTGATCGCGGCTGTGTCACAGGGGGACTTCCTAGCGTCCATAGATATCCGGGACGCTTACCTTCACGTGCCCATTGCACCAGCTCATCAACGCTGGTTAAGATTCGCAGTGGGGGACGAACACTACCAGTTCGTGGCTCTCCCTTTCGGTCTGGCCTCGGCTCCGCGGGTGTTCACAAAAGTGATGGCCTCTATGATGGCTCTCCTGCATGTGCAGGGACATGCCGTCATCCCATATCTAGACGACCTTCTGGTCAGGGCGCCATCGGAACACCTGTGTCGGGTGAGCCTGGAGGCGACCATGAAGTCTCTGGAACATTTTGGGTGGCTTCTCAATGTTCAGAAGTCGACCCTGGTTCCGACCCAGTCACTGACATATCTGGGCATGGACTTCCACACAGACTCAGCTCTGGTGTCTCTGCCACGAGCCAAACAGTTGGCCATCCATTCCGGAGTACAGCAGGTCCTCCTGGCACCACAGTCATCCATACGGGTGTTGATGAAGTTGGTGGGACGTATGGTGGCATCAATAGAGGCGGTGCCTTTCGCACAATTTCGCCTCCGTCCTCTCCAGCTGGAGATTCTCCGCAGATGGGACAAGAGGACGATTTCTCTGAATCGGCTGGTGACTCTTTCTCAACCGACCAGAGATTCCCTGCAGTGGTGGCTACTGCCACATCACTTGTCTCGGGGCCGGTCTTTCATCAAACCATCTTGGGTAGTGGTGACCACCGACGCCAGTCTGGGGGGCGGTGTTCTTACACCACAGGGCCCAAGGCCTCTGGACTCAGTCGGAGTCGGCGTTGCAGATCAACGTGCTGGAGATCAGGGCGATCTATCTGGCGCTCCTGGCGTTTCAGAAATTCCTCTCAGGACAACCCATCGGGTTCAGTCCGACAATGCGACGGCCGTCGCATATATAAATCATCAGGGAGGAACCAGGAGTGCTCAGGCCCTCGCCGAAGTCCACCGCATCCTATCCTGGACGGAGGACAACAACTGCCTGATTTCCGCAGTTCACATCCCAGGAGTCGAAAACTGGGAGGCCGACTATCTGAGCCGGCAGGGGATGGATGCCGGAGAGTGGTCTCTTCATCCGGACGTCTTCCGAGACGTCTGCAGCAGATGGGGCACTCCGGATGTGGACCTGATGGCCTCACGACTGAATCATCAGGTGCCGCAATACATGGCGAGGTCGTGGGATCCTCAGTCTCTGGGAGCGGACGCTCTGATCATGAGTTGGTCCAGATTTCTTCTGCCATATGTGTTCCCGCCTCTAGCTCTGACTCCCAAGGTTTTGTGGAAGATCAGGACGGAGTGCAAGGTGGCCATTCTAGTGGCTCCGGATTGGCCCAGGAGGTCCTGGTATCCAGACCTGTGGCAGCTGTCAGGCGGACACAGGTGGGCTCTTCCAGAACGCGCAGATCTTCTCGCGCAAGGCCCATTTTTCCACCTCAATTCCAGGGCCCTCAGGTTGACTGCATAGCTCTTGAGGCCTGGCTGCTGACATCCAGGGGTTTCTCCTCTACAGTGGTTGACACTATGAATCGGGCTAGGAAACCTGTTTCGCGGAAGATATACCACAGGACGTGGAAAATCTTTTTCGCCTGGTGTACTTCTGGTAGACGGTCACCTTGGCCCTTGTCGGTTCCGACGCTGTTGGCTTTCCTTCAGTCGGGTTTGGAGCTGGGCTTATCCCTTAGCTCTCTGAAGGGTCAGGTGTCGGCGCTGTCTGTGCTGTTTGACAGACGTTTGGCGCTTCTACCGAAGGTCCGTCAATTCCTACAGGGGGTGTCTCGAGTGGTTCCGCCATATAGACGGCCACTGGACCCTTGGGACCTCAACATAGTCCTGGCGGCACTTCAGAAGCCGCCGTTTGAACCGCTGAGAGAAGTTCCTCTCTCTTGTCTATCCCAGAAAGTGGTCTTTTTGGTGGCGATTACGTCTCTGAGAAGGGTCTCAGAATTGGCTGCACTGTCGTGCAAGTCACCCTTCCTGGTGGTTCACCAAGACAAGGTGCTCTTACGCCCACGGCCAGAATTCTTGCCTAAGGTGGTGTCCACTTTTCACCTGAACCAAGAGATTGTGCTTCCATCATTTTGTCCCGCTCCCGTTCACCAGGTTGAGCGCGACCTTCACACTCTGGATCTCGTGAGGGCTGTGCGCATTTATGTGTCCAGAACTGCCTCCTTCCGGAGTTCTGACTCTTTGTTTGTCCTTACGGCGGGTCGCTGTAAGGGGTCCACGGCATCAAAATCTACCTTGGCCAGATGGATCAAGGTGCCCATTCAGGAGGCCTACCGTTCTTCCGGTCTGCCTCTCCCGGTGGGATTGAAGGCGCACTCGACTAGAGCTGTCGGTGCCTCCTGGGCTTTGCGACATCGAGCTTCTGCTCTTCAGGTGTGTCAGGCAGCCACATGGTCAAGCCTGCATACTTTTTCTAAGCACTATATGGTGCATGCCCATGCCTCTGCGGATGCAAGTCTGGGCAGGCGGGTCCTCCAGGCCGCGGTTGCCCACCTTTTGAAGAGGGGGACCATGTGTTATCCGTCTTTTGAGGAACTCTTCCCGCCCTGGGGTATTGCTTTAGGACATCCCCATTGTCTGGGTCTCCCATTATGATGACCAGAAAAAAGAGAATTTTGTTTACTTACCGTAAATTCTTTTTTCTTTAATCATCAATGGGAGACCCAGCACCCACCCAGTGTTCCGTTGGTTGTTGTCACATTTGACTTGTTCCCAGTTGGAACAATTTATTCCGGGTTGTTGGACCGTTTGTTCACGGTTTTTTCTCCCGAGGTTTCGGGTGCGGTTCTTTTGTGTCTCCTCGCAGCTTATGGACCAAACTGAGGATATTCCCTGCGGTAGGGGTTTATAAGCGGAGGGGGCGGTGTCTACAAACTTGTAGTACCTAGTGTGGCCTCCGGAGGGCAGTGCCCTTAACCCCATTGTCTGGGTCTCCCATTGATGATTAAAGAAAAAAGAATTTACGGTAAGTAAACAAAATTCTCTTTTCCTTTATTTTCCTTTGATGGACATAGCTCAGCAATAACAGCTGTCAAACCAAGATTTCCAGCAGTACTACAAGTAAAAGAATGCCTGTATTCTCATAAGAAACCAGCTGTACCTGTCCTGCTTCAGTCTGTGGAGCGAAGACACTGTTACCTGGAATGAAGCAGCATCTCAGAATACTCTGTAAAATAACATTTGGTCACATGAGTTGGCATTCATACCCTCTATAGCAGGGGTGGGGAACCTCATCTCCAAGGTCCATTTGAAAATGTATATTTGGTGGCTGTATAAAATTCTGTATACCTGAGATATACAGCACATGGATGGTACACAGCACAGGTGTGTGGACACTGAGGTGTACTGTACATGGATGGTACATAAAGCCTGAGGCATACAGCACATAGATTTTACACACGGCCTGAAGTATAATTCACATAGGTGACACATGTAGCCTTTAAAGGTACCGTCACACGCGGCAATTTTGCAAGCAGTTTCACTGGCAATTTGCTGGTTGCAGTGAAATCATGGATACATGGTTCCATTTCTACACAGCAACAAAACAGAACCATGTATCCATGATTTCACTGCAACCAGCAAATTGCTAGTGAAATTGCTTGCAAAATTGCTGCGTGTGACGGTACCTTAAAGGAGATCTATCCAGAACCACGTGAAAGGAAAGGTAGATAAAAATCAATATAATCATATATTAATAATTTTTTTTATAAAGTATATATTTTTATCTTCCTCCCTTTTTGCTGCTGATAGTACCCACACAGTAATTGAACAAGGAGCCGACAGCTTTATTTTTTCCCCCCACATGTGTACTGACCTATGAAAAAAAAATTGTGCCTGCAGGAGCTGATTTAGATTCTTCAATAAAGTGAGAGGAACCGGAGAGCTCAGATCTCTTCCCACAGGGAACATTCAGACCCTGGCACTAGTGCACGTCAGACAATACCACGCACACCTCTGAAGAATTAAAGGGCCTATAGTCAAAGACTGGGCTGAGGGGGCTATGTAGTTTTACATGAGTGCCGTTTGTTTCACTCCAAAAACTATCAGAGGAAAAGTCTAAAGGCCCCTTTACACACAGATATCTGTGCAAACATTGCTCGCAGATCTCTGATTGCAGTGCCATCATGGACACATTGTTACATTTTGTGGCTGTGTACAAATGTAACAATGTGTCCATGATTTCACTGCAACCAGAGATCTGCGAACAATCTCTGCATAATTATCTGTTTGTGTAACTGGGTCTTAATAGATACAAGTGCTCCACTTCTGCTTTTAATCAGCCACTCCTGGTTATGCCTACAAACACTGCAGGAGCTCTCGTGTAAAAATATGCAGAAAATACGCAGTGTGTGTGAACGCACCATATATTGTGGGATGGACATTACCCACCTCTGCTCTATAGGAACAGGAAATACACAAGAGGTTAAAAGACCCCTCTGTTTTTCCTGTCCCTATACAGGATTAACAAAACAAAGCATTCACTGATCTCAGGGAGACCAGTCCAAGAAAACACTGCGGGCAGACGGCTAAAGCGCTCAAACACAGTGAATTCCTAGGCGCATTGCCCCCTGGAGATTATGAATATGCAAATAGTCTGTGGAGCTTCGTTTAGGAGTCTCAAACATAAGACTAGCCCGATATTCTTCCAGGGAAGGACCCAGCCCACACAGGAGACAGTATACAATGTTTGTTGTTTTTTTTTGGTGTTCAAAATGAATAGCATTAATTTCACTCACCATCTGCCTGCGTCTGAAGCAAGTAAAAAGACAAATAGGGAGGGGGACAAGAGGCGCAATAGTGCCCTATCACTAGTGACACTGTGTATATAGGTAGTGCTATGAAGCTCCTCACCTGGTCCAGTTGTGATTCCCACAACTGGTTTGAAGGCGTTTTGGAAACTGTGTTCCAGCTGCTGCAGAACCTCCACCGACCACTGGATAGTGGTTTGAAACCAAGAAGATGATGGGAGTGCTGGTGTATCACGGTCCGCGCTGCTGTAGTATGAATAAACTCAACAAAGAGCCCAGAGTATTTTCATCCTTTATTTCCTCCTCTCTCCTACGCGTTTCAGCGCCACACCCGGCGCCTTCAGAATGTCCCTGAGGAAGGTGCCGGGTGTGGCGCTGAAACGCGTAGGAGAGAGGAGGAAATAAAGGATGAAAATACTCTGGGCTCTTTGGTGAGTTTATTCATACTACAGCAGCGCGGACCGTGATACACCAGCACTCCCATCATCTTCTTTGCGTCTGAAGCAGTCGTGTTATGTGTGTGCCATAGAAAGTGCATGTCTCAGCCTCTGCATTCTACCAACGTCTGCATGGCACATATTTGCATTTTCATAATTCTTAAGGTTGACCTTTGTCCATCTAGTTCAACCAATAACCTAATATGTTGATCTAGAAGAAGGCAAAGAAAAAAACAAAACATGCATGCAGAAAACACTACGCTCGAAGTTGGGGAAAAAGATTTCTTCCTGACTCCACATACTGCAATCAGACTAGTTCCCTTGATCTGTGCCCTGTCTAATCTACATAGATGGTAATATTTTTTGAGAAAGGCATACAGGCCCTTCTTAAATTTTAGAAGTGAATAAAGTGCCATCATGTGGCAGAGAGTTCCATAGTCTCACTGCTCTTACAGTAAAGAATCCGCGTCTGTGATTATGATTAAACCTTCTTTCCTCCAGACGTAGAGGATGCCCCCTTGTCCCAGTCTCAGGCCTAAGAGTAAAGAGATCATTAGAAAGGTCTCTGTACTGTCCCCTCATATATTTATACATTATTATAAGATCACCCATAAGCCTTCGTTTTTCCAAGCTAAATAACCCCAAGTTTAATAACCTGTCTTGGTATTGCAGACCCCTTAGTCCTCTAATAACCTTGTTCGCTCTTCTCTGGACCCGCTCTAGTTCAGCTATGTCTTTCTTATACACCGGAGACCAGAATTGTACACAGTATTCTAAGTGTGGTCGCACTAGTGACTTGTATAGAGGTAAAATTATGTTCTCCTCATGAGCATCTATGCCTCTTTTAATGGATCCCATTTTATTAACCTTGACAGCAGCTGCCTGACACTGGACAGAAAAGTTGTTTGTAAAACTCATTTGGTTGAATGGGTGGACAGCAATCAAGTATATAATTATAAATATTATTTCCTCTGCCCGAGTTCATGACTTCACATTTATCCACATTAAATTTCAATTGCCATTTCCCAGCCCAAACCTCCAGCTTACATAAATCTTTCTGTAACATTATTCTCTGTATTGATTACCCTCCAGGGTTTAGCATTATCTGCAAATATTGAAATTCTACTCTTATGCCACCTACAAGGTCATTAATAAATGTTAAAACAAAGAGGCCCCAATCCTGACCCTAAATAAAGGGTTTTAAACAGCCGCAGCTCCAATAGTGCAGTCAGTTTAACACTTATGAAAACTTTAAAGACCATTTTTCCCTCCCATGTAGAGTTACTGACAGCCCTTGCTATATGAGTTTGTATATAAAGGATCTGTCAATCACTCAGGGGCAGAAATTAGTAGAAGTCACACACCTCCCTTGAAACCAAACCACCTAATCCTTTTCTCGGTCAGGTTAGGTGACCTCCATTCACATCACACTATTATCCACACCTAGGTTTTGGCCGACTGGGTCAACCTCAGTCTAGCCAGTTTTGTGCTAAAGCAGTAGGAGGAAAAATTACCTAAGTTGATAAAGCAACCAGGACCTCCAATAAGAAAACCACCATCTAAATAAGGCCAACAGGACCAGGGAGGGTGCAGTTTCCCCCAATTAGAGGCTAAGAGAAAAAGAATTTACAGTGAGTACACAATCTTCCTTTGCCTCATTGGGAGACACAGGACGATGGGACGTCCTAAAGCAGTCCCTGGGTGGGAAAAGACATTCTAAACTGAAAAACCCAGTCTATAGGCTAGCAGCCGCTGCCTGCAGGATGAGTCTACCCAGACTCGCATCTGCCGAAGCCTGAATACACACACGATAGTGTTTTGCAAAGGTGTGTAAGCTGGACCAAGTGGCAGCCTTGCCACCTGCTCAGCCATAGCCTGGTGCTGAACAGCCCAAGAGGCACCCACCGCGTGAGTGGAGTGAGCACGCAACCCCGATGGAATGGGCAAGTTGCGTAAAGAGTATGCTTCCTGAATGGTAAGCTTAATCTGCCTGGCAAGAGTGGCTTTTGACGCGGCCATCTCTTTCCGGTGACCCTCGGCAAGAACGAAAAGAGAATCAGACTTCTTGAAAGGCGCTGTCCTAGACACGTAAAGCCGGAGAGCACGGACCAGATCCAAAGTCTGCAAGGCCTTTTCAAAACGATGCATCGGGGCCGGACAAAAGGATGGAAGGACAATGTCCTCGTTCAAATGAAAAGTGGAAACCACCTTAGGGAGAAAGTATGGTATGGGCCGCAGCACCACCTTGTTCTGATGAAACAGAGAAAATGCGCCCTACAGAAGTGCTGCCAGCTCAGATACTCTCCGAATGGAAGTGACTGCCACAAGGAAAACCACCTTCTGAAGAGAAGGCGCAACAAAACCTCCCTGAGAGGTTCGAAGGGCGGTTTCTGAAGCACCTCCAGGACCTGATTTAAATCCCAGGCCTCCTATACTGTGGAACGATAAAGAAACACCCTGCAAAAAAGTACAGACCTGAGGTTTCAAAGCCAATCGGCGCAGAAAAAGCACTGATAGCGCTGATTCTTGCCCTTAAGAGACCTTAGGGAAAGTCCTTTATCCAATCCAGATTGAAGGAACCCCAGAACGCTGGAAGCGAGAAACGCAAGGGTGGGACATTCATTGACTCACACCATGCAAAAAACACCATCCAAGTCCTGTGATACATATGAGCGGAAACTGGCTTTCTTGCACACCCATAGTGCGTGCTACACTTTCCAAAAAACCCACCAGAGTCAGAATTCTGGTCTCAAGGGCCATGCCATCAAATGAAGAGCCCCCGAGTTCTGATGCCAAATTGGACCCTGGGAGAGAAGATCCGGACAGACCGGCAGCCGCCATGGAGCGTCTGCGGCAAGTTGTACGAGATCGGCGTACCACGATCTCCTGGGCCAGTCTGGGGCAACTAGTATTACAGTTACTCGCTCCGTCCTGATTTTCTGGACCCCTCTGGGAAGGAGGGCCAGAGGTGGAAAGACGTACAGGAGACTAAACTGCGTCCAGTCCTGAACTAGGGAATTTTCTCCCAGAGCCCTGGGATTGCGGGAGCGAGGAAAGAAGTTGGGAACCTGGGTGTTCATTCGCAACGTCATGAGGTCTACATCTGGAGTCCCGAAACGAATGCATATCTGAGCGAAGACATCTGGATGAAGAGCCCATTCCCCTGATGCAAGCCCCTGACGGCTGAGGTAATCCGCCGCCCAGTTCTCGACCCCCAGGATGTGGACTGCCGACAGCACAGCTCCCGAAGATTTGGCCCAATGGAGAATTGGTTCCACTTCCTGCATCGCTGCCCTGCTGCGCGTCCCGCCCTGATGGCTGACATATGCCACCGCCTGGCATTATCCGACTGGATTCGAATGTGACAGCCCATCAGGAGATGATGGAAACTCCCAATGCCAAGTAAATGGCCGAATCTCTAAAAGATTTATGGGCAGAGAGGACTCAGCTGGAGCCCACCGACCCTGAGCCGTGTGACGCTGGAACACCGCCCCCCAGCCGAAGAGACTGGCATCGGTGGTCAGTACATCCCTCCTGACTGGTAGGAAAGATCTCCCCCGAGAGAGAGACGATGGAGCCAACCAACGAAGAGACGTCTCGTTGCCGCTGATGGACGAAATGACCAATGAAGGGTAAAAGGGCTGCGATTCCAGGCCGATAGCAGATCCAGCTGTAAGGGCGGAGATGCAATTGAGCAAACGGTACTGCTTCCATCGCCGCCACCATCTTCCCTAAGACGCGCATTGCAAATGAAGGGAATGCGGAAGAGGACCCAGAAGTGTGCGGACCGCACAACGCAGAGAACGAGCCTTGTCCTGGGGAAGAAGCACCAGTCCCTGGGACATGTCCAGAACCGTCCCCAGAAATGTGAGCTTGCGGCTCGGAAGAGGGGAGGATTTCGGCAGATTGAGAATCCAACCCAGCCGCGAGAGCGGTTCATCGTAATACGAACACTGTCCTCGCAATCCTTGAGCAAATGGCGTCTAAAGTGAAGGAAAGGCGCCAAAAAGTGGCGCCACGCCCCCTCCCATGATGCCTGTCGAAGGCTAATGTAACTGGCCAACAACGAGTGGTCGTGGGCCGTCCCGAAAGAACGCGTCATCACTGGAGGCGGAGACCCTCCCAGTGCAGGCCGAAGCCGGGGGCTAAATTAATACCGCCGGCCGCCTGTCACGTGGGGCCGGTGCGGAGCGCACCGGAAGAAAACCGTCAAAATGGTACAGGACCCTGACTGCAGCGCAGCCTTATACCTTAATGGCTCTCATCCCTGAACCCTCCAAGGGGCAGGAGAGCGGACCAGCCATCCCAATGCAGCTGGATTCATCTTCAGTGCTGCTGTGGCCAAAAAAGGGAGCCCAGAGTCCCAACTGTGGGGTCTGGGGAGGGATGCTGCAGGAGCCTGCCATCACTTTAACACGGAGCCCCAACTGTGGGGTCCATGAAGGGACAGTGCAGCAGTCCAGAATATTATCGGCTACAACCCAGATTCCCCAACTGAGGGGTCTGGAGAGCGGTATAAAAAAATATCTGAGAAAATAACAAACTAACAAAACAAACAGTGTCTTGCCTCCTAAGACACTAAGCAAAAAACTGGCTAGACTGTGCCAGTCAGGGGATTATATACTGCTGGGAGGAGCCGCTGTGCTTCTTCTTTAATTGCTTAGTGTTGCCTCCTAGTAGCAGAATGCTATAACCCATCGTCCTGTGTCCCCCAATGAGGGGGAAGGAGAAAAATGGACCTTTAAACTCCAGAATGAACCCAGCCCAATGTCAATAAGTGTCTTGTCAGTAACACTAGACATTTCCATGTCTTAAAGACTGTGTATTCCGTTTTTAATTTATTATGAAATTAAAACAATGGTTCAATTTTTACAAGATAAAAGTTATTTTCTGCAACGGGCAGCAATTCAGAGGTTAACTTTTCCTTTCTGTTTTGCTCTGTACCCGCCTAACTGGCTACCTGCTTAAGTAATACACCAAAGCAGCAACACTGCACCCATCACGTGGATCAAACTAAAATTAGTCTCCTTCTGCCATTTACATTCGATGGATTTTATCGTGATCCTCAAATGATTTTAAATTCTCCAGATTGTCCCACCAGTTATACAGAAAAGTGTCTGCAATGAGCTGGAACCAAGGGGTGACCTTCACCTCGCCCCGCTTGGCCCGATCTAATAACTGCGTCAGCTCTTCTTTTGACACATAGCAATGGCTTTGGATTTCATTGGGATCAGGATCAACTGCAACTTCCTTCTGTACAAACAGGATGTAATCTATTTCATGTTCTCCCCAGATGCCATCGGACTGAGCTTTGTAGTGAATCCTGGTTAGATACCGAAGTTCGTCGGGTTTAACCTAGAAGTAAATAAGATAAAACACCATCAATGTGCATCCAACCATCACATGCACTGGAAAATACAGCGACTAGAGTTAAAGGGGTTGTCCAAGACATAATTAAGCAAGAGTATCTCTACTGGTGAGGCCTCGCTGCATGTCTTGTGGTCCATAGCTGCCACAGCCAGTACCCACGGTCCATAGCTGCCACAGCCAGTACCCACGGTCCATAGCTGCCACAGCCAGTACCCACAGTCCATAGCTGCCACAGCCAGTACCCACAGTCCATAGCTGCCACAGCCAGTACCCACAGTCCATAGCTGCCACAGCCAGTACCCACAGTCCATAGCTGCCACAGCCAGTACCCACAGTCCATAGCTGCCACAGCCAGTACCCACAGTCCATAGCTGCCACAGCCAGTACCCACAGTCCATAGCTGCCACAGCCAGTACCCACGGTCCATAGCTGCCACAGCCAGTACCCATGATATCAGCAGTAGAGTTGAGAATAAATGCTTGCAGCTATATTGGCCATCTGTGGCCCCAGGACCAGAGCAATAAGAATTTGCTAGTCGAGCCATCCTGAAACTTCTAAATATTAGGCCCCTGTGAAGCAATGTGAAGGTCCACAACATAACTTCACAGGGTCTACTAATTGGAAGACGCTGCAATGCTTCAGCTAGAAGTGGATCTGGCATACAATTATAGGCAATCGCTTATAAATGCATGCAACAACTTTAGAGCATTTTAGAAGTGTGGCCAGAACATAGTCAACTTTTAAGTGGCTGTCCGGGCTTTTTACAAAATCTGTGTGTATATCTAGGCTGCAAAAAGCTGACAGTTTGTAATTTACACCCCGTTAGCATTTTTGCAATGTGTTACCTAGATATCACTATTCTGTGTCTGGAGGACCAGCTTAGCCCCCGACCATAGGTATGCTTGTTTTGGGGCCTGGGTGTAAACATCACTACTTGTAGTTTACACCCAGTCGTCAATATGACTACCCACCCCCATTCACCTATGTAAACTGTGAATTGCACTCGTCTCCTGCCTGTAACACTGCAGAATCCGCAGCCATGTGAAGGAGATGACCGCTGTGTGTGAGTTCTCCTTCCACTGTGCTGTCAGTGTGATGAGATCCTCACTGCCACAGCTGCCCCCCCTGTGAAGCATTCTCCTTCCCAGAGGTCCCGTAGAAGGACCCTCAGCACAAAAACTGTTACCGTTGTCTATGGTTTTTCTACCCTCCCTGCACATTAAAGGAGACCAATTCATCGGCTGGTGAGCTTGCAGCTTTTTTTCTTCTTTTACCACTGGCCATTCATACATTTGCTCTGCCCCGCTAGAAAAATATGACCAACTTGACTGCTTACAGTCATCTTCTACCAACCAATTTATTGTCCCATCATAGACTATTGATGACAAAATTCTCCCACAAGGTTCACAATGACAATAACATATGGCACGTTCACTGTACCTGCTCCATTGGAATTCCCAATTCAGCCTTCAGCCGTCTCTGGGCAGCTCGTCGCACCCCTATTGAACTTTCTTCCTCAATTTCCGTCGGGGTATTGAGTGGGTGACTGCAGCAGGTGTTGGTGTAACAGCCTAGATCATGATACAAGAACACAGAAGATCTCCACAATGAGTTCACTGTATTGTATACCAGCTTTAACCGAATTAGTCAATACTACACATTGTCCAAAATGGAGAATGAATGGGAAAACTGATCTGCCGTGGAAGAAACATTGCTCTAGATGGTGTTTCTGAGACTGATTCTGTATCATCAGGACAAAAAATGTTATATAGATATGCTATTTTTTTTTTTTGTCTTTGTAGCAAATATGTATCGCAGGGACTGGGCACTAGAACAGTTAAGGGTTAAACACCATGCCCATCCAGGAGAGGTCAGGACCTGATACATAAGCACACGCTGGCAGTCCCACTGACTCTGGTCTCCCCAGGGAGCCATGATGGGAAAAGCAGAGGGTGACAAAAATCACACATATAGAAAGCTTCAAAGGGAAGATCATAGATAACAGAGAAACCATCTCCAATAGTGATCAAAGAGACCCGCAGATGGGAAGCAAAAGCAGGACACTTAGTTAGAAGACAAAGACATTTTTAAAACATAATCTATGCATGGCTAAATGAGTGAGCGTCCAATCATAGGCCAAGAATTAGAATTTTAAACTAGAAGGCCGGTCTAGGGTCTGACCCCCCCGGCTGGGTCTATATCTGGGCTCGCACAGCTGCTGCTGGTGTGTCACAGTGATGGGTCAGTGGAAGCTGCTGTGATCATCATTCCATCTATTCCTGCCCTCCCCATCGGGCAACACAGAAGAAAAGTGTAGTTTTCTGTAAGTTTCTCCTTTTTATTTCATTGTTTGCATATGTGTATGTCATTGTATTATTTCTATTTTTATATCTTTTTCTGTAAGCACTGTACTTTTTATATTAAAGCTTAAAACTTTAATAAGCTGAAACCTTGTTGTTCTAAAAGGATTCATAGCCCTAAGAAATGTGTGATCCTGTTGATTGGCTGACAGTATTATTTCAGGGACTTACCCCCTGTATGTTGGTAAGTGGTGGCAGTGTGTGTGAAGTGGGGTGCACAGTGTGAGTCGGGGTGTGATTGATGCTCCTTTTCAGCATAGGACAGAGGTCGAGTGCTGGATTGAGTGAGAGGAGATAGATTAACCCTTGCAGGTGCAACCCCAAGTCACGTGCTGAGAAGTGATGAAGTAGAATCAGTATAAGAAACACGTTGACAAAACAACAATACACTGTATACCATCTCCAGAGCGGTGTTTCTTCCATGGCAGCGCGGTTCATTCATTTCAGATCATCTCTCCCAGGGATGCACTAGCCGTGTTACAAAGGGAGCCTTCATTCTACGATTCATCTTTATTTCTCAGATAAGACCCTATTTGCGCTTCTCATCTTTCCAGTCTTTTTTTTTTTTCTACTTTGAGAAAATGTTTAAAAGTTGATACCCTACTGGTCATTTGCACTCGGTGCTGCTCCCCTCCATCCTGCTGGCACCATCATTTGCAGAGGTTCATCACGTGAACGCTGCAGTTAATAAGCGAACGCTGATCTGCTCGGACGTTATATGAATGCTGCAGGCGATCAGCATTTGGTCACAGGAAACGCCGCCAGAGGCCGATGCCATAACAATTGTGTAGGGTAAAGTTCTACTTTTATAAAGTGCTGGACAATATTATTAGTCTTTATTTATATAGCGCCATTAGCTTCCATGGTGCTTTTACACATGGAAAGGCTAGATGAGGACAAGTACAATATGTATGGACAGTCAAGTCGTTCAGGTACAGGAGGGGAGAGGACCCTGTCCACGAGGGCTCAGTCTTTAGCCAAGTACTTAGCTATAAGGGTATCCACCTAACAGGACTCCAAACTACCAAATGGAGAATGTAACATATACATCGCCAATTGGCTTTATAGACAAGAAGCTGGTGGAGCTAAAAGGTTAAATCTTATAAAACTGAGTACTACAAACTTTACAACTGTTGATAAAAGTAGTATTCCCAGGGTATAACATTAACGACATACCAAAGACCGGTGCAGACGAACATATTTCTTGTCTGAGTGTGATCCGACAAAACATTGAATTGCACCAATTTTAGTATTTCTAGGGGCTAGTACATGTCCTACTTCATCCTAGGACCAAGTCTGCTAAAGGAAACAAAAAAATTGCTGCATGTCCGAGTCTGATCCGACATTTGCCTCATACTTGTCATGGAAGTCAATGAATGCGTGGAATACAAGGCACTGAACTCGGACAGCATCTGACTGCAGTTTGATTTCGGCGCAATGACAATATTATTCTCCATCTTCTGCTCACAGTGCGCTCCTATACGCTCATCCGATCACACGATGTGACGCCAGGATCAAACTCTGAGCAGAGTTTAATTTCCATTATTGGCCCAATTTTCTCAGGAAAAAGTTAAGATGGACAAATCAGAATTCATCATCTCTCCGTACATCTGTGACATGGTCTCCAGGTACTTAGCTACATGCACCCTCCGATCCTCAAGCCTACAACCTGAAGTGATCCTCAATCCACTATATCGCAGCACCACCAGCTCAACCCACTCCTAGTGTATCCTCAACCATCACTTGTAGGCTGTGAGCCCTCTATTCCATGGCTATTATTCTAGCGCCATAGAATAGATGGCGCTAGAATAATTTAGCCATCTGCACCTGCCCTTAGGTTGAGCCTTAGAGCTGCCACCTACCTGCCTGTGGTGCCCGGTGGCGTTCACCAGTGTGTCAGCTATTTTTCAGCTTCCGCTGCTGACTACAAAGAGGGCGGTTTCTCCCCTCTGTAGCCAGGCACACAGCTGATGTCACATTCATTGATAGCCGGTTCCCCCAATCAGGTAATTAGAAGTCGACTATCTATCATTGTGATGTCGGCTTTGCGGCCACTTCCGCAGAGCAGAAAAGAAGCCTCTGCTCTGTCTTCTCCGACATGCTGTCACCGGCAGGAGCGGTCTTTAACTGCTATGTGCCAGGGGTCAATGGTGGCGACAGGTGCCTGGCACTATAGGCAGGTAGGTGGCAGCTACTTGCCAGTTAGTGCTTAGGCACGTTTTTGTTTATTTATCCCAGATAACCCCTTTAGCAGTGATTATGGGCATCTCACCTGCCATCTAAACGAATTTGTAAAAATCCCAAAGTAAGAGCCCCACAAATCAGTATGCGTTATTCTACTATAGGGATTCTTCCACAAAAGCCTTTAAAAAGGGAACTCATCAGAACCGCGGGCACCATGGATTTCAGCTAAGTGTGTTTTACTCTGAAACGTAACCTTTCAAAAAATACATAGTTGGGAAGCCCGCACCCGGCTGATTGACAGGTCTAGCCTGTGTGTGCTATAAAACCATCCTGATGTCTGAGGATCAGTAATTCATTACTCTGTGCTATTGACTGAAGGGAAGGAATATAATGGTTTTATCTGTAGCCTTCTGCTCTTGATACAGAAATACAGACCTGGGAAGGTGATCTTCGCCTCCGATCTTTGCTGTAACAAGAGTTTATTTTCAGTGTTAAACAAGAAGACGCTGAAGGCTCTGTGCAGCAAACCTGGGGAAATTAAAGAATAATGGAAAAAATAGCAAATAAGTATACATCATATACCCAAAAACACTCTAAGGTTCTAAAAGTACAAAAGACAAAGGGAACAGCCTGCGTCCAGATAAGGGGAAGTACACACGAACCAGTCATGACCCTATGGCTAATGTTTAGTTACCTAATCATAATGATCTTTACTGAAGAAAGCTGTTGTCTGCAGAATATGCAGCAGGTAAGCTCCTGTTACCAATGCTATCATCTAACTGGGCAGGTGAACAAGGGTTATCCTGAGCACAAAGCCTCTTTAAAAGGGACTGTCAGAACAGACTGACTGACCAAACCAAGCACAGGCCTTCAGTGCACCCTTGTCATGGCCAACCATTTCGCCGCACCTTCCCACCTACTTGTTATCCCTCTAACTCTACCCCGCTTTTTGATTGACAGCTTTGGCTTTATAGAGCCAAAGGATACAAAGATTAAAACAAGTAGGTGTGAAGGTGAACTGAAACGTCCCGTTCCCCCCCCACCCCCACCTCCAAAAAAAGGGGGAATGCTGCAGTGTAGCAAGAAGGTACCTATTCCTGTTCTCTGGTACAAATGGAATCAACACAATACATACAGTACAGACCAAAAGTTTGGACACACCTTCTCATTCAAAGAGTTTTCTATATTTTCATGACTATGAAAATTGTAGATTCACACTGAAGGAATATAACTATGAATTAACACATGTGGAATTATATACTTAACAAAAAAGTGTGAAACAACTGAAAATATGTCTTATATTCTAGGTTCTTCAAAGTAGCCACCTTTTGCTTTGATTACTGCTTTGTACACTCTTGGCATTCTCTTGATGAGCTTCAAGAGGTAGTCACCGGAAATGGTCTTCCAACAGTCTTGAAGGAGTTCCCAGAGATGCTTAGCACTTGTTGGCCCTTTTGCCTTCTCTCTGCGGTCCAGCTCACCCCAAACTATCTCGATTGGGTTCAGGTCTGGTGACTGTGGAGGCCAGGTCATCTGGCGTAGCACCCCATCACTCTCCTTCTTGGTCAAATAGCCCTTACACAGCCTGGAGGTGTGTTTGGAGTCATTGTCTTGTTCAAAAATAATTGATGGTCCAACTAAATGCAAACCGGATGGAGTAGCATGCCGCTGCAAGATGCTGTGGTAGCCATGCTGGTTCAGTGTGACTACAATTTTGAATCAATCCCCAACAGTGTCACCAGCAAAGCACCCCCACACCATCACACCTCCTCCTCCATGCCTCACTCTGGGAACCAGGCATGTAGAGTCCGAAAGACACGGTGGTTGGAACCAAAGATCTCAAATTTGGACTCATCAGACCAAAGCACAGATTTCCACTGGTCTAATGTCCATTCCTTTGTTCTTTAGCCCAAACAAGTCTCTTCTGCTTGTTCCCTGTCCTTAGCAGTGGTTTCCTAGCAGCTATTTTACCATGAAGGCCTGCTGCCAAAGTCTCCTCTTAACAGTTGTTGTAGAGATATGTCTGCTGCTAGAACTCTGTGTGGCATTGACCTGGTCTCTAATCTGAGCTGCTGTTAACCTGCGATTTCTGAGGCTGGTGACTCGGATGAACTTATCCTCCACAGCAGAGGTGTCTGTTGGTCTTCCTTTCCTGGGACGATCCTCAAGTGAGCCAGTTTCTTTGTAGCGCTTGATGGTTTTTGCAAGTGCACTTGGGGACACTTTCAAAGTTTTCCCAATATTTCGGACTGACTGACCTTCATTTCTTAAAGTAATGAAGGACACTCGTTTTTCTTTACTTAGAATTTGTATTATGGCAAGAAAAAAGCAGCTAACAGTCTATTCAGTATGACTATCAGCTGTGTATGCACCAGACTTCTGCACAACACAACTGATGGTCCCAACCACATGTATAAGGCAAGAAATCCCACTTGTTAATCCTGACAGGGCACACCTGTGAAGTGAAAACCATTTCCGGTGACTACCTCTTGAAGCTCATCAAGAGAATGCCAAGAGTGTGCAAAGCAGTAATCAAAGCAAAAGGTGGCTACTTTGAAGAACCTAGAATATAAGACATATTTTCATTGTTTCACACTTTTTTGTTCAGTATATAATTCCACTTGTGTTAATTCATAGTTTTGATGCCTTCAGTGTGAATCTACAATTTCCATAGTCATGAAAATACAGAAAACTCTTTGAATGAGAAGGTGTGTCCAAACGTTTGGTCTGTGCTGTATGCTACTGCACAATTTTACATTTGCAGAGTTGCATATATATATTATTGTGTTCTTTAAAAGATTCTCTTGTTTTTAACATTGAAGACCTCAAAAGTGTGCACCTGGTGACGCCTTGACACTCAATCTGCAGAAAAGTCCCTGTAAGGATAGGTTCACGCGACCAATTTCTTTTCATCCAAGTAAAATGGTCTGATTATGGCAGTCAGACTCTGATAAGAGTGGGGTTTGTATTTCTCGGGAAGTGGAGAGAATAAGAGAAAAAAAAAAAAAAATGTTTCTCCACCTTCTCCATTACATCAGTCCATGAAAATTGGACCACACTCGGATGTCATGTAGGTGTGGTATGATTTTTTCCACAAAGCCATAGACTGGAACAGCCAAGTACCATCTGATTTTAGGAGGCAAATCATGAACACTGCAACTTTTTTTCTCGGACAAAGTGAAAAATAAATAAATCAGACACGTGCACTGCTTCACTGAATAACATTGGTCTAAAAGGTACCTTCACACGCGGCAATATTGCTGGGCAATTTCACTGGCAATTAGCTGGTTGCAGTGAAATCATGGACACATTGTTCTATTTTGTTGCTGTGTACAAATGTAACAATGTGTCCATGATTTCACTGTAACCAGCAAATTGCAAGTGAAATTGCTAGCAATGTTGCAACGTGTAACGGTACCCTAAGTGCATCTGTTGGCTAGAACTTGGGCCAAAAACATGGTCTACATGAGCCTTTGAGTATTTGGTGAGGGTTTGACATTGCAGATTTTCTGATCATCATAATGGGAGACCCAGACAATGGGGTTTAGGGCACTGCCCTCCGGAGGCCACACTAGGTACTACAAGTTTGTAGACACCGCCCCCTCCGCTTATAAACCCCTACCGCAGGGAATATCCTCAGTTTTAAACTTAGTGTGCTCGGAGGTATCACACGCTTTGCTTGCACGTCACAGCATTCTCACAGCTTACGTGATGGCGTCTGAAGACAAGGTAGGTCCCGGTCAGGGACCTCCGGCAGTCTCCCTGTTCACCCTTGGGGAACACACAGGTTGAGGTACCGGAGGGCTCTGAGCCTGGACACGTTGTGTCCCCCCGGTACGCTGCCGCGCTCCTTCACATCCCTCCCTGGGGGGGCTCTGGGAAGTGGGAGATAGGAGCCTTGCACAGCTCCGCTCCGTCCGAGGCCTCCCTAAACGGTGCTTACAGACCGGACTGGAGCCAGCCCAGTCCGAGGCCTCCCTAAACGGTGCTTACAGACCGGACTGGTGCTGAACCCCCGTCCGAGGCCTCCCATTATATGGTGCTTACAGACCGGACCGGCACTGAGGTACCCTGTGTGTCTCCGGTGTGCCTGGGGGTAGTGTCTGACACTATTGTGTTTTGACACTCAGACCGCGCGCAACCCTCGGGTCCGCGGTTCTGGCGGTGTGCCCTGTGCTGGGGTCACCATAGCTGACCGCCCTGTGTGTCACAGGGGCTGCGGCTGCGGGCTACAGAGTTTGTCTGAGGCCCTGGGTATAGTGTTGATACTATATCTCCCGCGCTGCGGGCTCCAGCACCAGTTTACTGAGCTGGCTGCTTGGAGAGATGGGGAGCAGCCCATGAGATGTGGGTGTGTGTGTGTGCTTCCCGCGTGTTTGTGGCGCCGCCCACGACTTGTCTGGCGGCGGCCATTTTCTCCTCACTTCCCTACTGGGTCTGAATGAGTGCACTACTGCGCTCCCAGGAGAGTCCGGTCATTACCCTCGCGGAGGCCACACACACATCGCTCCCCTCCACCGCATTGAAGCGGTCGGTAAGCCGCCGGTGTTCCGGTTTCCTACTTGGCTTATTTTTCTCCTCTGCTGTCGGCATGTCCCCAGCAAAGAAGAGTACTGCTAAGGCAGACAACTCTACCACTACCTGTGCTACATGCAACGGGACGCTGGTTGGGGGGTCCTGCAATAACTGCGGACGCCCAGAGGCCCGGACTGATACTGCAGAGTCTGCAGCTCCGGTGCTGTACCCTGAGGTTCAGGTGATCCCAGGGCAATGGGAAACACAGAACAAGATTAATGAATCTGTGTTGTCCAAGCTGTCCTCCATGTCGCAATCCCTGGAGGCACTGACTAGGAGACTGGGAAGTCCAGCTGCTCCCTCAAGTTACCCCCGGGTGTCACCCTTTGCTACCGCGAGACCCCTTAAGCGGGCTCGTCGGGATGAATCACCCGAGATCCAGAACCTCTCTGAGGAGGAGCGTCACTCTGACGGTGACGAGGATGATGGGGGTTCAATACTTGAGTCTATGTCAGAACCACCTGATGGGGTGGAGGATTTGGTATCCTCCATAAACGAGACTCTTCGTCTCGTGGCACCACCTGAGGAGGTGGAACTCCATCCGAAGGAGGTTTATCAATGGCTGCAGCCGGAGGCTCACCCATGTGGCTCCTTTATGGACCACACTAACTTTGGAAGGGTGGTTAGAGCACCCAGGGTTCACCCTGGGCGGCGTTATGTCCGCAAATCTAGGGACACTCGCTTCCCCTTCCCCCAGGAGGTGCTTCAGGAGTGGTCGCAGTCCCCGAAGGTGGACGCTTCCATGACCAGGATTGCTGCACGCTCCCTTTTCTCTGCCTCTGATAGCTCCTCATTGAAGGACGCAACGGATAGACAGGTCGAACAACTCGCCAAGTCTTCCTATGAGGCTGTGGGGTCTTCATTTGCCCCTAATTTTGCCACGGTCTGGACTCTGCAGGCGATCACCACCTGCTTAGATGGTATCACTGACCTGGCGGGGTCCAATTCTGAGGTCCTAGCGCTTACTGATAGGGCAAGGGCCTATGCAGATTACGCCAGGACTGCGACCCTAGAAACTGCCACTCGCTCCGCTGTGGCTTCGGCCAATGCTATAGCGATCCGCAGGTTGTTGTGGCTGCGTCTATGGGACTCAGATGCCACGTCAAAGAAGATTCTGCAGAATCTTCCATTTTCTGGTGACAGACTCTTTGGTACCGAGCTGGACAAGCTGATAAAGGATTCTGCGGAGTCTAAGATCCCACAGAATAAGCCTAAGCCACGGTATACCGTCAAAAGGAACCCCAAGCAGTGGTCCTTTCGTTCCAGCTCGCAGTCATCAGCTTCTTCGGCTCGCGCGGACAGAGGAGGCAAGCCCTCTACTCAGTGGCGCCCCAAGGGTCGCCAGAAGAAGTCAACGGGGGCAACGGCTGCCACCCCCAAAACCACTTCCGCATGACTCGCTCTCCAGTCCTGCCGTCCCACAGGTGGGGGGCCGCCTGTCCCGATTTCGGGACAGATGGTTACTCCACGTCCAAGACCGGTGGGTCCGAGACGTAGTCTCGAGCGGCTCGGTCTGTTCCATCTCCAGACAAGGCTCAGGCTTTTTATCTGGTGTTGGAGGGTCTCCGCAGAGACGGAGTAGTGGTCCCAGTGCCTACGGGAGAGAGGTTCCGGGGTTTTTACTCCAACCTCTTTATCGTCCCGAAGAAGGACGGCTCTTTTCGCCCGGTTCTGGACCTCAAGTTGTTCAACCGTCACGTGTTGGTTCGGAAGTTCCGCATGGAATCCCTGCGCTCCGTGATCGCGGCTGTGTCGCAGGGAGACTTCCTAGCGTCCATAGATATCCGAGACGCTTACCTTCACGTGCCCATTGCACCGGCTCATCAGCGCTGGTTGAGATTTGCAGTGGGGGACGAACACTACCAGTTCGTGGCGCTGCCCTTCGGGTTGGCCTCGGCTCCGCGGGTGTTCACGAAAGTGATGGCCTCTATGATGGCTCTCCTACATGTGCAGGGACATGCCGTCATACCCTATCTAGACGACCTGCTGGTCAGGGCGCCATCAGAACATCTTTGCCGGAAGAGCCTGGAGGTGACCATGAAGTCTCTGGAACAGTTTGGGTGGCTTCTCAATGTCCAGAAATCGACCCTGGTTCCGACCCAGTCACTGACATATCTGGGCATGGACTTCCACATGGACTCTGCTCTGGTGTCCCTGCCACGAGCCAAACAGCTGGCCATCCGATCGGGAGTCCAAGATGTCCTCCTGTCACCACATTCATCCATACGGGTGTTGATGAAGCTGGTGGGCCGCATGGTGGCAGCGATAGAGGCAGTGCCTTTCGCGCAGTTTCGCCTCCGTCCTCTCCAGCTGGAAATTCTCCGCAGATGGGACAAGAGGACGATCTCGCTGAATCGGCTGATGGCCCTTTCACGACCGACCAGGGATTCCCTGCAGTGGTGGCTCCAGCCACGTCACTTGTCACGGGGCCGGTCTTTCCTCAAACCGTCATGGTTAGTGGTGACCACCGACGCCAGTCTGAAGGGCTGGGGAGCGGTGTTCTTACACCACAGGGCTCAAGGCCTCTGGACTCAGTCGGAATCGGCGTTGCAGATCAACGTGCTGGAGATCAAGGCGGTCTATCTGGCGCTCCTGGCGTTTCAGAAGTTACTGTCAGGACAGCCCATCCGGGTTCAGTCCGACAATGCGACGGCCGTCGCCTATATAAATCATCAGGGAGGGACCAGAAGTGCTCAGGCCCTCGCCGAAGTCCACCGCATTCTATCCTGGGTGGAGGACAACGACTGCCTGATCTCCGCAGTTCACATCCCAGGGGTCGAGAACTGGGAGGCCGACTACTTGAGCCGGCAGGGGATGGACGCCGGAGAGTGGTCTCTTCATCCGGACGTCTTCCGGGACATCTGCGGCAGATGGGGCACTCCGGAGGTGGATCTGATGGCCTCGCGGCTGAATCATCAGGTGCCACAGTACATGGCGAGATCATGGGATCCTCAGTCTCTGGGGGCAGACGCCCTGATCCTGAGTTGGTCCGACTTCCATCTGCCATATGTGTTCCCACCGCTAGCATTGATTCCCAAGGTTCTGTGGAAGATCAGGACGGAGTGCAGCGTAGCCATTCTAGTGGCACCGGATTGGCCCAGGAGGTCCTGGTATCCGGATCTGTGGCAACTGTCAGGCGGGAACCGGTGGGCTCTTCCAGAACGCGCAGATCTTCTCGCGCAAGGCCCCTTCTTCCACCTCAATTCCAGGGCCCTCAGATTGACTGCATGGCTCTTGAGGCCTGGCTTCTAACGTCCAGGGGGTTCTCCCCTACTGTGGTTGCCACTATGAATCGGGCTAGGAAGCCTGTATCACGGAGGATTTACCACAGAACGTGGAAAATCTTTTTCTCCTGGTGTGCCTCTGGTGGAAGGTCACCGTGGCCCTTGTCCATTCCGACCTTGTTGGCTTTCCTACAATCGGGTTTGGAATTGGGCTTATCCCTCAGCTCCCTGAAGGGTCAAGTATCAGCTCTTTCAGTGCTGTTTGACAGGCGTTTGGCGCTCCTTCCTAAGGTCCGTCAATTTCTGCAGGGGGTGTCTCGGGTGGTTCCGCCATACAGGCGACCGCTGGACCCTTGGGACCTTAACGTGGTCCTGACGGCTCTGCAGAAACCGCCGTTCGAGCCAATGAGGGAAGTCTCACTCTCGCGTCTGTCACAGAAAGTGGTCTTTCTGGTGGCAATTACGTCTCTGAGACGGGTTTCAGAATTGGCTGCACTGTCGTGCAAATCCCCTTTTCTGGTAGTCCACCAGGACAAGGTGGTGTTGCGTCCGCGGGCAGAATTTTTGCCAAAGGTGGTGTCCACTTTTCACTTGAACCAAGAGATTGTGCTCCCATCGTTTTGTCCCGCTCCTGTTCTTCAGGTCGAGCGCGACCTTCACACTCTGGATTTAGTGAGGGCTGTACGCATCTATGTGTCCAGGACTGCCTCCTTCCGGAGTTCGGACTCTTTGTTTATCCTTACGGCGGGTCGCTGTAAGGGGTCCGCGGCATCAAAAATCGACCTTGGCCAGATGGATCAAGGCACCCATTCAAGAGGCTTACCGCTCTGCGGGTCTGCCTCTCCCGGTGGGCTTGAAGGCGCACTCGACCAGAGCAGTCGGTGCTTCCTGGGCTTTGCGACATCGCGCTTCAGTGCTGCAGGTGTGTCAGGCGGCCACTTGGTCCAGCCTCCACACTTTCTCTAAGCACTATATGGTGCATGCCCATGCCTCTGCTGATGCAAGTTTGGGCAGGCGGGTCCTCCAGGCGGCGGTTGCCCACCTTTGAGGGGGACCGTATATTTCAACGTCTTTTGAGGAACTCTTCCCGCCCTGGGGTTTGCTTTAGGACATCCCCATTGTCTGGGTCTCCCATTATGATGATCAGAAAAAAGAGAATTTTGTTTACGTACCGTAAATTCTTTTTTCTTGAATCATCAATGGGAGACCCAGCACCCACCCAGTTGTTCCGTTGGATGTTTTGCATTTGACCTGTTCCCAGTTGGGACAGTTTATCCGGGTTGTTGGACCGTCTGTGCACGGTTTCTTTCCCGATGTTTCGGGTGTGGTTTATGTTGTCTCCTCGCAGCTTATGGACCAAACTGAGGATATTCCCTGCGGTAGGGGTTTATAAGCGGAGGGGGCGGTGTCTACAAACTTGTAGTACCTAGTGTGGCCTCCGGAGGGCAGTGCCCTAAACCCCATTGTCTGGGTCTCCCATTGATGATTCAAGAAAAAAGAATTTACGGTACGTAAACAAAATTCTCTTTATTCTGCACCTATTAGGTTACTTGCGTTGTTGAGTATTATTTTTACATACATTTTTTCAGCATTATGTAAAATATGACCTAGCAAAAACAAACTGCTTTGTTTAGGAAATTTCCCATTAAGACTGATTTCACATTTGCGTTTGTGTCTGCATGTAGAGGGCACGCAAACGCAGCCATACTGATCTGAACGCAGCGGAGAATCTCCGCATGCGTTCACATCAGTATGCATCCCGGTCAGCCAATCAACTGTCTCGGCGGCAGCTGGGAGCCGGAGATCTCCTCCCGGCTGCCGCTGATCTCCTGACAGTGTCGGCGGGGACAAACAGCTGATCTGACAGCTGTTTAAATCTCCAGCACAGACACCGAAGAGGTGATGTCGGCGCGGGAGATTTAAACAGCTGTCAGATCAGCTGTTTCTCCCCGCTGGGAGATTAGCGGTGGCCAGGAGAGGAGATCAGCAGCTGCTCCAGCTGACCTCCCAGGAGAGCAGCAGCGGCCACCGGGAGAGATTTCAACGAGATCTGCAGTGTTCTCCTGCGCTGTCATGTGGAGGACACTGCGGATCCATTGACTCCCATGCATTGTTTGTGCACTTGCGGGAGCTTGCAGATAAAACAAGCTCCCGCGAATGCACAAAAAAATGCAACATGCTGCGTTCGGAGGGCGCATAAATTATGCGCATCCGAACGCAGTCAAACTGAGGCACTATGCGTTCCCCATATTAAACATAGGAACGCAGTGACCATGCATTTGGCTGCGTCCGATACGCTGCGGTTTCATACGTAAGTGTGAAACCACCCTTATTGATTTGATAAACCTTTATTGATAAAAGTCATATGTGGATTACAAGCGCTTTTAACCTGTGGATTATCCCTATCTCATTGTAGTCTAGATCAGTTTCACTATTAAAGAAAACATGACAGATATGAGATTTATTTAAATCCCATCCACTCTGCTTCAAGACGCTGCATTAAAGATACAAAGCATTAAAAAAAACGCACCAAATACTAATTGTGGGAAATTAAATGGGGTTTCAACTGGGAAAAAAAATTGTTAAAAGTTGACCTGAGGGAAAAAAAAAAAAAAAAAAAACTAGAACAATTAGTCCTTTGATAATTACCCCCACCATGGCGCTATCCATAGCTCCTTTATTACTGTGCTGCAGTAACAGTGATCACTTATCACCAGTGATAGACCACAGAGAGGACTAAGGAGTCAAAAGGGCCGATGGGAAACTCGTCACCGCAGCAGTCAATAACAGAAAAAACACACACAAAACAGTCAGCAGATTATCAGATGAGTAATGACCATTTTGTTATTTTATAGCACTTCGCTCCTTAGTGAACCTGTCACCAGATTTGGGTGTGAAACGAAAAGCACCACCTTCAACAGCGCCTAGGCTTCATTTTAAAAGGGAACTAACCAGCAGGATTTAGGGCTATAAAGTGAAGCCAGGGCCTTACAGGCACGGGGATTCTGAGTGCAATCACTGCCTTAATGCAATGATTAGGTTTGATTGCAGAAAAGTGTGTTCTAAAAGTTATGGCAAAGAGGGGAGGAGATGAAGGAAGTGTGCAGCACAGCGTCACTAAGAAGGGCTGGATTATTTGTATAACTCTGCTTTTAGCTCTAAGCCAAACCCTCCTCCCTCCCTGTCACTATTTAGCAGCCCCAGGACACCTGACATCGAGCATACTGATGGCACTATGTCAGGTGTCCTGTGTGTGCCTGAGCTTACACCTATATCACTTATTCTTCTGCATGTCATTGCTTCTCAAGTGATTGTGCGTGGTCACAGGACTGCAGAGGAAGACCCCACCCCTTCTCGTACATGCATCCCTGGTCTCCTCAGAGTCACAGACCATGGAAAGATCCAGGAGACGAGATCAGGACAGACACCTTCTATTGTGATCTGGGATCTGCGCTGACAATAGCAGGGATCTGGCCTGGTCTCTCCTCTCCTGGATCTTAACTGGTCTGGGAGAGGAGACAGATCGGGGATGCGCAGAGATGCTGGAGGGGTGGATCTTCTCCTGCATTTCTGTGACTGTGAGATCACAGGTGTGCAGGAGACAGAGGGAGGATTTGGCTTAAAGCCCACAGGGAATAATAAAAAGAAACTCGTCCCCATTATAGTGACACTGTGCCGCACACTTCATTTGTCTCCTCCCCTCTTTGCCATTACTTTTATAACACTTTTCTCTGCATTCAAACCTTGAATCATTCAAGTAAAGGTATGATTGCACTCAGTATCCCAGTGTCTGTAAGGCACTGGTTTCCCTTTATAGCCCTAAATCCTGCTAGTTGGTTCTCTTTAAAAAGGTGGCTAGTATGCCCTGACTTCAACTGTACACCCAATAAACAAGTTTTGAAAACTCCCCACCCTGTATTATAATGACCTTTTTCCAGTCCAATGGGTTTGATTTTTTTTTTTTTTTTTAATAAATTTTTATTAATTTTCTTCTTTAAACAATACACAACAAAAGAAACAAAAACAATTTCCAACACAATACAATACAAGACACTACAAGATCACCATTATTTGGAGTTTCCTGTACATACTGTAACAAACAAAAAAAAAAAAAAAAAAAAACCATAACATCGCTATTCACAGCATTATAAAAGCAAATACACTCTTTTATAACTTAACCTTTGTAATATTTACACATCAACCAAGGTCTCCACGTTTTTCGGATTTCCTCTCCTCTGCTTTTAGATTGATATAACATCATTTCATTTTGACACTGTATATTTAACCTCTCTATTACATTTTTTATAAGTGGAGGATTAACCTCTTTCCATTTAGTTGCTACCGTCGTACGAGCGGCAATTAACACATGCGAAACAATACCTCTCACTCGTTTTGGTAACCTATTTATACCCATGTGTAAGATTATCTGAGATATTTCTGTTTCAATTGATTCTCCAGTAATTTCTTTGATCAATTCTATCATCCCTGTCCAAAAAACTCTTAAAGCCGGGCAAGCAAACCAAGTGTGTATCAAAGATCCCACCTGGCCGCACCCTTTCCAACATAATTTAGAATACTTAATATTCATTTTTGCTATTCTATCCGGATATAAATACCACCTCATTTGTGTTTTTTTTTATTTGCTCTACATGATTTATACACGCAGTGTATTTTTTAATTTCCCTTACACTATTTCCCCATTCTTCCAATGTTAGCTCCTTTCCTAACTCCTGCTCCCATTTTTCCATGTAGGCCAATTTACTCCCATTCCCCGGACTACTTAAAATTTTATAACATTTAGATAAACATTTCATGTTATTCCCTCCTGTCATAATATATCTCAAAATATCTTCCTCCTTCCCATGCACTCCATTCCCTCCATATGAATTTTTACTTAAATAATGTTTGATTTGCAGATATTGGTAGAAATATCTACGTACTCCCTCAAATTTACCAGCCACTTGGTCAAACGGTAATACTCCCATTGCTCCCTCTATCTCTCCTATTGTATGTATTCCTGCTTCGTTCCAATTTTGTAGATTTAAATATGGAATATGTGGTTCTATGGATAAGATAGATAATGATGCTCTCATCAACCTATTATGATTGGGGGTTAATGTTCTCCAAACCCGTAAGGCCGCTTGCATCGTCAATAGTGGAGATACATTTGTAGTTCGCTGTAATATTTCCGCTTCCATTGTCAATCGAGTCGAGCCCCTTCTAGCATAGACCTTCTCAATCTCCAACCATTTATGGTCTCTCCGCATTTGCCACCAGTCACGGAGTCCCCCTATTATGGACGCTTTATGATATAAACTTAAATCTGGTATCCCCATTCCCCCTTTATCCATAGGTAGGGCTAGTATGTTTCTCGCTATCCGGGGTTTTTTACCCGCCCAGATAAATTTGCTAATCAATCTTTGTAATTCGGTAATATATTTTTTAGGGATTTCGAGGGGAAGTGCTCTAAAATAATACAGAATCTTAGGCAACACTATCATTTTTATGATATTAATTCTTGCTATCCAGGATAGTGTAGTTTGACGTATTTCCTCAATCACCTTTTTAATTTGTCTATACAGGATAGTAAAGTTCACTGTTATTAGTTTCTTTGATGGTGTCAGCCTGATTCCTAAATATTGAAACCCATTCTCTGCCCATTGAAATGTGCACAATTCTTTTATATATTGTTTACTAATTAAGGGTATAGCTATGGGTAATATTACCGATTTATTAGCGTTTATTTTATAGTAAGAGACTTTGCTGTACGCTTCCAATTCATCTAATATCGCCTTAATCGATTGCTCTACCTTCTCACAGGAAATAATTATATCATCCGCATACATATTAATTTTATGTGCTTCTTTCCCTACCATAATTCCCGAGATTAATGCTGAGTTCCTGATCCTCTCAGCAAGTGGTTCCAAACATAAAGCAAAAATTATTGGAGATAGGGGACAACCCTGTCGGGTCCCATTTGTTATATTAAAGACCTCCGACATTGTTCCTGCAATCCATACTTTTGCTGAAGGGGCCGAGTATACTGCAGAGATTGCCGACAAAATTGATCCTTCAAAACCAAACTTTTCCAATACTGCAAAAAGATACCCCCAGTGCACCCTGTCAAAGGCTTTCTCTGCGTCCAATGACAGGAATGCACTGGGGGAACCAGATGCTTCCGCTATTTGTACCAAATTTACCATACGTCTTATACCATCTTTGGCTTCCCTATCACGTACAAAACCTACCTGATCCGGTTTTATCAAGATAGAAATTATTTGATTTATTCTAGATGCAAGTAATTTCGTAAAAATCTTCAGATCTCCATTCAACAATGCAATCGGCCTCAGGTTCTGGGGTCTGTTTGGTGGTTTACCTGTTTTTGGTATAGTGACTATAGTGGCTTCAAGATTACTACCTGCAATAAAACCTCTTTCCCTCCAAAATTCACAGCATCTTACTAGAAAGGGGACTAATTCCTCCGAATATTCTCGATAATAACTGTTGGAGAACCCGTCTGGCCCCGAAGCGCTTCCTTTTCTTATTTGTTTTATAATCTTCCCAATTTCCTCTCTCGTTATCGGTGCGTTTAAATGTAACAGCTGAGTTTCTGTAATTTTTGGTAGATTACATTCATCTAAATATTTCTTTATTTCCATCTCTGATGGTTGAGGGGTGTCCAGATCATCTTTTAAGTTATATAATTTTAAATAATATTTAGCCATCTCCTCTGCAATTTCTGATGGTCTTCTACTTACTGTTCCATCTTTTTTAATAATATATTCAATTCTAGATTTAATTTCTTTTTTCCGCACCCTCCGAGCTAACAAGGCTCCGCCTTTATCTCCCTCGGCATAAAATTTCATCTGTAATTTTCGCATATTATCCGCATATGTCTGTAGCCAACTCTCTCTCAGTTTAAATCTAATCTCCTGTATTTCAGCTGATATAGGTATAGTGGAGGCCTCTTTATTACGAGCCTCTAAAGTTTGTAATCTATTAATCAATGGGTTTGATTGAAGATCGCACCATCCCGCCTCTCGTTGCCATCTGACAGCCTCTTCTTCTGAATGATACTTCTGTGCAGAGGCATCTCCGGATCACGCAGGTGCACTTGCGCAGAGACCTTAGCAGTATGGACATGCGCAGAACAGTTTTGCGCTCTGTCCACAGAAGGGCACAGTGTACAGGAGCAATCCCAAGAAGTCCTGCGTAGGCACATGATGTCATTCAAAAGAAGAGGCTGTCTGATGTAGAGGAGAGATGAAAGGTGAGTAGAGGCGGGACAGACTGAGCTACAATATAGCCCATCAGACCGGAAACAGGTAATTACAATACAGGACAGGGAGTTTTTAAAACCGATTTAGTAGGTGAACAGGGGGAATCAGGGCATAACAGCCACCTTCTTAAACTGCAGCATAGGTGGCGCTGTTAGTTTAACACACCCAAATCTGGTGACAGGTTCACTTTCAACAATTTCATAAATCTCTCAACAGCAAAACCAAACATACCGCCATCTATGTGCATCCCACTGTAACTGCTACTGGAGCTGAGCCATATTCCAGAGAACTGGGCCGAACCGCAGTACTGGACACAGATATATGGAACTGGTACTGGAGCTAAGCCACATTCCACAGACCTGGGCCAAACCACAGTACTGGACACAGATATATGGAACTGGTACTGGAGCTGAGCCACATTCTAGAGAACTGGGCTGAACCACAGTACTGGACACAGATATACGGAACTGGTACTGGAGCTGAGCCATATTTCAGAGAACTGGGCCGACCCACATTACTGGACACAGATATATGGAACTGGTACTGGAGCTGAGCCACATTCCAGAGAACTGGGCTGAACCGCAGTACTGGACACAGATATATGGAACTGGTACTGGAGCTGAGCCACATTCCAGAGAACTGGGCTGAACCACAGTACTGGACACAGATATATGGAACTGGTACTGGAGCTGAGCCACATTCCAGAGAACTGGGCTGAACCGCAGTACTGGACACAGATCTATGGAACTGGTACTGGAGCTGAGCCATATTCCAGAGAACTGGGCTGAACCGCAGTACTGGACACAGATCTATATAACAAAGAAAAAAGATAGCAGCACTAGGAACAGTTCACCTCGGGTGCAGTGTCCAGCAGTATTCAGCTGTGTATAGTTACCAAAAAATCGGACAGCACTCCATATTGCACGTCATGCCTTTCTTTATTGGCCCATATGAACTGAACGTTTCGGTTCCTCAAGAACCTTCTTCCAGCAGTCTATGGGATAGAGGGACACGTACTGTGCTAAATTTAATGTTACTATTTATGAAACTGGAAACACAGACATGGAGCTATTCTGTCTGCAGCTCTGTATAAGGCAGGGTGTCATCCACCCACCATCAGACTACAAGGCTGCCCACCACTCGCTTTACCTTTATTGATATTTTCGTTGAGGTGACAGTTTTTCTTGGTGTCTGCTCCAATCTTCTTGTCATTTTCATCAATCAGAATGCACATCTCCGAGAGCAGCTGCACCTGCTTCTCATCCAGAGCGTCAGTGTCCACCTCAGGCATGGCTGCTCTGTATGTCCTGCTGCTGAAACAGCGGAGTCATGTTTAGCAACAAGCACCAAAAACAGAACAATCAGAGCTAAATGATCTGCACAAAGGAAAGTGTTGTAAAGGCCAAATACACACATCTGGTTTAAATGGTCAATGTGCGGACAGCTGGGTCCAGTCCGGTCATAGGTGTCCTGACCCAAACTCAGTAGTCTCACATATACTCATGAAGCTGGATATCAACGACTGGACCGGATATTCACAGTCTGAGTATGGACCAAAATCAGACATAAAATAGATCCCAAACACAGAATAGGTGCTACATGAGACAAAGAGGCCTCCAATCAGCATCAGGTCAGATACATCATGGTTTGGCCACGTCATTGAGGCTTAGGTCGGCTTCACACCACGGTGAAATCCGATCTGGAGCTGTCAGAGGTGAACCGGACAGCCCCAGACCGGATCTGGACACAGACCCGGAGGGCCAATTATGCCCTCCGGTCCGGTGTACAGCCGAATCTCTCATCCGCAGCTGCGAGACGCAGTCCTGAACTGTCAGCAGGGGACAGCTGGTGGTGCTGAAGTTCAGCACCCGGCGTCCGGTGCGATAGACCCCCCCCATGTTAGGGGGTGCTGGATAGCACCGGACCAGGAGGATCAGCTTTTTGCCCCCGGATACAAAAATGCTGAATGCAGCATTTGTGTGTCCAATCTGGTATCTAAATCCTCCAAGACAGATGGAACCCGAATGGCAGATAGCGGCCATGCAGCTCCATAGCATACTGTGGGGCCGAAATCTGGTCCGGGATCAGATTTCACCGTGGTGTGAAGCCGGCCTTATATTTCAAGTCCTGAAATCCTGGGATCCAGGTGTCTCTGCTGATGGGGCCATTATCTAATTAATCAAATAGACTCCGTGCGCTGTCAGATGACAGTTCCTCCAGCATCAGTCTATCTGAAGCAGGAACTGACAGCAGAAAATGATGTCTGACAGCCGCCATCAGCTGTTTTTCAAAGAACTTCTACAAGAAATACTCAAAAAACAACCAATATAAGCAGCAAAGGGAATCTCCCATAGAAACAAACAGGAAGAGTTATCTAGTGTTTTATTAGAAGGATATTGGAGCAAATCTTCATTTATAACCTCAGTGTGAACACAGCGTTGTCATGAATGGTGCTGTCCGTTGTGTCCAGTACCGGTAGGCACAATGTCACTTGTGTCAAGTCTGTGCCGCCTGGTGACAGCGCTCAGACATTATGTCTCGATGAGGGGCACTGATTTATTAAAGGGGCGGCTCAGTGAGCAGCTCATCTGCTATCCCCCCCCCTCGGCTCCCCAGTTACAGCTCCCCTGCTATCCCCCCTCCCTAGGCTCCCCAGTTACAGCTCCTCTGCTATCCCCCCCCCCCTCGGCTCCCCAGTTACAGCTCCCCTGCTATCCCCCCTCCCTAGGCTCCCCAGTCACAGCTCCCCTGCTATCCCCCCCCCCTCCCTCGGCTCCCCAGTCACAGCTCCCCTGCTATCCCCCCCCCCCTCCCTCGGCTCCCCAGTCACAGCTCCCCTGCTATCCCCCCTCCCTAGGCTCCCCAGTTACAGCTCCCCTGCTATCCCCCCCTCCCTAGGCTCCCCAGTTACAGCTCCCCTGCTATCCCCCCCCCTCCCTAGGCTCCCCAGTCACAGCTCCCCTGCTATCCCCCCCCCTCCCTAGGCTCCCCAGTCACAGCTCCCCTGCTATCCCCCCCCCCTCCCTAGGCTCCCCAGTCACAGCTCCCCTGCTATCCCCCCCCCTCCCTAGGCTCCCCAGTCACAGCTCCCCTGCTATCCCCCCCCCCCTCCCTCAGCTCCCCAGTCACAGCTCACCTGCTATCCCCCCCCCTAGGCTCCCCAGTCACAGCTCACCTGCTATCCCCCCCCCTAGGCTCCCCAGTCACAGCTCACCTGCTATCCCCCCCCCCTAGGCTCCCCAGTCACAGCTCACCTGCTACCCCCCCCCTCTCCAGTCACAGCTCACCTGCTATCCCCCCCTTGGCTCCCCAGTCACAGCTCACCTGCTACCCCCCCCCCCCCTCTCCAGTCACAGCTTACCTGCTATCCCCCCCTTGGCTCCCCAGTCACAGCTCACCTGCTACCCCCCCCCCTCTCCAGTCACAGCTTACCTGCTATCCCCCCCTAGGCTCCCCAGTCACAGCTCACCTTCACCTGCCCCCTCCCCAGGCTTCTCAGTCAGAGCACACCTGCCCCCCATCCCCCTGGTCGATCTCACCTGCCGCACACCTCGCTCCTCACTTTCTGCCGCAGAACTGTCCGCAACCTTGTGCCGCCACTGCCAAGACCCAGGAAGACACGGGCTCCGCCCACCATCCCCGCCCACAACATTTCTCAGCCAATCAGACCTCCGAACCACTGCGTGCCACTATCTGGCGATCCAGCGCACATTACACGACTATGCCCGCCCGCCGGGCTCCTCCGGGTGATCCGCTCCGCCGGACGCCGCACGGAACCTCCTGATCCACCGTCTGCACAGAGCACAAGTAGCGCCAGCAGCACAAAGCAGATCCCCTGCCGCACTGTGCGCCAGAAAGTCAGGAAGCTCTGCCCCGCCCACTGTCCGTCACTACGTCACGCGTGCTATAAGACACGCCCACTGGAGCAACGAAACGAGGCAGTGCCGCCCCCTGCTGCCATCACACCGATTGGCTGAGACACTTGTCCATCATATGATATTACCTAAAGGGGCTAGCAACGTGGTGCTGAAATGTAATAGAAATCTATAAAAATAAAGATACAAACTGTCTTATTTGTCGCCCATAGCAACCAACCACAGCACAGCTTTATAACAACCAACCACAGCGCAGCTTTATAACAACCAACCACAGCGCAGCTTTATAACAACCAACCACAGCGCAGCTTTATAACAACCAACCACAGCGCAGCTTTATAACAACCAACCACAGCACAGCTTTATAGCAACCAACCACAGCACAGCTTTATAACAACCAACCACAGCGCAGCTTTATAACAACCAACCACAGCGCAGCTTTATAACAACCAACCACAGCGCAGCTTTATAACAACCAACCACAGCACAGCTTTATAGCAACCAACCACAGCACAGCTTTATAACAACCAACCACAGCGCAGCTTTATAACAACCAACCAACCACAGCACAGGTTTATAGCAACCAACCAACCACAGCGCAGCTTTATAACAACCAACCACAGCGCAGCTTTATAGCAACCAACCAACCACAGCGCAGCTTTATAACAACCAACCACAGCGCAGCTTTATAACAACCAACCACAGCGCAGCTTTATAACAACCAACCACAGCGCAGCTTTATAACAGCCAACCACAGCACAGCTTTATAACAACCAACCCACCACAGCACAGCTTTATAGCAACCAACCACAGCACAGCTTTATAGCAACCAACCACAGCACAGCTTTATAGCAACCAACCACAGCACAGCTTTATAGCAACCAACCACAGCACAGCTTTATAACAACCAACCAACCACAGCGCAGCTTTATAACAACCAACCACAGCACAGCTTTATAACAACCAACCCACCACAGCACAGCTTTATAGCAACCAACCAACCACAGCACAGCTTTATAGCAACCAACCAACCACAGCACAGCTTTATAGCAACCAAACAACCACAACACAGCTTTATAACAACCAACCAACCACAACATAGCTTTATAACAACCAAACACAGCACAGCTTTGTAGCAACCAACCAACCACAGCACAGCTTTATAGCAACCAACCAACCACAGCACAGCTTTATAGCAACCAACCACAGCGCAGCTTTATAACAACCAACCACAGCACAGCTTTATAGCAACCAACCAACCACAGCACAGCTTTATAGCAACCAACCAACCACAACATAGCTTTATAACAACCAAACACAGCACAGCTTTGTAGCAACCAACCAACCACAGCACAGCTTTATAGCAACCAACCAACGACAGCACAGCTTTATAGCAACCAACCACAGCGCAGCTTTATAACAACCAACCACAGCACAGCTTTATAGCAACCAACCAACCACAGCACAGCTTTATAGCAACCAACCACAGCACAGCTTTATAGCAACCAAACAACCACAGCGCAGCTTTATAAAAACAAACCACAGCGCAGCTTTATAACAACCAACCACAGCACAGCTTTATAGCAACCATCCACAGCACAGCTTTATAGCAACCAAGGACAGCGCAGCTTTATAACAACCAACCGCAGCACAGCTTTATAGCAACCAACCACAGCACAGCTTTATAGCAACCAACCACAGCACAGCTTTATAGCAACCAACCACAACACAGCATTATAGCAACCAACCAACTACAGCACAGTTTTATAGCAACCAACCACAGCACAGCTTTATAACAACCAACCAACCAAAGCAAAGCTTTATAACAACCAACCACAGCACAGCTTTATAACAACCAACCACAGCGCAGCTTTATAACAACCAACCACAGCGCAGTTTTATAGGAACCAACCACAACACAGCTTTATAGCAAACAAACACAGCACAGCTTTATAACAACCAACCACACCACAGCTTTATAACAACCAACCACAACGCAGTTTTATAGGAACTAACCACAACACCACTTAATAGCAAACAACCACAGCGCAGCTTTATAACAACCAACCACAGTGCAGCGCAGTTATTTTGGATACAGGTTGTATAACCAAGTATTAGGCTGAGGGTGCCAATACTTTTGTCTGGCCCATTTTTGGAGTTTTGTGTGAAATGTTCAATGTTTTGCTTTTTGCTTCATTCTCTTTTGTATTTTTTCATTGAAGACAAATTAAATGAAGATAATAATACCAAAGAATTTGTGATTGCAATCATTTTCAGGAAGAAACTGAGTATTAACTGACAGAATTGCAGGGGTGTCAATACTTTTGGCCACAACTGTATTTATGATACATCACATTTGCTGAATACAAGATAGCTATAATTTGCTAGAGCTCATACTGTTATATATCATATTTACCAAAATTCCAATTGACCATAAACTCTAATGCCGCACAAAAAATGCATATATGTATACAATTACCCAAATCATTGTTGGATTAATCCCAAAAGCAATAAGCCCCATATTGTAGACAATACTCTATACCTATCATTTAGTCAACATCGAATAATCTCTGCCTTCAGTTGTAAATTATATTTATCGATCACACACATGGTACTAAGGTCCATTACAACAACAAAAAATTGTGTATAATATATGATAACGATCATCTCCACATCCTTCCCAAAAGAGCAAACATGTGCCAGTTCTATAATACTTGGTGGAGCAAAAAATTGAGAACTGCCTGTTCCCTCTTAATACGGTATAGAAATTGGTATAAGGAAATGCCGTATGTGTAGTTAAATGTCATGATGATAAGGCATAATATGTATCAATAATTGTAAAGATTCTTATATTTTTGTTTATTTTTACTTTTATGTATATTTTAATTTATTACTAAAGTTCTTTTGTTTCAGAATCGGTCATTCCTCTATAGAAACAATTGTTTCTCATTTATCTATTTTTTTATACATAAGTAAAAATATCCATGTATATAATTGCCCATTGTTTCAGCTCCCAGCAAATATCCCTGTCGGCTTATGGCTATAAAATTGTCCAGTAAGCATTTACATGATGGTTAATGATGATGTGAGACAGGAACAGTGTGCGATATAAATATCGTCTCCCCACTGTTCCCAATAGAGCAAAAATGATAATACACTAGTTTCATGGTTCTCAAGAGAACAATTTTTAAATATACTAATTTCATTATATTTTGATAGAAATACAGAACACCATGTGTACGATCAAACCACATACTATATAGGTACAGTATTTTCCGCACTATAAGGCGCACCATCAAAAAAGGACTGCTAAGCCGTCTTGGTTCATATATAAGGTGCATCGGATTATAAGGCGCACCTTATTACCATAAAAAAAACAAAGCTCAGACCGTAAGTCAAACTTTATTCAACTTTTTAATGATAACTCTCAACTTGTTCAGTTGTAACTGCAAATCAATACCAGTACATTTACTTTTCAGTTCATTCGTCCAGCAAAAATCCATCAAATCCTTCATCTTAAGTATCGGAGTGTAACAGTTGGGCGATTTCGGCATCAAGCATGCTCGGGTCCCCCTCATCATTATCCGAGTCGGTCTCGTTGCCGATGCTTAGCTCTTCAGTGATGATTCCAGCCTTCCTGAAAGTTCAGATGATACTGGAGACTGATACCTTCTCCCAGGCATCCACGATCCACTTGCACAAAGTGGCATAACTCGCCCAGCGTTGCCTCCCGGTGTTGGTGAATGTGTGGTCACCTTTTGTCATCCACTGCTCCCATGAATCTCGCAATTTAACTTTAAATGACCTGTTGACGCCTATGTCTAGTGGCTGGAGCTCTTTGGTTAATCCATCCAGAATGATGGCAAGCTCCGAATTAGTTTTCACTTGGGCTTTGACAGTATCGGTCACATGGGCGCGCATAGAGTCATAGACCAATAGGGATGGGGATCTGTGAAAAAAGCCATCCGGTCTCTTGACGTAGACCTCCCTCAGCCACTCATCTTCTCGTCCATCCAGCCCTTTGGGTTAGCATTGATGATGACACCAGCAGGAACATTTTCTGTTGGTAAAGTCTTCCTCTTGAAAATGACCATGGGTGGTAGTTTATGACCATTAGCCTGACAGGCGAGAACTACAGTGAAAGATGACTTTTTGTTTCCTGTAGTACGTATAGATACCATACTGGTCCCTGTTTTCTCAACAGTACATTTTACGGGGATGTCAAAAGTGAGGGGGACCTCATCCATGTTAGTGATGTGTTCTGGTTGGATGTTCTTTTATAATAATAATAATAAAACTTTATTTGTATAGTGCCAACATATTCTGCAGCGCTTTACAGTACAATGGTTCGTATAAGAAAAAATATACAATACAGAATGGTAAGTAATACAGAACAGTAGTTACATACAATAAACATAGAATCAATGGAGGAAATACAATAAATAAGGCAAAAAAAAATAAAGGGGACCCTGCTCGAAGGAGCTTACAATCTACGACGGGATGGGGGTGATACAAAGTTCAGGGGCTTATAACAATGAATATCTTATGTCTAAATGACTACAATTGGTCATTCTATACAATACATACAATACTATCATTTATTTTGGTTATACAGTAGGTGCGGAAAATGGCCAGCTTCTCTTCATAATCCTTTGGCAGTTGCTGGCAGACAGTAGTTCTGGCTCGGATGGAGAGATTACGTCTTTTCATAAAACGAAAGCACCATGAAGGACCTCCTCGAAAGTCCTTGATCTCCATGTCGCGTGCTAACGCTGTCGCTTTGAGTCGAATAAAGACAGTAGAGATGCTTTTAGCTGCGTTTCTCTGTTCGATAACCCACTGTTCTATTTTGTCCTCCACAAGTGGCCATCTTGCTTTGTTTCCTCGGAAACTCAGTTTGGTCTTCTTTACCTGGTGTAGGGCATCTTCCTGTTTCCTCCACTTACGCACCATAGATTCATTAATGTTGAATTCTCTCGCAGCTACTCTGTTTCCATGCTCTACTGCACGACTTATAGCTTTAAGCTTAAAATCTGCATCATAAGCATGTCTCTTAACAGGAGGCATTTTTGGGGTAGTAGGTATGCTGAAACACAGATATTCTGCGGAGCTCCTGTGCACAGAGCTGTACATAGCACCACAAGGACTCCGGGGGACCACGTTCTGTCGTGCTGTGGAGATAACAGAAGGAGAGCTTCTGTATACAAGTGCGCACAACCAATTGCAGGTGAAAGAGTTTATGGTACGGTACATTACTTAGTGAAAAGACAAAAAAAAATTGATGTACGGTACCTCTGTAGCCCCCCCCATCATCCTCCAGTATCCCTCTGTAGCCCCCATCTCTCTCCAATATCCCTCTGTAGCCCCCCCATCACCTTCCAGTATCCCTCTGTAGCCCCCCATCATCCTCCACACACACACACACACACACACACACACATAAACTGATTCTTACTGGTTGCTTACTGCTTCTCAGCAGTCCTGCGCTGGTGGTACAGTAAGGCACTCACAGCGCAGGAGCCCTCAGCCAATCACAGCGCAGGAGCCCTGAGCCAATCACAGCGCAGGAACCACGAGCCAATCAGAGGCTATGGACTGACGTCAGCTGGCCTCGGATTGGCTCACGGTTCCTGCGCTGTGATTGGCACAAGGCTCCTGGGCGGAGATCAGCACACAGCACCGGAGCTGTGATTGGCTGATGGGCTCCTGGGCTGTGAGTGGAGCGGCAGCTGGAATACTGAATACAGTGATGCAGAATACAGCGGCGGGCACCAGACAGCGGGGACGGTCTTGTGATCGGTGGCATGCTGATCAGGTATGCCTTATTTTCTGGGGGGTGCCTTATATTTGCAGGCACATGGCACCCCCTAGCATGCATTATTTTCGGGGAAAAACCGTATATAAGGTGCACCACACTATAAGGTGCACTTTTGATTTCTAAGAAAATCTTAGTCTTTTAGGTGCGCCTTATAGTGCGGAAAATACAGTATATTGTATATCAATAGGCATATAAATTCTATTATCAATATATATACTTAGTAATATTTTTATTTATGTTTACTTTTTATTATTTTTTATTTTCTGTTTTCTATTTTATATCCTATATTTATAATTTTACTTTTTGTATCCAAAAAACTTTTAAAATTCAGTTATTTCCCTATAAATTATTTCCTATTATTTATTTCCTACGTCTTTGACACATACCGTATATACTCGAGTATAAGCCGACCCTAGTATAAGCCGAGGCCCCTAATTTTACCCTCCAAAACTAGGGAAATGTATTGACTCGAGTATAAGCCTATAGTGGGAAATGCAGCAAACTCTCATCATGGTATACAGCCCCTCTCATCATGGTAAATGGCCCCCCATTAATGGTATATAGCGGCCATCGCTGATATATAGCGCCCTCATCACTGGTATATAGCCCCCATCACTGGTATATAGCACCCATCACTGGTATATAGTGCCCTCACCACTGGTATATAGCCCCCATCACTCGTATATAGCGCCCATCACTGGTATACAGTGCCCTCATCACTGGTATATAGCACCCTCATCACTGGAATATAGTGACCCCATCACTGGTATATAGCGCCCCATCACTGGTATATAGGACCTCCATCACTGGTTTATAGCACCCCTATTGCTGGTATATAGCACCCTCATCACTGGTATATAGCACCCCCATCACTGGTTTATAGCGCCCCTATTGCTGGTATACAGCCTCCCATCACTGGTATATAACACCCCCTTCACTGGTATACAGTCTCCCCATCACTTGTACACAGGCCCAATCACTGTTATACAGGCCCACATCACTGGTATACAGGCCCCCTCATCACTGGTATACAGGCCCCCCTCATCACTGGTATACAAGCCCTCCTCATCACTGGTATACAGCCCCTTCATCAAAGGTATGCAGCCTCCCCATTACTGGTACATAGTCCTCCATCACTGGTATACAGCCCACCCATCACTGTATACAGGCCCCTCATTGGTGGTTACAGCCCCCATCAGTGGTATACAGCTCCCTGTGCTGCCGCACATAAAATAATAAACCAGGAACTCACCCTCCGATGTCCTGCAGGCACAGTGCGTCCTCCGTCCGGTCTTCCTGTCTGTATGCCGGCTTCTATTGCTGTGACCGGCGCAGCAGCGATGACGTCATCGCTGCTGCGCCCGTCACTTAATTAGAAGCTGGCATACAGACAGGAAGACCGGACAGAAGACCCCCCTCCGCACCTGCAGCATTACGTCCCCTCTGTGGTCTTTTCCTCAGCTGTGTGAATAGAAGTACATGAGAAGCTATCGACCAATCACAGTGCAGCAGCTGGGGCAATCACGGTGCAGCAGCCGGGCCCTTATTGGCTAGTGGCTTTTGCACTGTGATTTGATCGGCTGCAACACTGTGATTGGCCGATGGCTTTTCATGTACTTCTATTCACAAAGCTGAGGAAAAGAACAGAGAGGGGACGTAAGTCTGCAGGTCCAGTGACCAAACGTGTGTGTGTGTGTGTCATAGCGATGATGGGCTGTAAGAGGAGGCTTTGGGCTGTAAGAGGAGGCTGGGGGCTGCAAGAGGAGGCTGGGGGCTGCAAGAGAAGGCTGGGGGCTGCAAGAGAAGTCTGGGGGCTGCAAGAGAAGGCTGGGGGCTGGAAGAAGAGGCTGTGGCTGGAAGAGGAGGCTGGAGGTTGGAAGACGAGGATGGGGGCTGGAAGACGAGGACGATGGGGGCTGCAAGAAGAGGATGGTGGGGACTTCAAGAAGAGGATGGTGGGGCTTCAAGAGAAGGATGGTGGGGGCTTCAAGAGGAGGATGATGGGGGCTGCAAGAGGAGGAGAATGGGGGCTGCAAGAGGAGGAGGATAGGGCTGCAAGGGGATTATGATGGGGGCTGCAAGGGGATTATGATAGGGGCTGCAAGGGGATTATGATGGGGACTGCAAGGGGATTATAATAGGGGCTGCAAGGGGATTATGATGGGGATACGGTATTAAGGGCTGCAAGGGGATGATGTGGATATTATGGGATGCAAGTGGATGATGGAGATATTGTGCACTGCATGTTGCATTTTTTGTGCGTTCGCGGGTGCTTGCTTTATCTGCAAGCACACAAAAAATGCATTGATCTCAATGGATCCACAGTGTCCTCCGCTTGACAGCGCAGGAGAACGCTGCGGATCTCATTAAAATCTCTCCAGGTGGCCGCTGGTGATCACCGGCGGCAACCGAGAGATCAGCTACAGCCGCCGCTGCTATCCTGCCGGTGTCAGTGGGGAGAGTGGGGAGAAACAGCTGATCTGACAGCTGTTTAAATCTCCTGTGCTGACACCGAATAGGTGATGTCGGCACGGGAGATTTGAAGCAGTGATCAGTTGTTTCATATCTCCTGCACTGATATCACCCTATTCGGTGTCGGCACGGGAGATTTAAACAGCTGTCAGATCGGCTGTATCTTCAAATCTCCCGCGCCGACACCGGCGGGAGATCAGCTGTGGCAGGGAGGAGGAGATCTCTGCCGCTGATCTCCTCCTCCTGGCCGCCCCCAAGACAGCTGATTGGCTGACCGGGCACCATACTAATGTGAGCGCATGCGGAGATTCTCCGCTGTGTTCACATAAGAATGTGCTGTGTTGCACTACGTTTGTGTCTGCATGCCATACGCATACAGACACAAACGCAAGTGTGAAGGCAGCCTTAGCCAGAGAAATCGATGTAAATACTTAAAGGGAACCAACCACCCCAAATGACCCCCCCGGACTGTTAATATGTGTCCCTACACCCAGCACACACATTTGGGGCAATCGTTTTTGCTAAAAAAACTGTTTAGTAGAAGCTAAGATATAGCAATATAAACTTTAATAAATCGTGACGGATGGGTGTTACCTAGCTTTGTCCACGTGCAGTGTTCGTGCTTGTCGGCTTCCTCTCCCCCTCCCCTCTCACTTTCTAAGAGCCTGGCCCGCGTCATGAAAGGGGCGGGACTAAATTGCGTCATGAAAGGGGGCGGGGCTCACCACAATTTAGCCCCGCCCCTTTCATGACGCGGCCAGGTTCTTAGAAAGTGAGAGGGGAGGGGGAGAGGAATCTGACAAGCACGAACACTGCACGTGGACAAAGCTAGGTAACACCCATCCGTCACGATTTATTAAACTTTATAAAGCTATATCTTAGCTTCTACTAAACAGTTTTTTTAGCAAAAACGATTGCCCCAAATGTGTGTGCTGGGTGTAGGGACACATATTAATAGTCCGGGGGGGTCATTTGGGGTGGTTGGTTCCCTTTAAGTCCCAAAAAAAGGTTGAGAAAAGTATTATAGGAGTGATGCCTCTGACCCTCTCCTTGTAGCTATGTGCTCCATCCTAACCCTCTCCTTGTACTAATGTGCTCCATCTTGACCCTCTCCTTGTAGTAATGCCCCATCATGCCCCCTCCTTGCAGAAATGCCCCATAATGCCCCCTCTTTTAGTAATGCCCCATCATACCCCCTTTTGTAGTAATGCCCCATCATGCCCCCTCCTTGTAAAAAATCCCCCATCATGCCTCCTCCTTGCAATAAATGCCCCATCATGCCCTCTCATTTTAATGCCCCCTTCTTGTAGTAAATGCCCCTCCTTGTAGTAAATGCCCCTTCCTTGAAATGCCGCCTCCTTGTAATGCCTTCATCCTTTTAGTAAATGTCCCCTCCTTGTATTCCCCCTTCCTTGTAATAGCCCCCTCATTGTAATGCCCCCATCCTTGTAGTAAATGCCCCCTGCTTGTAATGTCCCCATCCTTGTAGCAAATGCCCCCTCCTTGCAATGTCCCCATCCTTGTAGAAAATGCCCCCTCCTTGTAATGTCCCCATCCTTGTAGAAAATGCCCCCTCCTTGTAATGCCCTCTCCTTTTAATGCCCCCTCATCCTTGTAGTAAATGCCCCCTCCTTGTAATGCCCCCATCCTTGTAGCAAATGCCCCCTCCTTGTAATATCCCCATCCTTGTAGTAAATGTCCCCTCCTTGTAATGCCCCCATCCTTGTAATGCCCCAATCCTTGTAGTAAATGCCCCCTCCTAATATTATAGCTGTAGTTATAGCTTTTAAAAAAAAACAAAAAAACTCATACTCAACTTCCTTGTCCTGTTTCCACTGCAGGCTCTCGCTCCTCTTAGCTGCTCTTGTTCTTCTAGCGCTGAGCGTGGTCACGTGACGCTGAGCGCGATTGCACCAGCAGTTCAAAGAGGCAGTGCAGCAGCGAGGCTGCATGCAACCAGAGAGGGCGCTGCGTGTGCTATGTGGCACGCGTGCCATAGGTTCGCCATCACTGTTATAGGGCATGGTTAGGCGATACCATCTATCTTACCATAAAATAGCAGGCAGCACTCTGATTCAAAGTCTTTCTCAAGCAACAAACACAGAATGAAGACCAATATATAAAGAGCAAAATAGTGGGCAGTCCATCAATGAATCAATTAGTGCCATCAAAAAAAAATATGCATCTTAGGGCCCTTTCACATCAGCGGTAATTTGAAATCGCGGCAGATGCGGTGAAAAAAACGCATCTGCCGCGAATGCCGCATAGCCGCCGCATAACCGCTGCACTTGCGGCGCGGTTGCGGTAATCGCCATAGTAAGTATAGGGGGACTTGCGGCAGGTGCGGCAAGTGCGGTTTTGCACTTGCGGCAGGTGCGGCTGCGAAAAAAACCGCGGTCAGCCACGTTTTTTTTTCGCGGCCGCACCTGCCGCATGTGCAAAACCGCACTTGTTGCACCTGCCGCAAGTCCCCCTATACTTACTATGGCGATTACCGCAACCGCGCCGCAAGTGCAGCGGTTATGCGGCGGCTATGCGGCAATCAAGGCAGATGCGTTTTTTTCACCACATCTGCCGCGATTTCAAATTACCGCTGATGTGAAAGGGCCCTTAGGCCTCATTTTGCATCTGTGCCTCCGGCATGTGTGCAGTCCGCGCAGACACATGCCGGAGGCATGGACATTCGGGAGCACATGATCCGCTGTGGCCCCCTTCACACGTCCGTTAACCATCACGAACTGTGTGGAGCAGACACGTGTCTGTGTGCTCCACATGGTGACATGTCCTTTTTTCTGTGGACGCACAGACACAAGGACCGCTTTTAGCCCAAAATGTCAGGCACACGGATGTCCACCGTGTGACATCCGTGTGCACGGACCACGGGCAACAGTTAAAAGCTTAAAAATAAAGATTTTTATACTCACCTCCATCCCTGCCTGCTCCTCTCACTTCTGGGGCCGCTCATTAGGCTCATCACTGCACTGAGCCCAAGAGCGGACCGGAATAGGAGCAGTGACGCTGGAGGCAGGCGAGTATGCACTGACAGGCTGTCCATGTGCTATCCACGGATAGCACACAGACAGCACACGTGTGTCACACGATCCACGCCCCGCCCACAAACGTCCTGTTCTCACACGTCGGTGGTGTCACGGATGTGTGAAACAGGCCTCAGGCACGAAACATTGCCACCTATGCCCATGCTGCAATAAAAAGTTATTTTTTGCACATTTGAACTGGAGTGCAGCAACCCCATTATTTGGTATATATTGGAAGCTTTACCAAGGAAAGTTTTTTTTGTCTGCCCGCATCCCACCTTTAGTAAAGCTGTGCTGCTCCTTTTTCTCTTTTGTATCTCTTTTGTATCTCTCTCACTATCTATCTATGGCGGCCGTCACACGCACAGATATCGCGCAAGATATCGCTTGAACGCGGCAGATTAAACATCGCGTAAGCGATGTCTGTGCGTGTGACGGCAAGATACGACGAGCGAGATCTGATAAAATCGCAAAATCGAGATCTGAGGTCCGGACCTCAGATCTAGCGATTTACGATTTAGCGATCTGCTTCATCGTGGTGTATGACACCACGATGAACGATCTCCCAGCGGCAGAGCCTATGCTGGGAGATGGTAACTATGGTACACGTCGGGTAACTAAGCGACGCGCGGCGCCTAGTTACCCGATGTGTACCATAGTTACCAGCGAGATCGCGGATCCACATCGCTGGTGAGTCTGTCTGTGTGACATCTCACCAGCGATGTGAGCGATATTGTAAGCGATCGCGCGTGCACGTGATCACTAACAATATCGTTCTACATATCTTAGCGTGTGACGGCCGCCTATCTATCTATCTATCTATCTATCTATCTATCTATCTATCTATCTATCTTACTGGTGAGGCTGCTCCTCTGGTCGGGGGTGGTCTCTATCACAGCACTTCTCCCTTTCCTAATTTCTTTTTCCCCCTGCACAGAGCTGACATTATCCACTGTCCTTCATCTAAAGGCTCCACACAGCAGCACCTTCACCCTCATTCTCCTCAGTTGTGGAGATAATTATAATTATTGAGTAAATAATCAAGTGATGAATAATGAACACTCACAAAAAATTGTTAAATAGTGAAACAACAAATAATGTTAGTGTAAGTATAAAAACGTATAGGCCAAAATTATAGCGTACTAATAAAAGGAAAATCAAAACTAATTCAATACTATACGTATTACAATAGACTATTGCACACAGTATATGGATACAATGGGAAACCTATATACAGCATAAACAATCAAGAAAAGCCACAAATCCCCGAACATAAGTATCCACACTAGGGCTGCCATTAGGAATGTTGGGGCCCCCCTGATACTCTGCTCAGCCTCCACCCAAAAATCATAAAAACCATGTTCCAAATTGGTTTTAAGTGTCATAGGGGTATTTTTTTTTTCAAAGAAACCCATTGATGGTATTATGTCTCAGGCTGGTTTCACACTGCAGTTTTTTCACTGATCAGTGTCCATCAGTGTTTGTGTGCCAAAACCAGGAGTGTCTCCAAAACTCAGAACAGGTGTCAATCTTTCAATTATAGTTTTTCTCTGCAAGTTCCTCTCCTGGTTCCTCTCCGGGTTTTGGCACACAAACTGGATGGACACTGATCAGTGAAAAAACTGCAGTGTGAAACCTGCCTCAGGGTTCTTTGGATCACTGAAATCAGTCTCAGATACCTGTAATAATTAGTTTGGCAGTTGAGCCTAATAAAAGGAAAACTGGATGTTCCACAATATTAGGCTGGCTTCACACTGCGGTCAGGTCAGATGAGGTTTTGTGTTTCAAAACCAGGAGAGGAACTTGCAGAGAAAAAGTATAATTGAAAGATTGACCCCTGTTCTGAGTTTTGGAGTCACTCCTGGTTTTGAAACAGAAAATCTGACCTGACCTGACCTGATCTGACTGCAGTGTGAAACCAGCTTACACAGGCCACAGTTTTCAAGTAACATGGGACAGAAAAAGGATCTCTATGCTGCCGAAAAGCAACAAATAGTGCAATGCCTTGGCCAGGGGATAAAAACATTAGATATTGCACAAAAACATATGCGTGATCATCGTACTGTGAAGAGATTTGTGGCTGATTCTGAGCACAGACGTGTTCATGCAGATAAAGGCAGAATGAGGAAGGTTTCTGCCAGGTAAGTTCATCAGATTAAGAGAGCAGCTGCTAAAAAGGCCTCACAAACCAGCAAACAGATATTTGAAGCTGCTGATGCCTCTGGAGTACATCGAACCTCAAGGGGTAGGATCCTTCAAAGGCTTGCTGTGGTGCATAAACCCACTATTCGGCCACCTCTAAACAGTGCTCACAAGCAGAAATGGTTGCAGTGGGCCTAGACATACATGAAGACTAATTTTCAAACAGTCTTGTTTACTGATTAGTGCCGAGCAACCCTGGATGGTCCAGATGGATGGACTGACTGAGAACTTTCTTCCATGGTACAAAAAGCAGAAACGTGCCTTCAGGAGCAAAATCATCTTCATGCATGACAATGGACCATTACATGCTGCAAAGAATACCTGTGTGTCATTGGCTGCTATGGGCTCTCTTAATCCGATGAACTTGTCTGGCAGAAAACATCTTCATTCTGCCATTATCTGCAGGAACACGTCTGTGCTCAAAATCAGCCACAAATCTCTTCACAGTACGATGATCACGCTTAAAACCAATTTGCATAATAATTTGGAACATGGTGTGTATATATATACATATATATATATACATAAACACACACATATGAACACACACAATTAAGATTGCTTTAAGATGAATACACAGTAGCTGTATACACAATGGAGACGGCTGCTAACATATACACAATGGAGACAGCTGCGGGCCTTATTCAAGATAGAGACTGATGCTGGCTATACACACAATAGAGAATACACAACAGAGACTGCTGGTGACCTTATACACAATGGAGACGACTGATGGCCATATACACAATGGACATGACTGCGGATTGTATAGACAATAGAGACCTCTCCGGACTGTTTAGACAATGGAGAAGGCTACGGGGTGTATACACAATGGAGACGGCTGCGGGACGCTTGCACAACGCTAACCGCTGCGGGACGTATGCACAATGCAGACAGCTGTGAGATGTGTGCACAATGTAGACCGCTTTGGGACATGTGGACAATGCAGACCGCTGCAGACTGCTGTGGGATGCATGCACAATGCAGACTGCTGCGGATTTTATGCACATTAGAGACCGCTGAGGGACATATGCACAGAAACCGCCAGCCATATGTACAGAGACTGCTGGCTGATCATCTTTTTTTTTTTTTTTTTTTTTTTTTTTATAATTCTTACTTTATTGAAGTTTTTAAAGACCATAGGACATGTAGAATACAATCAACAGATCAAGCTTATAACACTTGCCCTACAAAATACAAAAAGAAAAAAAAAACACTGAGAGTAAGAGAAAAGAGAAAAAATGGAGAGACCAGAATGAAAGGTCTAAGAAGAGAAAAAGTAGAGGAAGAAATTAGAATAAGGGGAAAAAAGGGGGGGAAAGGGGGAGGGGGGGAGAAGGGGGAGGGGATGCTCCAGCCGGGAAGGGGGGGGAGGCAGTTATAGGGACCTAGCTCATCCAGTATTTAAGCCTAAGAACCACGGCATATGTGGCACCCCATGGGTTAATGTGCCACAATAACATCACATGGGTTCTCTCCCCACTACACACTGACAAACACTAGCACCTCTGGGCCAAGAGGGGGAGCACAACCTGCTTCCTTATATACTCTTGCTTATGAGGGAGAGCTCAGTTCAGCTCGGAGCAGGGCTGTGAAGAGCACAAGCTAGTGCAGAACTTAGTGCAGACCTAGTGAGGGTCAGAGGAACAGGAGAACTACAGACTGAGGAACACGTCTGGGAGCTGGAGTGATACCTTCACTCGCCCCAGAAGGACGCACAGAACGGACACCGGATCCGGTACTGTGTCTGGCACCCACAGCACAGTGAATCCAGGAACAGAGGGATTTCTAGATGCCTCTAGTACCAGTGCAAAGCAACACGGAGGGGTCAGCACAACACGGAGGACTCAAGTTGCCTAGCCAAGTGGTACCAGCAGAACACAGAGAGAGAGACGTGAGAAGTCCCCGCAGCTCAGCTAATAGCAGCAGCCAGGACACACACAGACAGTGCAGCACGAGGAAGCTGACGACCCCGGACAGGGTGGGAAGAGAGCTCAGCCCCATTACAGGCTCCGTGGACTATAATCTGCAATAACATCAGCAGTAAAGCTTTGGAAAACAGCAAAACTGTGAGTCTGCGTATTGATTGCGACCTTTGCTCCACATTCAGCACAGAGAGCTTCCCCCTGCTACAAGCCTGTCAGCTCTGCAGCCTCAAGAGAGAAGGAGAAGTGCACCAGTGTCTACGAAACGTGAGTGTGTGTCCTTTAACCCTGTCTCCACCATCTATACCCCTTATAGACTATACCATCACAGCCCCGGGGAATACAGTTCTACCCACGGGAACTATACCATCTATGCTGCCACTACATCATCCCCGGAGGTTCTGCAGCAGCGGCGGCCCCCTTACTGGCCGCATATAGTGGGTGGTGTCACGAGTGACATCCCCTGTAAATAATCCCCTTTTTATTGCCGAGCCCGGGACACGGTCCGGACCAAGCCACCCGTGACTTCCCCGGTACCATCTGGTCCGGTACCGAGTACCCCCGTCCCGAGGGGCCCGACACATACTTTATATATAACTCAGACTGTTGGAAATGTAGCCAATCAAACCAAGTGTCACGGAAACTGGTATAAGAGTCATGTAAAGATGATGTTAGGTCCTCTATAAACATAAGGTTATTTACCTTAGTGATCCACAGTGAAACTGGAGGACAAGTCGCCGTTCTCCACAGGAGCGGAACACACGATCGAGCCGCCATAACCAGAACAGGCAGTGCTTTTACGTCTTAATCGGTATCCCGCAATGATGGAGCAGGAACAGTGCAGGGCCCAAGTTCCCCTCAAACTTTGTAACCGTATGAATAATGTCACTCACCCCATTTCCAGAAAATATGCAAATAGGTACCCTCCGCCCCGTTGCACCTCTAACACACCGGATCAGTAGATGGATACATTCTATATAGGTGAGAAGGGACCCTGTACCAATGGGTCAGCATCTTGTAGTTTGCTTCCTGAAATCTTGAACTGATCGAAGTAACATGAGCAAGAGTATAAATCCGGGTTTTCTGCTCTGGGCTGAGTTCTAAATCTAAGTCTGCCTCCCACCGTGTCATGAATGAGGGGGTCTGTTGGTCCGGAGGGGAAGTCAAGAGTGCGTACGTTATAGATAGAGCATGTCTGCATGTCCCGTTGCCTCGGCATAGTGTCTGGAAGGCTATGAAGAAAGTGATGTAGTTGAAGGGCTCTCCAGAATCCCAACAGTTTCGGCACAACGATAGAGTTCAACGACTCTAATGATGGCCAGGACTCCCTCCCCCCCAGCTCTCCACACTATCGACACCTGCCCTGATCCAGCACTCAATGACAGGGTCCCCCACACTCGGTACAAACTTTGGGTGACTAAGTGCCGGGGTCAAGGCAGAGTTGTTAGGGATCATCGTCTCGCGTATAAGTTTGTGACAACAGGGCCCAATGGTAGGGTGACCGAAGAGGACGTCGTTTGGTTTCAACTGTACCCAGGGTAGGGTGCTCAAAGAATATGGAGTAAAACTCTGTTCGATATGAACCCATGTTTTGTTGTCTCTGTTTCTACCCCAATCAATAACCCGGGTTAAGTGACTCGCCAGGTGATACAGTTTGATGTTCGGGAGTCCAACCCCTCCCTCCCTTTTCGGACCCGAGAGTAACGCTCTCGCTATTCTAGGGTGTTTATTGTTCCAAATAAAGGCGGTTTGAATCCTCATGATGGACTTATCCCTATGGCCGGTGAGTGTACAGTACAGAATTTTAAATAAAATGGTGCCAGAGTCAGCGTCTGCGCATACCATGATCTCTGGCACCATCTTCTTGATGACTCTGTAAATATCATCTGAAACAAACTGGTGACTGCTGATACTGGCAGAGACAGAGTCTTCAACAAAATGGTGCCGGAGTTCACCGTATGCGCATGAAGAGTTCCACTCCAACATAAATATGACACTGCGCATGCGAAGGCCATCCTGGCTTTGGACAGAAGGACGTGTTCTGCAATATACAGTAGAAAGCAGAAGTTTACATACACTATATAAATACACATGTCTGCATGTTTTTCTCACTCTGACATGAAATCAGAATAAACCTTTCCTGTTTTATGTTAATTGAGATTACGATAATTATTTATATTTGCCAAATGTCAGAATAATGAGAGAGAGAATGTTTTAATGCATTTTTTTACGTTCTGCAAACTCACAAGTTTACATACACTAAGATTATTATGCCTTTAAACACTTTGGATATCAGGAAAAATTGTATCAAATCAGCGCTGATGTCAAATAACCCAATTCAAAGCAATCGTTGTAGCATATGGTGGTTTATTCTACACGTTTCAAAGCGTAACCCCGATTCTTCATCAGGAAATGTGCACCAGTTACAAATCAATAGTAAAGTGTGGTTTAAATAGCTGCACAGTTTCACAGAAGGCACTAATTGGACAAATGAACAAATGACCACGGCTGGGGTCCAAGGGTTACATTCAGAATCCACCAGTATGCATTAACAAGTTTCAAATAAAAAACATTACTAAGAACAAACTCTCCAAAAATCAAAACAATTCTATACAGGGTGGGCCATTTATATGGATGCACCTAAATAAAATGGAAATAGTTGGTAACATCAACATCCTGTTTGTGGCACATTAGTATATGGGAGGGGGAAAACGTTTCCAGACGGGTGGTGACCATGGCGGCCACACAAAAATGTCTTCCTCATCACTCATCTGAAGGCAATTGACTATGCTGTGAATGCTATCAGTGTGTCAAGAGTGGGAGAAGAGGATTGCATTGACAATCCAACATAATGGGCAGCACTTTGAACACATTTTATAATTGGCCATAAACTTGTTAATAACTCATGAAAGAATAAAGTTACATTAAAACCAAGCACACCATTGTTTTTCTTATGAAATTCTCAATATATTTGATGTGTCACATGACCCTCTTCCCATTGAAAAAAATAAAGTTGGATCCAAAATGGCCGACTTCAAAATGGCCACCATGGTCACCACCCATCTGGAAAAGCTTTCCCCCTCCCATATACTAATGTGCCACAAACAGGAAGTTGATATCACCAACCATTCCCATTTTATGTGCATCCATATAAAGTGCCCACCCTGTACACTGTGTACAGAACTATTAGGCAAATGAGTATTTTGATCACATGATACATTTTATACATATTATCCTACTCCAAGCTGTATAGGCTTGAGAGCCAACTACCAATTAAAAGGTAATGTGCATCTCTGCAAGGAGGAGGGGTGTGGTGTAATAACATCAACACCCTATATAAGGTGTGCTTAATTATTAGGCAACTTCCTTTCCTTTGGCAAAATGGGTCAGAAGAGAGATGTGACAGGCTCTGAAAAGTCCAAAATTGTGAGATGTCTTGCAGAGGGATGCAACAGTCTTGAAATTGCCAAACTTTTGAAGCATGATCACCAAACAATCAAGCGTTTTATGGCAAATAGCCAACAGGGTCACAAGAAGTCGGGCAAGTTGGGCAAAAAAGGCGCAAAATAACTGCCGATGAATTGAGAAAAATCAAGCGTGAAGCTGCCAAGATGCCATTTGCCACCAGTTTTGCAATATTTCAGAGCTGCAACGTTACTGGAGTATCAAAAAGCACAAGGTGTGCCATACTCAGGGACATGGCCAAGGTAAGGAAGGCTGATAAACGACCACCTTTGAACAAAAAACATAAGATAAAACGTCAAGACTGGGCCAAGAAATATCTTAAGACTGATTTTTCAAAGGTTTTATGGACTAATGAAATGAGAGTGACTCTTGATGGGGCCAGATGGATGGGCCAGAGGCTGGATCAGTAAAAGGCAGAGAGCTCCACTCCGACTCAGACGCCGGCAAGGTGGAGGTGGGGTACTGGAATGGGCCGGTATCATCAAAGATGAACTTGTGGGACCTTTTCGGGTTGAGGATTGAGTGAAGCTCAACTCCCAGACCTACTGCCAGTTTCTGGAAGACAACTTCTTCAAGCAGTGATACAGGAAGAAGTCGGTATCGTTTGAGAAAAACATGATTTTCATGCAGGACAATGCTCCATCACATGCATCCAACTACTCCACAGCGTGGCTGGCCAGTAAAGGTCTAAGAGAAGAAAAAATAATGACATGGCTCCCTTGTTTACCTGATCTGAACCCCATAGAGAACCTGTGGTACCTCCTAAAACGTGAGATCTACAGGGAAGGAAAACATTACACCTCTCGGAACAGTGTCTGGGAGGCTGTGGTGGCTGCCGCACGCAATGTTGACCGTAAACAGATCAAGCAACTGACAGAATCTATGGATGGAAGACTGTTGAGTGTCATCATAAAGAAAGGTGGCTATATTGGTCACTAATTTTTTGGTGTTTTGTTTTTGCATGTCAGAAATGATTATTTCTAAATTTTGTACAGTTATATTGGTTTACCTGGTGAAAATAAACAAGTGAGATGGGAATAAATGTGTTTTTATTAAGTTGCCTAATAATTCTGCACAGTAATAGTTACCTGCACACACAGATATCCTCCTAAGATAGCCAAATCTAAAAAAACCCACTCCAACTTCCAAAAACATTAGGCTTTGATATTTGAGTCTTGTGGGTTGATTGAGAATATAGTTGTTGATCAATAATAAAAATAATCCTTTAAAATACAACTAGCCTAGTAATCCTGTGTGCATTCAGCCTCTATTGGCCTTCAGGTAAAGGTGTGATGTTTCAGTCACATGGAAGAAAGTCCACCTTTACCTGAAAGCCAATAAAGGCTGAATACATCAGAAAGGAGCGCTGCAGTCCGTTTTTCATTTATGGTCTATATATTTATATATATTATATAGATAGATAGATATAGATATATATAGACAGATAGATAGGTAGATAGATAGATAAAGTTTTAAAGAGTTACCGTATATACTCGCGTATAAGCCAAGTTTTTCAGCCCAAAATTTGGGCTGAAAAGTTCCCCCTCGGCTTATACGCGAGTATACAGAACCCCCAGAGGTATACAGGCCCCCCCATCAAGATCCAGGGCCCCCCCCCTTGCGCGGCAAACCTGTAAAGTAAAATCATACTTATCACTGTCCTGTCGCGCTGTCCCGCCGCTGCCGACATGACGATCCCGGGCTTCATTCAGCGTCTTCCGGCGGCTTCCTGTGGTCGCGGACAATGACGTCATTGCCCGCGACCACAGGAAGCCGCCGGAAGACGCTGAATGAAGCCCGGGATCATCATGTCGGCAGCGGCGGGACAGCGCGACAGGACAGTGATAAGTATGATTTTACTTTACAGGTTTGCCGCGCAAGGGGGGGGCCCTGGATCTTGATGGGGGGGCCTGCATACCTCGGGGGCTGCTGCTGTATACACCCCTGGGGCTGCTGCTGTATACACCCCTGGGGCTGCTGCTGTATACACCCCTGAGGCTGCTGCTGTATACACCCATGGGGCTGCTGTATACACCCCTGGGGCTGCTGCTGTATACACCCCTGGGGCTGCTGTATACACCCCTGGGGCTGGTGCTGTATACACCCCTGGGGCTGCTGCTGTATACACCACTGGGGCTGCTGTATACTACCTCTGGGGCTGCTGTATACTACCTCTGGGGCTGCTGTATACTACCTCTGGGGCTGCTGTATACACCACTAGGGCTGCTGTATATACCTCTGGGGCTGTATATACCTCTGGGGCTGCTGTATACTACCTCTGGGACTGCTGTATACACCACTGTGGCTGCTGTATACTACCTAAGGGCTGCTGTATATACCTCTGGGGCTGCTGTATACTACCTCTGGGGCTGCTGTATACACCACTGGGGCTGCTGTATACACCACTGGGCTACTGTATACTACCTAAGGGCTGCTGTATATACCTCTGGGGCTGTATATACCTCTGGGGCTGCTGTATACTACCACTGGGCTGCTGTATACACCTCTGGGGCTGCTGTATACTACCACTGGGGCTGCTGTATACACCTCTGGGGCTGCTGTATACTAACCACTGGGGCTGCTGTATACACCTCTGGGGCTGCTGTATACTAACCACTGGGGCTGCTGCTGTATATACCACTGGGGCTGCTGCGGTATACTACCACTGGGGCTGCTGTATACACCTCTGGGGCTACTGTATACTAACCACTGGGGCTGCTGCTGTATATACCACTGGGGCTGCTGCTGTATACTACCACTGGGACTTCTGTATATACCTCTGGGGCTGCTGTATACCACACTGCTGGGGGCTGTATACCTGTGCTGGGGTCCACCCTCGGCTTATACACGAGTCAATAGGTTTTCCCAGGTTTTGGGGGCAAAAGTAGGGGGGTCGGCTTATACACGGGTCGGCTTATACACGAGTATATACGGGTAGTTGTTGATCAATAATCAAAAAAATCCTCTAAAATACAACTAGCCTAGTAATCCTGTGTGCATTCAGCCTCTATTGGCCTTCAGGTAAAGGTGCGATGTTTCAGTCACATGGAAGAAAGTCCACCTTTACCTGAAGGCCAATAAAGGCTGAATACATCAGAAAGGAGCGCTGCAGTCCGTTTTTCATTTATGGTCTATATATATATATATACACACACATAGATGTATATAGAGATAAAGTTTTAAAGAGTTGTTATTTAGAAATGAATAAAAATGAAATGGATGTATTAATAAACAATGCATATATAAAATGGTTTGTTGATGAATATGTCAATAATTGTGAGGAATAATTGTTATTTTACAAACATCCATAACATTTAATCTTCTGTTTATTCTGGGATATATGGATTATTGTTGATTTGTCACTGTTGAAATCAGTAGTGGTCTGGTCCCTATAACAGCTGTGGCTGATGATGTCACGGAATACTGTGGTTTCTGGCCCCTCCCACTTGTTCTATGACATCACACACTTCTATAAGAAGCTGCAGGACACACATTCCATTCTAAGGCTGTAGGTTAGTGGAGAGAGAGGTAAGTCCACTGTCCCCTCCTTTGTCTTTAATTCTCCCCCATCATCTATTTCTCATTTATTTTTAGTTCATTAATAAATCTTTATTATAATACAAGCAGATCTAAAGTAAAATAGTGAAATCCTGAGATTAGGCGGCATCCAAATGTCCCAGCAATATTCCAATAGAAAAGATAAATCCCGTCACATCCTTTATATATAAATACATAAATGACATTGATTTATTAATTCTCCATCACATTTTATTGCTTTCTGACTCTCTTGCTCATCAGCTCCCTAATATTAGTGTTAATGTAGAGAATCTGCCCCAGATTTTGTCTCTTGCCATCCTACCCCTGGTATCTGGAGAGAGATCTCTACTCCTGGGGGAAGGAGAATGTATGGTGGGGAGGAAGGAAAACTCATGATCACTCCAAGATCTAAAGCAAGAAGAGAACCAGGATGACGGAGGCACAATTGTCCCCTCTACACATCCTGGACAGGCTGGGGAGCAAATAAACTAAATAAATACAACAATATAATGGATGGAATAGTTACTGAAACAATAATGGTACCTTTACACGCCGCCACAACAGGATGGATACCAACGGCAACTTCACGTGCACGAGCACGGCCGAACGGTTACCAACGGGAACCGCACCCTCTTTACACGCCGCCACAAGGTGCGCTACGCTACGCTACATCTACAGCTAGATACATCGCCGGGTGTCGCAAGTAGCCGTCTGTAGCTCAGCGTACCAGCTTTACACACCGCCACCACAGAGTGATCTGGGAGCAACAAAGGCAGGACGTAAAACAAATAGGCGTGCCACAGACCTGTACGCCGCGCCCAAACCACAACCATTGGCCAACACTACGGAGTTGTGATTGGGCACGACGGAAAGGGCGGATGGCCGAGACGTGCCGTACTAGTGAGCGGAGTGTGGCACGGAATAAGCGCTTGTGACATGGCGGAGCCTGGCGAATGCATCGAAATCGATGGTAATGGGTCACGCTAGAGCGGTGGCCAGTCACATATCCCGTGTGTATTAAAGTAGCGGTCCGGGGCTATGTGTGCGTAGTACAAGTGTTTGCCTTGTCACGCACGATCAGCGCTTGTGACAGCCGCGTGTGCCGATTGCACTGAGGTGCGTTTGTGTGCCACACATTAGCGGCTTACAAAAGACAGTATGTGCGTTTTCAGTCAAAAATCTGTGACAACTGTGGCGAAGTATGTGTATGTATACAGGCTGAATGGGGTTTAATATATGTGCTGACAGATGTGAATGTAGTGGAACAGCTTCCAAGGCACCAAGTCAAAGATCTGTGTGACAGTGTATTAGCAAACACCTGACAAGAATATGTCCTGCATCAATGTGCTGTGTGCAGGGGACCCTCTGCCTACAACAAAATAAAGGATCATGTACGCACAATGGCCACAAACACTGTTGGGCAAAAGACTTTCAGAAAAACATGGCTAACCACACATATTGTGTGCACAATCCCAGCCAATAGGTGGCTATGACATCCCAGGCCCCCACCCAACCCTGCATCACATTGCCCTCCTCCACCAAGTAATCAGGCTCACACAGATTATGTTGGATCCAACACAAAAATGTTTAATATATTGCATGAATCTTGACCTTGTCTTGTGCAAACAAATTATACATAAAGTAAAAACATTGTAGAATTCAAGAGCAGGTGACATTAATCAGCCAAATTCAAGGGATAAGCAAATCACCACACATTGCAAACTGTGCATGGAAAAAATACCAAAATAACCTAAACTAACTAACTAACTAACTACATAATGAAAACTCATGCACATAATGAAAACAAAGATAATGGAAAAGGTCAACCAAACATTAAAGGGGTGCAGCTAACCTGCTGTCACCTCCATTGAAAACACAAAAAGCAACTCCCAGAGCCAGCCACATTATATGGCCTGGTCCTGCCAGCTCACTGCACCAGACCCATTGAAGTAGGAGCAGTAAGCTTCTCTACTGTCCCTGGCCTCCTGCCGAGTGCGGCCATGGCTCTGCGGCTGGAGTGGCACAATCACATGGGCCTCATCACGCCAAGACCCTGGACGGAGCTCCCCTGTTGTAGCGTCGGCATTATCTACATAACCTCCTGGCGTGTATGATGCTCTATCCCTACGACGCAGGAAGTTGTGCAGCACACAGCAGGCCACCACTACCGCGTCAATAGACTCCGGTTTCATATGTATAGGTGTATGAAAAATCCGGAATCTATTCGCCATTATCCCAAACGCATTTTCAACTACACGGCGGGCCCGGGATAGCCGGTAGTTGAAAATGCGTCTCTCAGAAGTAAGGGCCCTCTGGGGATATGGCCGCAGTAGGTGTTCCTGAAGTGGGAATGCTTCATCCGCCACAAACGCAAAGTTGAGATGTTCGGTCGTGTGCTCATTTGAGGGTAAGTTTAGCCCACCATTCCCTAGTAGTGTTGCCAAGGAGCTTAGGGCAAACACCCCCCCATCTGAGTTCCGACCAGGCATTCCAACATCCACGTAGAGGAACTCATAGTTGGCATCTACTACAGCCATGAGGATTATACTACAATACCCTTTGTAATTGTAATACAAAGAGCCAGAGTGGGCAGGTTTGGTAATCCTCACGTGCTTACCATCCAATGCCCCGCCACAGTTGGGGAAGTTCCACCGGGTTTCAAACCCTCGGGCCACTTCCAGCCATTCTGCGGCGGTTAAAGGCATTTTCATGTAGGCTGGCTGCAGAGCTCTCCAGATGGCCCAACACGTTTCAGGGATCAGGCGGCTCAGCAGGGGCAGGGAGACACGTGACACGTATGTGAGGGATGTCATGGACTGCCCTGTAGCCAGGAACCGCAAAGTGATCGCCAACCGCTCAGCAGCTGATACTGATGGGCGCATTATAGTGTCCTGACGCGCTATCATTGGCCCTACACGCTCCAATAGGAAGGTGAAACAGTCCTCGGGCATACGGAGATAGTTTCGGTAATCATCAGGACAGTTAAGCTCCAGCTCCCGCAACAGCTGCATGTGGCCCCGGGTTTCCCGCCTCAGAAGCCAATCACGGGTCCACATCCGCCGCTGTCTGCGCCTCATCAACCTTTCATACCGATCCTGATACCACATTTGCTCTTCCACCAACGCAAGAGCCACGATAACATTGCGGTCATGGATATTCTGCATCCTCAATATCAGCACCTGTAGATGAGAAAGCACAACATGAGTACATAGACCAAAATGTGTGCAAGTCAGCATGTTCAGCAAGCCACACCTCTTTTCCATTACACACTATAGCCAAGAGGATGGGATCTCTCGTGTGGGCCCAAAACACAACCCTGAAGCAAGGACGCCAAACACACAGTAGTCACCCCAAACAACATGGCACACGGCGATTGAGAGTGGCCTCCTCTACATCAACGTCAATGGGAGCTCCCAAAATTCACACATCTGCACCTAGGTGAGTTAGAAAGGGACATGTGTCACCAATAATGTTGGTCAAACAGGTCCCATAATCCATTACACAGCCCATAATGTCAATTGATTACAGTAAAAATGAGAAGAATAACGAATGTGACGTACCCCGATATGGAAGGTTGAGGAAGGCTACATGAACCAAACAACATTGCACATGACTGCGGATGGTTACCCATGGTTTAATTGGTTTTTGAAGGTGTCATTTTAAATACACATCTATGCCATGTCTGGCGCCCAACACCTCAAAGCCCTGTGTCATCCCATTCCCGTTGAACACAGTCTCCATTGGCCACAACCAGTATGCAGAAATCGATCCAGTCGACATGAGTGACACAGTTCCGTCTACAGTCATGCATCCATTCTCCTGTATGTTGTCTGCAAACAAACACAGCAATGTATCTCAACAAAAGTGTCAAGGCCCACACAAAATGCCGTATCCTAACCCACACACTACACTATATCTCGTCCCCAACAATACAAACCCCTATATCGGCCGCTACAGCAGTCTCCGGCGCTCTCCAAGAACATCAACATATGCACCCCACCCTGCGCAAATTCCATGTGTGTCCACAAAAACTTACCTAATGGGTCTGGCCAGCAAGCGTAATGTTTGGCGGGATGGGCAACTTTTAAAGGGCCGCCAACCTATCACGATTCAGCGATCTCCACCAATTAGCGGAAGGCAAATCCGCACCCAGGTGCCCCATCAGGATGTGCATAATTGTGTCCGCTGTGATTGGTGTCCCGGACTATAAAGGCAGGTCAATGGCCACTGCTCCTTGTCCAGACGTCGATGTGCATTGAGCTACTAGTGTCCTGTTTGACTTCTGTTGCTCTGACGGTAAGCCTCTTTAGCGGTTTGTAAGAAAATGTAATGAACGCAGCTGGTTCTGGCACAGGCAGCTTAGGCGATGTGTGTATGGCCATGTTTGAAGCGGCATGCAAATATTGAACACGTAATATTAAATATGTGTACCTTATTCTGTGTCGCCCAGTAGCCAGGTAGTGCCTCTACTCATATAGTGTAAGTATGTATTGCACCTTCTGCTTTTTGGCAATGGTAAAAGAGCACGGTGTTATTTCTTTGGCTGGTACTTCACATCAACATTTCAGGGGTGGTAGAATTGTGGCGGACATTCCAGGGATGTTGGGTACATGTGTTAAAATGGTACTTCCACGTCTGGAGGAACACCTACATGATCATCTGGGTGCACATTACATGTAGTATGTGCAGTGTTGGCACACACCCAGCCCGCCTTTCTCATATAGTGACCCCTTACCATTGTGGACACTGGCCAGGTACTAGTTAGCACACAACGTGTTAGGTCACATGTTGCCCTCTACAGGTATGTACGCACACACCGTGTCAAGGTGTGTTGCAATAGGTACATTGGGGACTGAAATCATGTTTGAAACATCTGTAGGTGGACACCGATATCCGGGGCTTGATATTGGCAGCATACATGTGTTTGAGTTAGTAGCGGCCTGAGATTGAGAAAATGGCACACTCATGCCCAGTTTCACTCCACAAAATAGCTGCATAGATGATCACTGTAGAAAGTTAATGATTATGTGTATCATTGTGGCAAGTTTTGAAATGTCGGTATGGCTTGTGTTGTGACTGTGTTTTTTTTGTGTATTTTGTCATCGGCAGATGCCGAGGGGTACTGTGGAATTGGAATCCCAGCTTCTCACGGAGTATCAGCGGCACGAATGTTTGTGGCGCAGCTCGCTGCCCGAATATAAAAATCGGGCAGCGAGGGCCGAGGCCTACAGGAGTCTTGTGGCTCTGGCAAATCGCTTGGAGCCAAGGGTAGGCAAGACGTGGGACCAGCATATGGTGGCACTTAAGATCAAAAACATGAGGTCGGCGTTCATGCGGGCTCACATTCTGTACCAGCGCCGTCGCTCAGGGGCTGGAGCTGAGGAGGTACCATCACCTACCCTATGGTACTATCCCCTCTTCACCTTTATCCTGGGCGAGGTTCGCCCGCATCAAACGACGACCAACTGCCCCGTTGCTGCGTCCCATGTAGGCCCGGCTGCATCACCATCTGCGCCACAGGAGGTGGGTAATTGTGTGACAGTGGTGGCCCACAATGTTTCCTTCACATGTGTGCTTCTATAAATCCTTCACACCAAATGTGTTGGCATATTTTCCTCCTTGCTGCGGCACACCTTGGGGTGTCAATCTATCTGCCCTCCTTCCATGACTTGGCAGACTTTTCTATTCTATGCTTCCAGCCGTATTGCAATGTTGCTTCTTCCACAACATCTTGGTATGTTTAGGTTAGTTATTTAAGGGTTTCAAGATAGCAGGTGGTTTGTTCTCAAACAGCCACATAGTACCATGTAGTAAATGGTGCTGGCTCACATGTGTGTTGGCTTTGTTGCCAGTGGGTTAAAGGTAATTGACTGAGGGGTGGATTCTCACCATAAAGGAGTCCTAATGGAAAGGTGGCCAATATGTGTCATTGGCCAGCACAGCCCCCAGTATCAAGGTGTTGTGGTGACATGTCCTAATATTGGATTACGGCTACGTGACAAACAACTAATTATGTATTGAGCTGAGCTCCTGGAATGGTCGAGGTGAGTGTACAGGAGAACCACTGGTGTTGGGGTCTTGAACCTTATTTGCTTTACTGTGTTATTCATCATTTTCCATTCTGGTAGTTGGGCTTGGTGTGTGTGGGAGTGGTATCTAGAGTCCTGTTGTGAATGTATAAAGTTGATAGTGCCTCCACTAATGGTTTTTTTTTTTTTCCCCACCCACAGGCCCCAGAAGAGGACGGCTCCATTGCCGAGGATTCTGTTGCTGATGATGCTCAGCCCATGACATCTGGGGCTGAGCAGGAGGGCGGGGCGAGTGATGTGGGTCCAGGCCCAGGTCCCAGCTCCGGGATCCGTCGCCGCCGACGTCCTGCACCACCAGAGACGGAGCTGGCGACCTGGGCCCGACCCGTGCTGTTGGATGAACAGCGGACCCACATGGACAGCGACGCCCTCTACATGAGCAACAGAATGCGAGGGATGGAGCCGCTCCAGAAAAAGATCCTTCTGAGGGTCTTCCACAATGCCGCTGATGCTGCCGATGATGGGGCCCTTCAATGGGGCTGCCACGTCCCCCCCCCCCATGCAACACACCTTGTGGCCCCTTTCACCAGCTGCCCCATCTCGGCCCGTGAGAAGACCGGCCCCGCCACAGTCACCCCATCCCCCCTCAACACGTCGTCGTTCAACCAGACGTTCTGGGGCAGGTCGGGGCTGCCCTCAGAGGAGGGGGGATGCGGCATTGTCAGAGCCGACAGAAGAGGAGTAATTTGGACACTAGTAGCCAATGCACAGAATTGGCAGTCTGGACTTTATAATTTCAGGAATCGCCTTTGATATGTTTATTTTGTGGAATGAGTTTTGGCCAAAATTTGTGGTTTTTTAATTTTTTTTTCCCCAAAATTTATATTCGTTGTAATTTATTTTTATATCCAGCCTGGATTAAAATATTTTGATTAACACAATTGTGTATTCATTTAAGAATAAGGATTGTGGGGGTTTTTGGGGGTGAATGTAATTGTGGCCAATAATAGGTTTCCCCAAGCCACACAATATGGGCCAGTGCTCGCTGAGCAGGATCACCATCGGTTCATTTGGAATGTCTTAGCACATTCACAAAGGGATGTTGTGATGTGCCTCACATAGTTAGGTTATGGTGAGGTTTGGTCACCAAATATTAGTAAGGTCACATGAAGGAGCGTATAACAAAGTTAGAACAGCATTGTATTGTAAACATACATGTGTCACAGACATTTGCCATCATACAAGGAATGCTTAGGCCAGATGGGGCTAGCCAGTCCACACTTGTGATGGTCCCAATGTGGGACAGTATAGGGATTGTAGGGCAGATTGGGCTAGCCAGTCCACACTTGTGATGGTCCCAATGTGGGACAGTATAGGGATTGTAGGGCAGATTGGCCTAGGCAGTCCACACTTGTGATGGTCCCAATGTGGGACACTATAAGAAAAGAGCCCAACGGGGGCAAAAAAAAACAAAACAATATTTTCACTTTTGCAAGGCAACAAGCCAACGTGTGAAAATTTTAGGGTCCAACAAGGACAACTGTTTGTGGGGCCATGTTTGGCCAGGATACAATGCATCCCTCAAATTCATGGGTGTGATCCATGGTGTGGGTGTAGGGCCGCCAGCATTTGAGCCAGGCGGGCAAGGTCCTGCAGGCCACGCTGTAGAGCCGTGGTCAAACGGGCCACAAATGCCTGATGGGCCTGGATGAATTCCTCCATGGTAGGGGCACCTGTATTGGGAGTAAACACACACTTTAGTACACAGTCGTCACTGCTGATGGTTAGTCATGACTGGCCACAACCATCCACTTACCCTGTTCCTCCAAATCCAGTTCACCATCAGACGGGGAGGGAGATGGGGTCAAGCTCCATCCATATGAGCCCGCACGTTCACCATCTGGAAAAATGGTGAACCAACATGGTTTACTTTGTTTACATAAATAGTTTTGGCCCAGATGAAATTTAAGCAACAGTGTGCAGGGTGTCTGTGGCAACATAACACACTTACCACCATAGTCACTGTGTGGGGACATGGTCACCCCAGGACTCGCCACTGAGCTGGAGACAGTGGGAGGTGGTGTTACTCCCGGGCTGGGGCTCTGTGGCCACATTATGTGGTTCAGGGGTAATAGTGGTCCTGGGCTACGGGGCAAATACTCCTCTGGGCCGCCAGGTACTTGCAGCTCCTCGCCCTCCTGTGGGGAGTTGATGTGTTCCTCCAGCAGCCAGGCAGATGGGGACAGCTGGTCACACTCCAGCGGGCTGCCAGGTGCGGACTGGTCCTCCACGTCCTCTGTCCCGGTGGGTGACGGGACGTCTGGCTCCTGAGGCCCGGGGGAAGGTGTTGACCCTGGGGACAAGGGTGCCACTTGAGCCTGATGTGGTGGGGTTCTTGATGGGCCACCTGGGGGTGGGGCATGGGGCCCTTCTTCTGATGAGGATTCAGCATCTAGTTTGAAATTTGAACATAAAAGACGTAATAAGATCATGCCTACACATTGTTGTCCTACAAAGAGCTTGTGTGGGTATGTATTTGACGGGTAAGCCTGGGGTCACACACACACAGATATGTGGCCAGATATTGTTCACAGATCTCTGGTTGCAGTGAAAGCATGGACACATTGTTCCATTTTGAGGCTGTCTCCAAATGTCAACATGTGACCATGATTTGACTGCAAACAGAGATCTGCAAACAATATGTGGGCAGATATCTGTGTGTGTGACCCCAGCCTTACTTAGCATCAACCAGGTGATGCTGGATGCATACACTCATGTTGTATGCATGGACTGTGCGTGTGAGACATTTTTAGGCCTGACTGGATGAGCACAACACTGTGAAGATGTGTTTGATTGTGTAGGCCACACTGTCCCTTGTCATATGTTTCCATCATTTTTTGTGTATTGTGGGACATGCACATGTGGCGGTGTGTGTTTTGGGGCAACAATTACTCACCACGCAGCCTGGCAATCCTGGCACGGATGTCCAGTATGCGACCTGGGCACTTATGCTTCAAGTCAGCGATCTTTTTTTGGATCGCTTTGACTGTCCTCTGTACCCCCAGTTGGCAGAGCAGGGCCCGCTGATTCCGCCGCACGGTGCACCGATTGCGCAGCCTGGGGTGCCGGTGGTGATGGTGGCCCCAATAGTCCCGACGGTCGCACTGATCAATGAGGATGATCAGCTCCGCCATCCCCCATGTTGCGGCGCGGTGCACGGCTGCCATGACTGCTATGGTGTGTGCAGAGGCGGGGCTGGCACCTTGCAGGCAGAGTGAAAATGAAACCAACGTCATGACGTCATTACGACCGCTGTGGGGGTGACGCACCTTTATAAGTAGCCCAACGCGCAGTGACTCGCCCGACACACTTATGCGGCCCCTACTGCAGAAGACCCACAGTGCAGTCCGTACAACACGGCTCTGATCTGTCTACTGAGTAATCTCCTCCGATGTGCTATGGGATTGTGTGCATCTGTGTGCGCGCTGCGCGCAGTGCCAGACCCGGAACACTTCTACGGCAGCTGCTGTGCAATAAGCCAGAGCGGTACGTAACACACACTTGTGCGCTGTGTACCGCATTATTCGTTATCATGTGTTGATAGGATGTGCACACTGTATGTAGATCATGGGCCATTTATGATTTTACGTTCAAGTGTGTGTCCGCGTAATTGTACTACTATATGATCGTGCATACGGCGCGTATGTGTAGTGCTGAAGGGACAGCTCATCCAAGATGGAGGGCTGTGAGGCAAGGGCCAATCGTAACGCAGCATCTTCCACCAATGATCGCTGAAGGGGCGCGGTATCACGGAGCATGGGTGACGCCTTAGCCACATTGCAGCTACATCGCCGGGTGTCCCGAGTTCCCTTCTGTAGCTTCTTTACACGCCGATACAGCTCGCTACAATCGGCGATGTAGCCATCTGTTTATGGGCAGTGCACGGATGCAGAGGTATCTGTAGCCGGCTGTGTCGTCCCGTCTTCAGACGCCGCTACTACGGGCGATATTGGCGCGACAAGCTACTTTTGTAGCCTGTAGCGGGTTGTATCCATCCTGTTGTGGCGGCGTGTAAAGGTACCATCAGTTCTATTCATGTTCTTAATGAGGAGGTTGCTCAGGTTAGGAAGGTAAAATCCTTCAGGGGGCTGTGTATGGTCTCATACTGTATATAGGGGGCTGTGTATGGTCTCATACTGTATATAGGGGTCTGTGTATGGTCTCATACTGTATATAGGGGGCTGTGTATGGGCTCATACTGTATATAGGGGGGCTGTGTATGGTCTCATACTGTATATAGGGGGCTGTGTATGGTCTCATACTGTATATAGGGGGCTGTGTATGGTCTCATACTGTATATAGGGGGGCTGTGTATGGTCTCATACTGTATATAGGGGGCTGTGTATGGTCTCATACTGTATATAGGGGGGCTGTGTATGGTCTCATACTGTATATAGGGGGCTGTGTATGGTCTCATACTGTATATAGGGGGCTGTGTATGGTCTCATACTGTATATAGGGGGGATGTGCATGGTCTCAAACTGTATATAGGGGGCTGTGTATGGTCTCATACTGTATATCGGGGGCTGTGTATGGGGGGTCATTGTATATAGGGGTCTGTGTATGGGCTCATACTGTATATAGGGGCTTTGTATGGTCTCAAACTGTATATAGGGGGCTGTGTATGGTCTCATACTGTATACCGGGGGCTGTGTATGGGGGTCATTGTATATAGGGGTCTGTGTATGGGCTTATACTGTATATAGGGGGCTGTGTATGGTCTCATACTGTATATAAAGGGGCTGTGTATGGTCTCATACTGTATATAGGGGGGCTGTGTATGGTCTCATCCTGTATATAGGGGGGCTGTGTATGGTCTCATACTGTATATAGGAGGGCTGTGTATGGTGTCATACTGTATATAGGGGCAGTGTATGGTCTCAAACTGTATATAGGGGGCTGTGTATGGGGTTATTGTATATAGGGGTCTGTGTATGGGCTCATACTGTATATTGGGGGCTGTGTATGGTTGTAATTGCATATAGGGGTCTGTGTATGGGTTTATACTGTATATAGGGGGCTTTGTATGGGCTCATACTGTATATAGGGGGCTGTGTATGGGGGTCATATTGTATATAGGGAGCTGTGTATGGTTGTCATTGTATACAGGGGGCTGTGTATGGACTCGCTGTATTATAGGGGTTTGTGTATAGTCTCATACTGTATATCTGGGGCTGTGTATGGGGTTCATTGTATATAGGGGTCTGTGTATGGGCTCATACTGTATATAGGGGGCTGTGTATGGTCTCAAACGGTATATAGGGGGCTGTGTATGGTCTCATACTGTATATAGGGGGCTGTGTATGGGGGTCATTGTATATAGGGAGCTGTGTATGGTTGTCATTGTATACAGGGGGCTGTGTATGGGCTCATACTATATATAGGGGGTTGTGTATGGTTGTCTTTGTATATACGGGCCTGAGTATGGTCTCATACTGTATATAGGGGGCTGTGTCTAAGGGTTCATACTGTGTACAGGGGGCTGTGTATGGTCTCATACTGTATATAGGGGGCTGTAAATGGTCTTATAATGTTTATAGGGGGCTGTGAATGGTCTCATATTGTATATAGGGGGCTATGAATGGTCTCGTACTGCATATCGGGGGCTGTGAATGGTCTTATACTGTATATAGGGGGCTGTGAATGGTCTCACTGTATATAGGAGGCTGTGTAAGGTTATCATATTGTATATAGGGAGCTCTCTGTCACTCAACCAAGGAGGAGGGCAGAGCCAGCAGAGAGGGAGGCGGCGCAGAGACATAGAAGAGGGAGGAATACACACAGAGCAGACTGGAGGATTGTGTCTGCAGTGAAGACCACTCATAAGATCCCACCCATTAGACTAGTTCACTAAGTTCTCTAATGTCTTTAATAAAGCTTGCAGGGGGGCTAGAAACATGGGGGACCCCTTCCCTGAATGCAGCAGACATGCTGCATTTAGTTTGCCACGCAGCAGGGGGGTGACAGGTCCTCTTTAAATGAGCAATAATTTCAGATTAATATTAATTGTAATATGTTAATATATATGAGGAACTACTACTAAAATGTAACTTTTATTGATAATCTTGAAAAAGGAAACAATAGTTCCAATCAAAGGTGTGCAGCTGACTTTCTATAGGGAAGGGGGGGGGTTAGGGGCACACGTGGCCCGACCCTATCCTCTCCCTACCTTACCCTACCTGACAACGGAGTTTTATACACGTACAAAACCCCCTAGGTGGTGTCCCCGTTCCATGGCGGCTGTCCCTACTAACCCTTAGCTGATGTCTAAAGGTGCAGACCCATTGGTACCCTATACCTCCTTACAGCAAAGATCTAATGTCATGCATATATGCTGGAAGGTATCGCAAAAAGGGGGGGCTATCCTCAGAGTTAAGGGTCTATCCCTTTAACTTTGTGGCCTCAAAAAACGGCCACCTAAAGGACACGAAAAAGCAGCTGTTTGGAGAGATAAATCCTTCTTATCTTAAGATTGTGGAGGTGTTAGGTGTCATACCGTACTGTCATTAAGTTCCTCAATTCCCATACCAATACAATGTATTAGCAATAAACCTAGCAAATGTTAGGTACAAAAATAAAAACAGCATTACTTCACCTTCACCTTATATCTCACACAACAAACTCATTGCAACATGTCACCTTAGTGAAATACAGTTAAAGCTCTGAGAAAGCCAGATCTACCAAGTCCGCTAGGGTCACTCACAGGCAAGGTTACCAGTGCCCCACAGAAAGATCAGGGTATAACTTATCTGATCCTGATGTACTCGCACTTTGTCTTCACTCAACGCGTTTCCCCCACCATGGATGTAGTAGTGGGTTCCTCAGGAGTGGTTGTTAGTGGCACAGGGTGTCCGTACATACCCTGGGGCGCCCAGGGCAAAGGGTCTGATGCTCCCCCTCAACCTCTATGTAGTGATATATGGCCCCCCCCTTTTTTGCAATACCTTCCAGCATATATGCATGACATTAGATCTTTGCTGTAAGGAGGTATAGGGTACCAATGGGCCTGCACCTTTAGACATCAGCTAAGGGTTAGTAGGGACAGCCGCCGTGGAACGGGGACACCACCTAGGGGGTTTTGTACGTGTATAAAACTCCGTTGTCAGGTAGGGTAAGGTAGGGAGAGCATAGGGTCGGGCCACGTGTGCCCCTAACCCCCCCCCCCTTCCCTATAGAAAGTCAGCTGCACACCTTTGATTGGAACTATTGTTTCCTTTTTTAAGATTATCAATAAAAGTTACATTTTAGTAGTAATTCCTCATATATATATAAATTAAGCTAGGATTACATTATCTATTTTCGGTGAGCATTGTAATATGTTAATACTAATGTTGAGCAGAATTAATTTCCGCCTATAGGTTTGGCTTCCACAATAGTCATGGTTGTTCATCCAAACATTCATAACATTTAGTCTTCTGTGTATTCTGGGATATATGAATTATTGTTGATTTATCACTGATAAAATCAGTAGAAACTATTCCAGAATGACATTTTGTGTCAATTATCACATTGTGGCACCTTGCATAAGGTTTCAGAGGTCAAGGTGGAAAATTAGACTTCATTCATCTATATGGTAATGAATTGGTGGCATGGCTTGGTCTGGTCCCTATAACAGCTGCTGCTCCGGCCGATGATGTCACAGAATATTGTGGTTTCTGGCCCCTCCCTCTTGTGCTATGACATCACACACTTTATATAAGGAGTTGCAGGATAAAACATTCCATTCTAGAGCTGTAGGTTAGTGGAGAGAGAGGTAAGTCCATTCTATGTCCCTCCTGGTGTGTCTTTAAATCTCCTCTATCATCTATTTCTCATTACTATAATACAAGCTGGTGTAAAGCAAAGTAGTGAAACCCTGAGATTAGGTGGCAGCTATTTTTCCAACAGTAAATCCTTCAGAACACAATGGATCTTAACTAGTGATGAGCGAGTATGCTCTGTGCGACTCGGTACTCGCACGAGTATCTCGGTACTCGGGGTGCTCGGCGAGCACCGAGTACTGCCGAGATGCTCGGACCGCTCGGTAATAAATAGCGATCTGAGACACATACAGTGCTCCCTTCAGTGCACACAGTGAGCTGGCACCATACAGGGAGCAGATTAATTGATAGGATCCCTCTGGGGGCCACAGCGAGGTGTTCTATGCTGCGGCGATTTGAAAAAGCCCACCCTCCCGCCCTTTTCCGGATTTACTCGTTTTATAACCGGAAGTCTGTGGGCGGAGCCTGTCACTCATTGACTTACATTGGGCTCGGTGCTCGGCCGAGTACACGAGTATCTTGAGATGCTCGGCCAGAGCACCGAGCACCCGAGCATTTTAGTGCTCGCTCATCACTAATCTTAACCACCTGGACAGGTTGGGGAGCTGAACTAGCAAATAAGCTAAATAGATAAGCTTACATAATGGATGGAATAGTTACTGAAACAATAAGTTCTATTCATGTTCTTAATGAGGAGGGTGCTCATGTTAGGAAGGTAAAATCCTTCAGAACACAATGGATCTTAACCACCTGTTAGAAACTGAAAGTGAAGGCCACTTCACACACACAGATATCTGAGTCCAATATCTGAACAGATCTCTGGTTGCAGTGAAATCATGGATACATTGCTCCATGTTGTACACAGCCACAAAATGGAACAATGTATCCATGATTTCACTGCAACCAGAGATCTGTTCAGATATTGGACTCAGATATCTGTGTGTGTGAAGTGGCCTTGAAACTTGTGCTGTTAGGCTGCGTTCACATGCGCTGTAATTGCCGCTTTTTTTGGCGCAGGCGTTTTTCCAGTGTTTTGCCGCAGGTAAAATAACTGCACTGTGTTTTTTTACAGCTGCATTTTTCCCCCAGGAGCGCAGAGGGAAGTGATTTGACACGGGGGCAGGAATAATCCTGTTCCTGTGTGACATCCTGTGTGTACATACACTGCGAAAGTGAACTAAAAGAAAGCAATGTGTATTAAAAATAAAATACTTACGTCTCCACCAAGTGACCTGGGATGCGAGGCGTCCCACATCCGATCGCTGCAGGACCTTAATCAGCTGATAGGGTTGCCGCCAGTCAGCTTGTGTCACTTAAAGGGAACCTGACCAAAAAGGCGTTCCTTCCTGCTTCTCCCCGCCACCTGCTTGTTAATTATTCACTCCCCGATGGGCGTGCTAAACAGCAGAGAGCCTGTGCGTGTCATCAAAGGGGCGGTAAAGCCACTATGACGAAAATCGCATCATATCCGGCTTTACCACGTCAGTACACCCATTACTGTGCCAAGAAAACACCTCGCGCATGAGCAATCGGCATCGCGAGGTCGGCAGTACACCCTGATGGGTGTACTGATATGGGTAAAGCCAGATATGACACGATTTTCGTCATAGCAGCTCTACTGCCCCTTTGATGATGCGCACAGGCTCTCTGCTGTTTAGCACGCCCATTGGGGCATGAATAATTAACAAGCACGGGGCAGGGAGAAGCAGGTAGGAACGCCTTTTGCGGCTTCTCAAATGCTGAGAAGCCACAGATCCGAAGGTATAAAAACAACTTTTAGAAAGTTTGCAATATCGCTATACAGGCACAAAGGGATGGCTAAAAAAGTATTAGCATGGTGCAGGGACAGGTATAAAGAGGCTGGGGGCTCATTTTTCGGGGTCAGGTTCCCTTTAACAGCATCAGCTGAGGAGTTTAAACCACCCGCCAAAACTGTTGAGCTGATGTGTCACATGATATCATCAGCTGTTTGTGACAGCATACTGTTTGGTTTTGGCGGGCGTTAAAAACCAAATCATCTGATGTTGCACATCACGATTATCTGATGATGTCACGTGACACATCAGCTCATTGGTTTTGGCCAATCACATCTCTAAGCCCCTTGCTGTGATCGCACGTCTTCTCCTCGGGTCCTGGGACAATTGTCGGACGGGTGAATATTCAATTTTTTTAGTTTTAATAGTTTTTGTTTATTTTTATTTTGCTTACACAGAGTATATAGATACTACGAAAGTGCAACTCCAGGCACGACATGTCACAAAGGGGGAGGAATACAGGATTCTCCCCCCTCCCTCTGCCATGTGACATCACTTCTCCCTGCGCCTGCATTACAGGAGCTGGAAAAGGAATTGTCTGAACGACAATGCGTATACCAGCTCCTTATAACGGCGCCTATGGGAGAAAGCGCGCGCATATTTGTGCAAAGAATTGCCATGGTCATTCTATTTACGTGCGCGCTTTCTCCCATAAAAGCGCAGGCGAAAAAAGCACAGCGCCTGAACGGCAAAAGTGAATTTCCATTCACTTTACCGGCAAAAGCAGATGCGCTTTTACAGGAAAAGTGTGCATAAAAAAGCATTAAATTACGCTGTGTATGAACGCAGCCTTATAGACAAGAAATGGTGTTTCGGGATAGAAGATGCACAGGATTCTGTTAACACAGATAAGGTAAAGGAGCTGCAACAAGAAGCTAGAAATGTATCTAAGGGGGATGGCATCCCTTCTCCTAGAAGGGTCTATCGGAGTTTGGTTACACAATATTCTATCAACTGTGCTAAAGCCCATAGTGGTGGTGATAGGACTGATTAATACAATCTTGATTGCCTGGAAATTATTAATGTGCTGTTTCTCTTATTGCAGTGAATGATTTACACATTGGGACCATATGAAGTATGACAGGACAGCTACAGAGGCGACTACCCAGCTTTACGGAAGACACTTTCAGGTTTTTGACAGTTTGGTGGAGGATATTATCTCTGAAAATAGGGTCCAACATCTGCACCCCAACAGCTTGAGCAGCACTCAGGTGGGGTCAATGCTCCGAGACAAATGGGGTTAGGGGCCCAAATTCTCACTTTGTCACTGACAATGCAATGAACTCAGCTCCCAGAATTACTCCAGAGTGCTCCTTGTGGTGGGATGCAGGTCTGGACACCTGTCATCATGCGATTAGATAGGTAACAATCTATGTGTGTGTGTGTATACTTTAGAAAAGATGGAGTGAATGCTTAAATCAAGGGTCTCAAACTTGACTCTGTATATGGGCCTCATTGTACGGGTCATGGTACACACTGCAAGCATAGGACGGATGACAACGCTACAGAGTGACCGTCTGTGTGCGAAGCTCGACTACCCATCTCTCCTGAAGACCCTTCAGCTTTTTGAGAGTTGGGTGGAAGACATCATCTCTGAAAATAGGGTCCCACAGCTGCACCCCAACAGTTTGAGCAGCACTCAATGTTACGTTACGAGGGTAGAGACCCCTGGCAACGGGGGGGTAATGCCCTGGCAACGGGGGGAGGGGCCCAATCCCTTACTTTGTCACTGACAATGCAATGGAATGTATTTGGCCTGAGGATTACCCGTGAGTGCTCCTTGTGGTGGGATGCAGGTCTGGACAGCTGTTGTCATCCGATTAATTCTTATCTAGCAGGGGGACAACAGAGGGACAATAGGGGGACAACAGGGGGACAGCAGAGTCCAGAGTGCTCCTTGTGGTGGGATGCAGGTCTGGACACCTGTCATCATGCGATTAGATAGGTAACAATCTATGTGTGTGTGTGTGTGTGTGTGTATACTTTAGAAAAGATGGAGTGAATGCTTAAATCAAGGTCTCAAACTTGACTCTGTATATGGGCCTCATTGTACGGGTCATGGTACACACTGCAAGCATAGGACGGATGACAACGCAACAGAGTGACCGTCTGTGTGCGAAGCTCGACTACCCATCTCTCCTGAAGACCCTTCAGCTTTTTGAGAGTTGGGTGGAAGACATCATCTCTGAAAATAGGGTCCCACAGCTGCACCCCAACAGTTTGAGCAGCACTCAATGTTACGTTACGAGGGTAGAGACCCCTGGCAACGGGGGGGTAATGCCCCGGCAACGGGGGGAGGGGCCCAATCCCTCACTTTGTCACTGACAATGCAATGGAATGTATTTGGCCTGAGGATTACCCGTGAGTGCTCCTTGTGGTGGGATGCAGGTCTGGACAGCTGTTGTCATCCGATTAATTCTTATCTAGCAGGAGGACAACAGAGAGACAATAGGGGGACAACAGGGGGACAACAGGGGGACAGCAGAGTCCAGAGTGCTCCTTGTGGTGGGATGCAGGTCTGGACACCTGTCATCATACGATTAGATAGGTAACAATCTATGTGTGTGTGTGTATACTTTAGAAAAGATGGAGTGAATGCTTAAATCAATTGATTAAGTGGTGAAATCGAGCACGAGCCCACGCTAGGCTCCGGACCCCGGCAACAAAGTGACGTAGCCCCCGGCTCGTCCCTGTGTGTACACCACGCCTCCCTCGCCAGTCATTGTTCCTCATCCATTAACCCTGCCTGTGACTGTCAGTAGCCAGTGATTCAGAGAGAAAGAGGTTAAAAGCATCTCGAGTTTCATACACTGGGGCCGGCACAGTGAGAGAAAGAGTGAAAGTGAAAGGAGACGCACACATGGTGTTATATAGAATTCAGGGATAAGCACATAGTGTACTAAGTTCTGTGCTTATGAGACGGTGACTCGAAAGTCCGAGTGCGTACGTAGTTCCGCACTCACGAGAAGACTGAGGGGGGCACGTGGTGTAGTTTGTTCCGTGCCTGTGAAGGATTATGAGCACGTAGTGTATTAGCTCCGTGGCTTATGAGTTAGAGATAAAGAGAAGGGTCTCTTTCAGAACTGTCGCTTGAAGCAGTTCTGAAACCTTCAGAATACCGTGGCAAGGCGATCTGTAAGCACCAAGGAGTTGGGACGACTAATAGTGTCCTGTGGTGTCGTACTTAGGTACTGGAATTGCTAGAAACACGTTGTGTACTGGTTCCGTGTTTATTAGTTGTACTTAAGTGTTGAGAGCGTGGTTAGGTGGATTGTAAGGGATCTGGTGTTGATCGCTGTTACCAGCGTCCTAACTGCAGTAGGGACGTAGTATTCTGTGAATCATGTTGTCATGTTGCGTCATTTTCAGCAAAAAAGGTCCGTGCCCCATAGATTAAATGAAGATGCTGTGGAAATGAGAACACTGGTAAAATCACGGGAAGGGAAGAAGGCAGTTAAGAATGTGGACAGGTTGTACAAGCACGCAGGATTGTTTTTGTCAGGGAGGTTACAGCCCTCCATGTGAAATGATTCTATCCAGAGAGAAAAAAAGGCAAGTTGAAAGACAGAGGGTTGCTAGATTAAGCGCAGGTTCATCTACAGGTTGCACGTAGTCTGAAAAGTGAGGGATAAAAAGAGGTTGATGGAGAGGATCAGATGATGTAGAGCCCGTATTTGGTTACAAGATGTCTCCGAATGTAATCTTGCGGATTGTAAAATGGCCGCCACGCCATTGTTATTGAGTACGCTATCCCAGCCACCACCCTATAATGGCGGCGGTATGAGGTCCTCGGATGTGTGGGTGTGTCCTGTTTGTGGCCACTCCAGCCTTCCAGGCGACACTGTGGGCGAGAAGCCAAGCCATAGGTCCCACTGATTTATAGGATGATGATGATGACTGAACCCCTTTCCCCCTTCCCCATCTCTTTTTCCAGTGCCATCCAGCTTGATCTCTAATGCTCTGCTGCAGCCGCTGGACCTGATACAGGCTCCTCAAATCCCCTCCCATGTATGAAGTTCAGGCTAGCCTGTGCTTACTCAAACATCCTACAAAATGCTGTGCAGAAATAATTACTATAGCAGATTTGGATTTAACTAGGCTATATGCAGTGTGTTCAGATGCAGAAAATGTTTTAGGTTAAATAAAATGTTTTTAGCCTAGTAGAAAGGGTTAAGTGAGGTTTGTAATGTCCAAGAGACATTCCATTGTTTTGTGTGCCTGTTATCTGTATGACTTTGCTTGTACTCCTGTGTTTTCAGCTCTGGGAGGGGCTGGGCGCGAGGCTGCGTTCCTCTTTACATGCAGTCATCCAGTTTTCCGTAATATTGAGGTTCTTTCCTTAGATGAATAACTAAAGTTTTTCTGGAGCCTAGAGGGAGGGGAGGAGGTGAGCTGCTTCGTAGGCATTAGCTTGTAGCTCAAGGTCAATATATTGTAGTGAGGAATAAACTACCCCCACGTCTCCCTAAGATTTTTTTCTTAAAGCAGTTCCTAGTTTCAGAATGGTTGAAGTAAATTAGGGTGAAGGTGGAATCTGCAGACGGCTGACATGCATACTGGAATCTTACCCGTCTTTCCAAGAATTCTGAATGGCAAAGATGGATTTTTCATATTTATGGTACTTGGGTACTAATAATAATGCCCAATATTGAATACAATAATAGTAATCAGATTTTTATTGATTTATATGAGTGAATGTTGTCAATAGCCACCTGCAGCACAGGGATAATTTAGTTAGAGATGTAGTTATGGCAGGGGGAAACTTTCCCTTATTTATGGTTGTTGTGTGTTTTAAAAATTAAGCTATCTAGAGGGAAGATTAATATACTGAGCGCCCAAGGGGAAATAATATATATTGACGCTGTGGGGAGGTGGTACTAGACAGGAAAATCTAACTACAATGTGATGAAGGTATTGTTAAGTTAATGGATCCAGAATGTATAAGGTATGTCGATAAGCAGGAATATAGATTGTATTTTAAGGGGACACTCAATTGAGTAAATGTGAGATGTTAGAGATGGAAATTAGCAAGTTTGATGAGAAAAGCAACAGTATAGTTTAGAAAGTAACGTGAAGTCGAAAAAAAAAAAAAAAGTGGGGGTGGAAAGATAAGAAAGAAGAAAGTAGTTAGGTCCTTTATCAGGATTGTGGACATCTTGTGGGTTTATCAAGGCCAAAGGATTTGAAAATATGGAAGGGAGTGAACCACTCCCCCACACCTCCTTAAATTCTTTCTATTAGAGCAGTCTTTGTTCCCTACTGTGTGAAAATATTTCTTGTAGTCCGTTATCTTTCTCCATATGGAAGGGGTAAGGAGCTTTCTGGAGAAAATGCTGGTAGCAGGAATTTTGAATTAAAGGTGATGTTACACATGTCTGCTCTGATGTATAGCGCCCATATATTATAAGAATTTTCTAATCTCTGAAATTAATACAAATTTCTTTAAGTTTTTTATTGCAGATATGTTTATAGACCAAAGAGATTTTATGCTGGATAATGGTAGGATCCTCACATGAGGTAATCAGAATATTTGGTTCTGACTTGCACTTTCTGAGCGAATGGAGCGATTTCCGGTTGAAGAATTCCTTAACAATACGGTAAGCCTACTAAATGCAGAATTGGTATATTACGGTGAGGTAGGCACCATGCTATCAGTCTAGGATGGTATAATCACACTGACAATCACCACAGGTGTCCTGTCCTCTCGGAGGTAGAAGGCAAGCTACAAAAAAAGGTAGGAAAGGTAGTGGCGGGTGGTTGCCCCATCCCAGCCGGATTGCGTCTGGCGGCCTGAGCCCTCTCTATAGTCGACTGCCTTATAGGGACTGACCGAACCACTAACAGTGTTAAACTAGGAGTCGTGAGAGTGGACAGGGCAGGCCATGATGTCTTTATCAGCAAAGGTTAGACTGGTCTCTGCTTGGCCTCACTTTACGCCTCAAAATAGGTCATGGGTGAGATCAGGTGAGTACCTCCTAGTTCGCTCCTGGTACAGGTAAGCTGTGTATACTATCCTGCATTATTCTTGCGCACAACACAACTCAGAAAGGTACGGATTTCGAGCGGCGGTCGCTCCATGGGTTTGGAAATTGCAAGTAGTGAGCGGACAAGGAAACCAAGAAAAGTGTATAAAAATTATCCTAATATGTGTAAATCTCTTTCTATAAACAATTGTGCTTATTTGCAGATACTTCAAAGGTTTTATATCCTTTATATATTCTCCTTAAGGATGATGATGATATAAAATATCATCAAGGGAAAAATATATGGATTCACGCTTCACACTGCAAAAGAGACAAAACCAGCTACCGGTGATGTTACTGTTATTTTTAATTTTGGGGGTGGGGGTCATATTTACTCCTGTCCTTTTAGCCCCAGTAAACACCCCAACAAGAGCCCCAATTATAAGTAAAAATGCAGACGGCACTATTTTTTGGGTAAATTTGACATCCCCTGTAAATATCTGGCATTTTGATTTCTGTGATATTGCCAGGTGTCCTGAGAAAAGGAAGGTGGCGGATGGAGTTATACAGTTTTACCTATGTGTTACCAGGACTAACAATAAGAACTGTTATTATTGGTCAGATGCTGCCTGGAACACAGGAGAAGATTGGGGGTATAAACCAAATGAAACCATGACTCCCAAAGATAGAATAGGTCGTAGCCTTCGCCAAAGAATGAGTTTGTCAATCTCCTTCAAACCAGTCCGGGGTTACACATGGGGCAAAAATTGTCACCCTCTTTACCTTGTTTTAGAGAGCGCTCAGCTTGCGGATTTACAAACCTTTGTGCTGGGGAGACACTATAAAAAGGTTTTTGATAGTGGATATTATGCAAGCCTGGGGCTCATACATCTTCGTAATATTAGTTCCAGACCAACTAGCACCCCTATCATTGATAAACAGACACCTGGGTCAGGAGACCAGTTACAAGCTATACTTGATGAGGTAGTCCCTGTCCCAGGCCTTAATTGGAAAGAGGTCTTCTCTGTAGAAACCCAGTTTACCCCCAGGAAAAATTTATGGTTAGAATGGGTGAGATATAATGTAAGGGCCCAAAATATCTCTGTGGGATGTATTGCCTACGCTGCTGCAAATACTCATCTGTACACTCATGCTTTGGTCTTTCCAAATGAAAATGTAACCATTTGTGTTCTAAATTTTTTGAAAGGTAAAGCTTCTACTGATTGTCCAGGATATGCCCCATTAATCTACAGAGAACCCAGAATGAGACCTCCGGGGCAAGTGGTTATTCTAAAGGACAATTATACATGCTATACCTCCAACAACAACAACAAAACGTTAGTAGGAACCTTTAAATTAGGATTCTGTCATGAAAACAGCTCCGTAAGTACAGAATTACTTAACCAACATGTACGATATATGTATGATATTTACTGGTTGTGTAGAGATGGTAAGCTCCGATCCAGGTTGCCCAATGCCTGGACCGGTCAGTGCACCCTGGTTAAACTAGCTATGCAGTTCAAAATCTTACCATGGGACCCAGAGCCTTCCAGTGAGACCATCAAGAGGAGGAGAAGCATTGATCAACTCCACATGGGCTATGAGGAAGACCCTCAGGTATACATTGATGCTATTGGTGTGCCAAGGGGGGTGCCTGACCAGTTTACGGCCCAAAATCAGGTATATGCTGGATTTGCTTCCTTAATTCCACAGGTACAGATCAATAAGAACGTTGATTGGATTAATTACATATATTACAGTGAGCAAAGGTTTGTCAACTATAGCCGAGATGCTTTCCAGGGTATTGTTGAGGAACTAGGTCCCAATACTAGAATGACGCTACAAAACAGATTGGCCCTTGATATGCTCCTAGCTGAAAAGGGCGGGGTCTGTGGAATGGTGGGGAAGGAGGAATGCTGTACATATATCCCACAAAATTCAGGGGAAAACGGGAAAACCATGATAGCCCTTAAGAAAATTACTAAGTTGGCAGCCGAATTAAAAGCTAATGCTGGGGTAGATACATCCTTCTTTTCTAGCTGGTTGGGTGGGCTCAAAGGGTTCCTTCAACAGGTTTGCCTGATATTAATTGCCATAATCCTAGTTGGGTTAATATTCCTTTGTTGCGTTATTCCTTTATATAAAAAGGTTATCACCAAGGCAGATATCACCGGTACTTATCTCTATCAGGAGGTTGACCCATTAGCCAATGGGAGTATCACTTTGGAAGATATGCCCAAGGGTGTGTCCCTCAAACAGCCAAAGAATTCCCCCTACTTAAGTATAAAGTTAAGGGAACTGGTTTAGGGACAACAGGAGGGCTCCATGTGAAGATAGAGTAGAGTAGTGTCCTGGGTGCCTGGGGCCCTTCATAAGGAAGGAGTTACTTAGGCACCCGGATGAACAAGCCCACAATCCTTCTCGTTTCCCATCACATGGACAACCTCAAAGGTTCCCCTAGGGACAGACTAGGGATAGGCTTTCAGAAAAAACTTAGTTGTTAGGGGGGATTTGTGGAGGATGAATTATATCTTATCTATTAATCTTAGCTTTTATACTCATATAGTATTAAATGAAACAATATGTTTTTTTTTGTATTCAGGTACGTATCCAACATCTCTCTCTTTCTCTTCTTTTTCTCTTCTCTCTTTGTCTCTCTTCCCCCTCCATCTATTTCTTTCTTTCCTTCTTTCCCACTATGAGTCTGTGAACAAGGAGCTGTTTTGTAAACAAAGTGTCTTCTTAGATGCGTATGCTGGAAAAGAAGATATAGCTGTGCAGAAGTTGCCTTGAGAATGGACAAGCTGATTGGTCCTTGCTGTGCCTGCACCAGGCCGTGCTATGAGAAATCCAAGATAACCGGTATCCCAGCAGCCAAGGGATGATACCATGACGTGATGAAGAACGGACTCTCAGAATACAAAGAACTATTATTATTAACAAACATAGACATTAGCTTAATCCCACCTAACTCCCACCCTGCCATGGACATTTACATGCTTATCTTTTAGACTATAAAATGCCCTGTACCCGGATATTGGGTTCAGTAGTTGTTGCCGTGTATGTTGTCATTATTAAACCTGGACACGCTATGAGCGTGAACCGGACTCTCTCAGTCTGATTTACTCTTATCTGGTACCACGTGTTCATAGTCTAATTTGGGATGACTGGCGAGGGAGTGGAACAGTAAAATTTTCCCCGACAATGGTACACACTGCAAGCATAGGACGGATGACAACGCTACAGAGTGACCGTCTGTGTGCGAAGCTCGACTACCCATCTCTCCTGAAGACCCTTCAGCTTTTTGAGAGTTGGGTGGAAGACATCATCTCTGAAAATAGGGTCCCACAGCTGCACCCCAACAGTTTGAGCAGCACTCAATGTTACGTTACGAGGGTAGAGACCCCTGGCAACGGGGGGGGTAATGCCCCGGCAACGGGGGGAGGGGCGCAATCCCTCACTTTGTCACTGACAATGCAATGGAATGTATTTGGCCTGAGGATTACCCGTGAGTGCTCCTTGTGGTGGGATGCAGGTCTGGACAGCTGTTGTCATCCGATTAATTCTTATCTAGCAGGAGGACAACAGAGGGACAATAGGGGACAACAGGGGGACAGCAGAGTCCAGAGTGCTCCTTGTGGTGGGATGCGGGTCTGGACACCTGTCATCATGCGATTAGATAGGTAACAATCTATGTGTGTGTGTGTATACTTTAGAAAAGATGGAGTGAATGCTTAAATGAAGGGTCTCAAACTTGACTCTGTATATGGGCCTCATTGTACGGGTCATGGTACACACTGCAAGCATAGGACGGATGACAACGCTACAGAGTGACCGTCTGTGTGCGAAGCTCGACTACCCATCTCTCCTGAAGACCCTTCAGCTTTTTGAGAGTTGGGTGGAAGACATCATCTCTGAAAATAGGGTCCCACAGCTGCACCCCAACAGTTTGAGCAGCACTCAATGTTACGTTACAGGGTAGAGACCCCTGGCAACGGGGGGGTAATGCCCCGGCAACGGGGGGAGGGGCCCAATCCCTCACTTTGTCACTGACAATGCAATGGAATGTATTTGGCCTGAGGATTACCCGTGAGTGCTCCTTGTGGTGGGATGCAGGTCTGGACAGCTGTTGTCATCCGATTAATTCTTATCTAGCTGGGGGACAACAGAGGGACAACAGGGGGACAACAGGGGGACAGCAGAGTCCAGAGTGCTCCTTGTGGTGGGATGCAGGTCTGGACACCTGTCATCATGCGATTAGATAGGTAACAATCTATGTGTGTGTGTGTATACTTTAGAAAAGATGGAGTGAATGCTTAAATCAAGGGTCTCAAACTTGACTCTGTATATGGGCCTCATTGTACGGGTCATGGTACACACTGCAAGCATAGGACGGATGACAACGCTACAGAGTGACCGTCTGTGTGCGAAGCTCGACTACCCATCTCTCCTGAAGACCCTTCAGCTTTTTGAGAGTTGGGTGGAAGACATCATCTCTGAAAATAGGGTCCCACAGCTGCACCCCAACAGTTTGAGCAGCACTCAATGTTACGTTACGAGGGTAGAGACCCCTGGCAACGGGGGGGTAATGCCCCGGCAACGGGGGGAGGGGCCCAATCCCTCACTTTGTCACTGACAATGCAATGGAATGTATTTGGCCTGAGGATTACCCGTGAGTGCTCCTTGTGGTGGGATGCAGGTCTGGACAGCTGTTGTCATCCGATTAATTCTTATCTAGCAGGAGGACAACAGAGGGACAATAGGGGGACAATAGGGGGACAACAGGGAGACAACAGGGGGACAGCAGAGTCCAGAGTGCTCCTTGTGGTGGGATGCAGGTCTGGACACCTGTCATCATGCGATTAGATAGGTAACAATCTATGTGTGTGTGTGTATACTTTAGAAAAGATGGAGTGAATGCTTAAATCAAGGGTCTCAAACTTGACTCTGTATATGGGCCTCATTGTACGGGTCATGGTACACACTGCAAGCATAGGATGGATGACAACGCTACAGAGTGACCGTCTGTGTGCGAAGCTCGACTACCCATCTCTCCTGAAGACCCTTCAGCTTTTTGAGAGTTGGGTGGAAGACATCATCTCTGAAAATAGGGTCCCACAGCTGCACCCCAACAGTTTGAGCAGCACTCAATGTTACGTTACGAGGGTAGAGACCCCTGGCAACGGGGGGGGGTAATGCCCCGGCAACGGGGGAGGGGCCCAATCCCTCACTTTGTCACTGACAATGCAATGGAATGTATTTGGCCTGAGGATTACCCGTGAGTGCTCCTTGTGGTGGGATGCAGGTCTGGACAGCTGTTGTCATCCGATTAATTCTTATCTAGCAGGAGGACAACAGAGGGACAATAGGGGGACAAACAGGGGGACAGCAGAGTCCAGAGTGCTCCTTGTGGTGGGATGCAGGTCTGGACACCTGTCATCATGCGATTAGATAGGTAACAATCTATGTGTGTGTGTGTATACTTTAGAAAAGATGGAGTGAATGCTTAAATCAAGGGTCTCAAACTTGACTCTGTATATGGGCCTCATTGTACGGGTCATGGTACACACTGCAAGCATAGGACGGATGACAACGCTACAGAGTGACCGTCTGTGTGCGAAGCTCGACTACCCATCTCTCCTGAAGACCCTTCAGCTTTTTGAGAGTTGGGTGGAAGACATCATCTCTGAAAATAGGGTCCCACAGCTGCACCCCAACAGTTTGAGCAGCACTCAATGTTACGTTACGAGGGTAGAGACCCCTGGCAAGGGGGGGGTAATGCCCCGGCAACGGGGGGGGGGGCCCAATCCCTCACTTTGTCACTGACAATGCAATGGAATGTATTTGGCCTGAGGATTACCCGTGAGTGCTCCTTGTGGTGTGATGCAGGTCTGGACAGCTGTTGTCATCCGATTAATTCTTATCTAGCAGGGGGACAACAGGAGGGACAATAGGGGGACAACAGGGGGACAACAGGGGGACAGCAGAGTCCAGAGTGCTCCTTGTGGTGGATGCAGGTCCTGACACCTGTCATCATGCGATTAGATAGGTAACAATCTATGTGTGTGTGTGTATACTTTAGAAAAATGGAGTGAATGCTTAAATCAAGGGTCTCAAACTTGACTCTGTATATTGGGCCTCATTGTACGGGTCATGGTACACACTGCAAGCAAGGGACGGATGACAACGCTACAGAGTGACCGTCTGTGTGCGAAGCTCGACTACCATCTCTCCTGAAGACCCTTCAGCTTTTGAGAGTTGGGTGGAAGACATCATCTCTGAAAATAGGTCCCAACAGCTGCACCCCAACAGTTTGAGCAGCACTCAATGTTACGTACGAGGGTAGAGACCCTGGCAACGGGGGGGTAATGGCCCGGCAAACGGGGAGGGCCCAATCCCTCACTTTGTCACTGACAATGCAATGGAATGTATTTGGCCTGAGGATTACCCGTGAGTGCTCCTTGTGGTGGGATGCAGGTCTGGACAGCTGTTGTCATCCGATTAATTCTTATCTAGCAGGGGGACAACAAAGGGACAATAGGGGACAACAGGGGACAACAGGGGGACAGCAGAGTCCAGAGTGCTCCTTGTGGTGGGATGCAGGTCTGGACACCTGTCATCATGCGATTAGATAGGTAACAATCTAGTGTGTGTGGTGTATACTTTGAAAAGATGGAGTGAATGCTTAAATCAAGGGTCCAAACTTGACTCTGTATATGGGCCTCATTGTACGGGTCATGGTACACACTGCAAGCATAGGACGGATGACAACGCTACAGAGTGACCGTCTGTGTGCGAAGCTCGACTACCCATCTCTCCTGAAGACCCTTCAGCTTTTTGAGAGTTGGGTGGAAGGACATCATCTCTGAAAATAGGGTCCCACAGCTGCACCCCAACAGTTTGAGCAGCACTCAATGTTACGTTACGAGGGTAGAGACCCCTGGCAACGGGGGGGGTAATGCCCCGGCAACGGGGGGAGGGGCCCAATCCCTCACTTTGTCACTGACAATGCAATGGAATGTATTTGGCCTGAGGATTACCGTGAGTGCTCCTTGTGGTGGGATGCAGGTCTGGACAGCTGTTGTCATCCGATTAATTCTTATTAAACAGGGGGAAAACAGGAGGAAAACAGGGGCCTCACTGTACGGGACATGGTACACACTGCAAGCATAGGATGGATTATAGGCATGTGTGAGATACTTTACATGTTTTTTATACCGGTAGTTACATTTCATCTCATCCATAATAGCACTAACACCTATAGTGCTGTGTTGGGTAAGAGAGAATTTTTTTTTTCATTGTAACATTAAACACTGTCTATAATAATTCCATCTTTTTGGTACTATATAGTTTTACATTCTGTATATAATGCGTTATACCGGTAATTGAATTTCCCCAAGACCATGACAATGGTTTCATAGTTTTGGGGGAAAAGGTGAGAGATGGCCGGCTATAAAGGGGTGGAGGAGGCCGGATTTTTTTTTTTAAACAAATGTTTTTCATCTTATAGCTGTAGTCCCCGGTGTTGCCCAGGATAGTAACTAACTGTTCTTAGCTATAACAAATTAGAATAGGTTAATAAAGTTTTGCTTCTCTCTGCTGAGATACACAGGCTGAAAGTGTAATACTGGGGGCTGTGTGTGGGCTCCTGGTGCAATACAAGGGCTACGTGCTGTTTCTCTCATTGCAGTGAATGATTTACACATTGGGACCATATGAAGTATGACATGACCGCTAGAGAGGCGACTACCCAGCTTTACGTTAGACACGTTCAGGTTTTTGACAGTTTGGTGGAGGATATTATCTCTGAAAATAGGGTCCCACAGCTGCACCCCAACAGTTTGAGCAGCACTCTAATGTTACGAGGGTAATGCCCCGGCAACGGGGGGAGGGGCCCAATCCCTCACTTTGTCACTGACAATGCAATGGAATGTATTTGGCCTGAGGATTACTCGTTAGTGCTCCTTGTGGTGGGATGCAGGTCTGGAAAGCTGTTGTCATCCGATTAATTGTTATCTAGAGCAGGGGGACAGCAGGGGACAACAGGGGGACAGCAGGGGGAAAACATGGGCCTCATTGTACGGGTCATGGTACACACTGCAAGCATAGGACGGATGACAGCGCTACAGAGTGACCGTCTGTGTGCGCAGTTCGACTACCCATCTCCCCTGAAGACCCTTCAGCTTTTTGAGAGTTGGGTGGAGGACATCATCTCTGAAAATAGGGTCCCACAGCTGCACCCCAACAGTTTGAGCAGCACTCAAGGATACGAGGGTAATGACCCCGGCAACGGGAGGAGGGGGTAATGCCCCGGCAACGGGGGGAGGGGCCCAATCCCTCACTTTGTCACTGACAATGCAATGGAATGTATTTGGCCTGAGGATTGCTCGTGAGTGCTCCTTGTGGTGGGATGCAGGTCTGGACAGCTGTTGTCATCCGATTAATTCTTATTTAGCAGGGGGAAAACAGGGGGAAAAACAGGGGCCTCACTGTACGGGTCATGGTACACACTGCAAGCATAGGATGGATTATAGGCATGTGTGAGATACTTTACATTTTTTTATACCGGTAGTTACATTTCATCTCATCCATAATAGCACTAACACCTATAGTGCTGTGTTGGGTAGGAGAGAATTTTTTTTTCACTGTAACATTAACACATGTCTATAATAATTCCATCTTTTTGGTACTATATAGTTTTACATTCTGTATATAATGCGTTATAAAGGTAATTGAATTTCCCCAAGACCATGACAATGGTTTCATAGTTTTGGGGAAAAAGGTGAGAGATGGCCGGCTATTAAGGGGTTGAGGAGGCCGGATTTTTTTTTTTAAACAAATGTTTTTCAGCTTATAGCTGTAGTCCCCGGTGTTGCCCAGGATAGTAACTAATTGTTCTTAGCTATAACAAAATAGAATAGGTTAATAAAGTCTTGCTTCTCTCTGCTGAGATACACAGGCTGAAAGTGTAATACTGGGGCCTGTGTGTGGGCTCCTGGTGCAATACAAGGGCTACGTGCTGTTTCTCTCATTGCAGTGAATGATTTACACATTGGGACCATATGAAGTATGACATGACCGCTACAGAGGTGACTACCCAGCTTTACGGAAGACACTTTCAGGTTTTTGACAGTTTGGTGGAGGATATTATCTCTGAAAATAGGGTCCCACAGCTGCACCCCAACAGTTTGAGCAGCACTCAAGGATACGAGGGTAATTGAGCCACCGTCAACGTGAGAGGGGTAATGCCCCGGCAACGGGGGGAGGGGCCCAATCCCTCACTTTGTCACTGACAATGCAATGGAATGTATTTGGCCTGAGGATTGCTCGTTAGTGCTCCTTGTGGTGGGATGCAGGTCTGGAAGCTGTTGTCATCCGATTAATTGTTATCTAGCAGGGGGACAGCAGGGGACAACAGGGGGACAGCAGGGGGAAAACATGGGCCTCATTGTACGGGTCATGGTACACACTGCAAGCATAGGACGGATGACAGCGCTACAGAGTGACTGTCTGTGTGCGCAGCTCGACTACCCATCTCCCCTGAAGACCCTTCAGCTTTTTGAGAGTTGGGTGGAGGACATCATCTCTGAAAATAGGGTCCCACAGCTGCACCCCAACAGTTTGAGCAGCACTCAAGGATACGAGGGTAATGACCCCCGCAACGGGAGGAGGGGGTAATGCCCCGGCAACGGGGGGAGGGGCCCAATCCCTCACTTTGTCACTGACAATGCAATGGAATGTATTTGGCCTGAGGATTGCTCGTGAGTGCTCCTTGTGGGGGATGCAGGTCTGGACAGCTGTTGTCATCCGATTAATTCTTATTTAAACAGGGGAAAACAGGGGGAAAACAGGAGGAAAACAGGGGCCTCACTGTACGGGTCATGGTACACACTGCAAGCATAGGATGGATTATAGGCATGTGTGAGATACTTTACATGTTTTTTATACCGGTAGTTACATTTCATCTCATCCATAATAGCACTAACACCTATAGTGCTGTGTTGGGTAAGAGAGAATTTTTTTTCATTGTAACATTAACACATGTCTATAATAATTCCATCTTTTTGGTACTATATAGTTTTACATTCTGTATATAATGCGTTATACGGTAATTGAATTTCCCCAAGACCATGACAATGGTTTCATAGTTTTGGGGAAAAAGGTGAGAGATGGCCGGCTATTAAGGGGTGGAGGAGGCCGGATTTTTTTTTTTAAACAAATGTTTTTCATCTTATAGCTGTAGTCCCCGGTGTTGCCCAGGATAGTAACTAACTGTTCTTAGCTATAACAAAATTAGAATAGGTTAATAAAGTTTTGCTTCTCTCTGCTGAGATACACAGGCTTAAAGTGTAATACTGGGGCTGTGTGTGGGCTCCTGGTGCAATACAAGGGCTACGTGCTGTTTCTCTCATTGCAGTGAATGATTTACACATTGGGACCATATGAAGTATGACATGACCGCTACAGAGGTGACTACCCAGCTTTACGTTAGACACGTTCAGGTTTTTGACAGTTTGGTGGAGGATATTATCTCTGAAAATAGGGTCCCACAGCTGCACCCCAACAGCTTGAGCAGCACTCACTAATGTACGAGGGTAATGCCCCGGCAACAGGGGGAGGGGCCCAATCCCTCACTTTGTCACTGACAATGCAATGGAATGTATTTGGCCTGAGGATTGCTCGTGAGTGCTCCTTGTGGTGGGATGCAGGTCTGGAAGCTGTTGTCATCCGATTAATTGTTATCTAGAGCAGGGGACAGCAGGGGACAACAGGGGGACAGCAGGGGGAAAACATGGGCCTCATTGTACGGGTCATGGTACACACTGCAAGCATAGGATGGATGACAGCGCTACAGAGTGACCGTCTGTGTGCGCAGCTCGACTACCCATCTCTCCTGAAGACCCTTCAGCTTTTTGAGAGTTGGGTGACATCATCTCTGAAAATAGCGTCCCACAGCTGCACCCCAACAGTTTGAGCAGCACTCTAATGTTGCGAAGATAATGTCCTGGCAACGGGGGGAGTAATGCCCCGGCAACGGGGGGGAGGGGCCCAATCCCTCACTTTGTCACTGACAATGCAATGGAATGTATTTGGCCTGAGGATTGCTCCTGAGTGCTCCTTGTGGTGGGATGCAGGTCTGGACAGCTGTTGTCATCCGATTAATTGTTATCTAGAGCAGGGGGACAGCAGGGGACAACAGGGGGACAGCAGGGGGAAAACATGGGCCTCATTGTACGGGTCATGGTACACACTGCAAGCATAGGACGGATGACAGCGCTACAGAGTGACCGTCTGTGTGCGCAGCTCGACTACCCATCTCTCCTGAAGACCCTTCAGCTTTTTGAGAGTTGGGTGACATCATCTCTGAAAATAGCGTCCCACAGCTGCACCCCAACAGTTTGAGCAGCACTCTAATGTTGCGAAGATAATGTCCTGGCAATGGGGGGAGTAATGCCCCGGCAACGGGGGGAGGGGCCCAATCCCTCACTTTGTCACTGACAATGCAATGGAATGTATTTGGCCTGAGGATTGCTCCTGAGTGCTCCTTGTGGTGGGATGCAGGTCTGGACAGCTGTTGTCATCCGATTAATTCTTATCTAGCAGGGGGACAACAGGGGGACAACAGGGGGAAAAGCGGGGGAAAACATGTGCTTCATTGTACGGGTCAAGGTACACACTGCAAGCATAGGACGGATGACAATGCTACAGAGTGACCGTCTGATAGCGCAGCTCGACTACCCATCTCTCCTGAAGACCCTTCAGCGTTTTGAGAGATGGGTGGAAGACATCATCTCTGAAAATAGGGTCCCACAGCTGCACCCCAACAGTGACCGTCTGATAGCGCAGCTCGACTACCTATCTCTCCTGAAGACCCTTCAGCTTTTTGAGAGTTGGGTGGAAGACATCATCTCTGAAAATAGGGTCCCATAGCTGCACCCCAACAGTTTGAGCAGCACTCTAATGTTGCGAGGATAATGCCCCGGCAACGGGGGGAGGGGCCCAATCCCTCACTTTGTCACTGACATTGCAATGGAATGTATTTGGCCCGAGGACTGCTCCTGAGTGCTCCTTGTGGTGGGATGCAGTTCTGGACAGTAGAGATGAGCCACCACCCCAGTGTTCGAATTCGATTCGATTTGTCGAATCGGCGGGGTGTTCGACGAATGTTCGTCGAATGCTCGACGAACACCGTCGAACACCCCGGAAAACGAACAAGCCGGGCCTGTGGGGCATTTTCACTTCCACAATGTATATACATACATTGTGGAAGTGAAAAAAAGTCAAAGAAAGTGTTAAAAATAAAAAAATAATCAATGCTTACCTGTCCGCGGTCCACCGAAGCCTCCAGCAAGGTCCTATGGCTTCTAGGACCTGTGGTGACGTCATGTTCTTGCCGGAAAGCTTAAAATAGATATTTTTATGTTTCGGACCCTTTCTTTAAGTAAAAGTTACTCCCCTGCAGCTCCTGTGAGCCGGGTCACTCAGATGTCACAGTTGCTGGTGCTCTGTGACAATCTATAGTTGATCCCACAGGGGGTGGATTAACCCCCTCGTGCCCAGGACCACTTCGATCGGCAGTGTAAAACTGAAACTGCCGATCGGAGCGAATCAGAGCGATTCACCCCTCCAGATCTGATTGGAGCTCTACAATCAGATCTGGAGGGGGTGGATCAGCGGGTGCCCTCCCACTCCTCAGCCCCTTCCCACTCCAGGACTCATCAGGGCCCCCCCCCCGTCCCCGCCATCCACTCGCCCTCCTCCTATTCTTATCTGCCGGTGGGCTGCACGCGCTCATGCGCCCGCCGGTCAGCTTCCACAGCACCTCCCTTTCTGCCTAATCTACCCCCTCTTCCTGCTGTCTAGCCCCTACCTCTGGGCCCTGTTTGTCCCCCCCTCACCTATCCCGGCAGGCTGCCCGCGCCAGTCGGCCTCCTCTGCAATGCTGGTGTGACCCCTCCTCCTCTCCCAGGCTCCTCCTCCTCATTGGTGGGTAAGTATGAATGAATGAATGAATGGATGGATGGGTGAATGGATGGATGGTGCATGGATGAGTGCATGCATGCATGGATGGATGGATGCATGCATGGACGGGTGCATGCATTGGTGGGTGGATTGATGGATGGTGCATGGATGGGTGCATGCATGCATGCATGGGTGCGTGCATGGGTGGATGGGTGCATGGGTGCATGCATGGATGGATGGATGTGTACATGGACTGATGTGTGCATGCGTGGATGTCAGCGTGCGTGGATGTGGATATGCGTGTCTGGATGTGTGTATGCGTGGATGTCAGCATGCGTGGATGTGTGCGTACGTGGATGTGCATGTGTGGATGTGTGCGTGGATGTGTGTGCGTGGATGTGTGTGTGGATGTGTGCGTGGATGCGTGCGTGGATGTCAGCGTGCGTGGATGTGTGCGTAAATGTGTGCATGGATACGTGCGTGGATGTCAGCGTGTGTGGATGTGTGCGTGCGTGGATGTGCGTGGATGTGTGCGCGTGGATGTGCGTGCATGAATGTACGTGCGTGGATGTGTGCGTGCGTGGATGTCAGTGTGCGTGGATGTGTGCGTGCGTGGATGTGCGTGCGTGGATGTGTGTGTGCGTGGATGTGTGCGTGCATGGATGATGGGTGCATGGGTGGATGGATGGTTGCAACAAGGGATCAAGTGTCCTCTTGTTGTAGTCTCTGGGATCATAGTCATGGTGCACTGTATGACAGATCATTGTCATACAGTGCACCATAACTCTGACCCCAGAGAGAGTAGGAAGAGGACACTTGATCCCTTGCTGCAGTCTCTGGATTGAGGCGATCGAGAGTCGTGGGTCCTTCGTTGTGGACTACTTCGGAGGCGATCGAGCGTTGTGGGACCTTCGTTGTGGACTACGTCAGCTCTTTATAATAAAGATGGAGCCCGAATTTTGTTTGTGTTTTTTTTTTCAAATAAAAAGATTTTTCTCTGTCAGGTGTATTTTTTTGACTATTTACTAGAGATTCCTAATGGTCGGGTCTAACATTGGCCCGACATTATGAATCTTGGGCTTAGTGCCAACTGCCAATAAAAAAGCTGGCATTTATCCCTTTATTACCCAGTTTGCCACTGGCACCAGGGCAACTGGAAGAGTCCCGGGTACAGCGCCAGAAAATGGCGCTTCAATGAATGCGCCATTTTCTATGGTGGCTGCGGGCTGCAATTCGCAGCATAGGGGGCCCAGAACGCTTGGGCCTCTCCATGCTGCGGATTCCAGCCCCCAGCTGCCTAGTTGTATCTGGCTAGACCAAAAATATGGCAGAGCCCCACGTCACTTTTTTTCTAGAATTACTTCTAGAAAAAAAAAAAAGGGCTTTGCTGTATTTTTTGTTGCCAGCCAGGTACAACGAGGCAGCTGGGGGTTGGTGGCAACCTGTAGCTGCCAAGTTGTACCTGGCTGGACCAAAAACATGGCGCAGCCCCACATAATTTTTTTTTAATTACTTCTATCAATAAAATGACATGCAGCTTTGCCGTATTTTTGGTTGCCAGCCAGGTACAACTTGGCAGTTGGGGGGCTGCAATCCTCATCGTGGAGAGACCCAAATGTTATGGCCCCCCCCATGCTGCAAATTGCAACCCACAGCCACCGCAGAAGATAGCACATTAATTAGAGGCGCCATTTTCTGGTGCTGTACCCCAACTCTTGCAGTTGCCCTTGTGCTGGTGGCAATGCTGGTAGCACACAGGAGCTCTCCGTATGCGACATGGTGTCCACTAACAAGTTAAATGGAAAATTAACTCCAATTGTTAGCGGACACCATGTCGCGTATGGAGAGCCCCTGTGTGCCCAAACATTGAAGCTCCCTCACAAGTGACCCCATTTTGGAAACTAGACCCCCCAAGGAACGTATCTAGATGCATAGTGAGCATTTTGAACCCCTAAGTGCTTCACAAATTGATCCATAAATTTATCTAGTTTCCAAAATGGAGTCACTTGTGCGGGAGCTCCAATGTTTAGGCACACATGGGCTCTCCATACGCAACATGGTGTCCGCTAATAATTCCAATTGTTAGCGGACACCATGTTGGGTATGGAGCTCCCCCACATGTGACCCCATTTTGGAAACTAGACCCCCAAGGAATGTATCTAGATGCATAGTGAGCACTTTGATCCCCCAGGTGCTTTATAAATTGATCCGTAATAAGGAAAAAGTACTTTTTTTGTGGAAAACATTCTAAGTATATAATACTATGCAGTCATGTGCCCTGTTGTGAATACACTTAAAAACGGATACAATAATTAGAAGACTGGCACAAAAATGGGCATCAAAGAGGTCACTGAGGTAAGGTGCTGAAGGGGTTAAATGGCTTTGGGCCACTGATCTAACACCTGATTTACATACCTAGTGATGCCCCACATCAAAGTCATGTCACTCCAGCCTGGCCCAAATGGGTTCTGGCCCAATTTTCACAGATATCTATAAGTATCAGCTGTTTGCTCAATCAGTGGCCCAAAGCCATTTAACTGCTTCAGCACCTTACCTCAGTGCCCACTTTGATGCCCATTTTTGTGCCAGTCTTCAAATTTTTGTATCCGTTTTTAAGTGTATTCACAACAGGGCACATGACTGCGTAGTATTATATACTTAGAATGTTTTCTTTTTATTGAAAATCCTGTAAAAATAAGAAAATAAGAAATAGCCGAATAAGGCTGGCTTCACATCTCGTTTTTTTTGGATTCGGGGCAGTCCGGTGTAACAGGCCAGATTAACCCCTCGACCAGAATATACCCGGGGTATAAACAGGCCTAGGCCAGATTATACCCCTCCGTATACCACAGCAGCTGTAGATCAGGGCCCCAAACCATGCACAGGGCCCCAAGCAATGCATGGGGGCCCGAGGCAGCACAAAGTGGCCCCAGGCAGCAGAAAGTGGCCCTACGCAACATACAGGGGCCTCAGGTAGTGCTAGGGCCCCAGGCAGTGCTAGGGGACCCAGGCAGCACATGGGGGCCCCAGGCAGCACACAGGGGCCCCAGGCAGTGCACGGGGCCCCAGGCAGTGCACGGGGCCCCAGGCCGCGAAAGGTGGCCCCAGGCAGCACAAAGTGACCCCAGGCAACATACAGGGGCCCCAGGCAGTACTAGGGGCCCCAGGCTACACACAGGATCCCAGGCTACACACAGGGTCCCCATGCAGCATACAAGGGCCCCAGGCAGCACAAAGGGTCCCTAGGCAACATACAGAGGCCCCAGACAGTACTAGGGGCCCCAGGCTACACACAGGATCCCAGGCTACACACAGGGGCCCCAGCCAGCATACAAGGGCCCCAGGCAATGCACGGGGCCCCAGGCTGCACAAAGTGGCCCCAGGCAGCACAAAGTGGCCCCAGGCAACATACAGGGGCCCCAGGCAGTGCTAAGGGCCCCACGCTACACACAAGATCCCAGGCTACAGACAGGGGCCCCATGCAGCATACAAGGGCCTCAGGCAGCACAAAGGGGCCCCAGGCAGCGCATGGGGGCCCGAGGCAGCACACAGGGGCCCCAGGCAGCACACAGGGACCCCAGGCTACACACAGGGGCCACAGGCTACACACAGGGGCCCCAGGCAGTGCACGGGGCCCTAGGCAGTACAAAGTGACCCCAGACAACACAAAGTGTCCCCAGGCAACAGAAAGTGTCCACAGTCAGCTGAAAGTTGCCCCAGGCAACATACCGGGGCCCCAGGCAGCACACAGGGGCCCCAAGAAGCACACGGGGTCTGAGACAGCGCGCAAGGGGACAAGAGACAGCGTTCAGTGCCCCTTTGTGCTGCCTGTGATCCTGTGTGTAGCTTGGGTCCCCTGTGTGCTGCCTGGGGCACCTAGCAATGCCTGGGGTCCTTGTTTGCTTCCTAGAGCCCCTGTGTGCTGCCTGGGGCCCCTGTGTTCTGCCTGGGGCCCCTGTGTGCTACCTGGGGCCCTTTTGTGCTGCCTGAGGTCAATTTGTGCTCCCTGAGGCCAATTTGTGCTGCCTGGGGTCCTTGTATGCTGCCTGGAGCCCTTTTGTACTGCGTGGAGCCACTTTATGTTGCCTGGGGCCCTGTGCACTGCCTGGGGCCCTTGTATGCTGGCTGGGGCCCCTCTGTGTAGCCTGGGATCCTGTGTGTAGCCTGGGGCCCCTAGTACTGCGTGGGGCCCCTGTATGTTGCCTGGGTCCAATTTGTGCTGCCTGGTGCCCTTGTATGCTGCATGGGGCCCCTGTGTGTACCCTGGGATCCTGTGTGTAGCGTGGGGCCCCTGTATGTTGCCTGGGGCCCCTGTATGTTGCCTGGGGCCACTTTGTGCTGCCTGGAGCCACATTGTGCTGCCTGGGGCCCTGTGCACTGCCTGGGGCCCCGTGCACTGCCTGGGGCCCTTGTATGCTGGCTGGGGCCCCTGTGTGTAGCCTGGGATCCTGTGTGTAGCCTGGGGCCTCTGTGTGCTGCCTCGGGCCTCCATGCGCTGCCTGGGGCCCTTAGCACTGCCTGGGGCCCTAGCACTGCCTGGGGCCACTTTGTGCTGCCTCGGGCCCCCATGCGTTGCTTGGGGCCCTGTGCACGGCTTTGGCCCCTGATATACAGCTGCTGTGGTATACAGAGGGGTATAATCTGGCCTAGGCCTGTTTATACCCCGGGGTATAGTTTGGGCTAGGTCAGAATATACCCGGGGTATATTCTGGCCCAGGGGGTATATTCTGGTCGGGGGGTTAATCTGGCCTGTTACACTGATGTAAACCAGACAGCCCCGGATCGGTTTTTGGCCCCATAGCAGCCTATGGGGCCGGATGGAGCTGGATGGCAGCTCTCTGCCATCCGGTTTCATCACTTAGGCTGCCTTCACATTAGCGTTTGGCGCCGCAGCGTATGATGCGCATGCGTATCCGCAAGGCAATATGCATGCATACGCAGTCAAACGCACGTTTTTGTTATATGCAAGTGAATACAAAATCCTATTAAAAAACGCAGCGTTTCCTTGCGTATGCATGCGTTTATGCATCCGCATGCGTTTATTCTCATGGGTGGAGAGTGGGCGTCTACCTTTAAACCTTTTCTGGGCATGCGCACTATGCTGTCCGCATGCGTCCCAAAACAAGTCATACGCAATGTGTTGCTTAGCCTTGCGTATCCATAGACAGCAATGCTAATAATATCCGCAGGTGTCCGCATGCGGATGGTTGCGGATTTTTCATACTCCAAAAAATGCAACATGCTGCGTCCCGGGTGCGGACGCTGGACACCGGAAGGAGCAGATATCGTCCGCATCTGCACCCGAACGCAGCAAACGCAGGCACCATGCGTTCCTATGTTAAACATAGGAACGCAGTGCGCATGCGTTTGAATGCGTATGGGAACGCAGCATACGCTGCGGCGCCAAACGCTAATGTGAAGGCAGCCTTAGTGACAGTCCGGGGGAATACGGATTATTCTCCTCAGACACAAAAATGATGCTTGCATCATTTTTATGTCCAGGGAGAAAAATCTCCCCTTTTGCCGGATCTTGAATTTGGCCGGATCCTCACGTATCCGGGGCAATCCGCCGCTCCCTAACATGGGAGTCTATGGGGCCGGATTGCCCCGGTCTGTGAGGATCCAGCAAGCGGACACTGGTGGCTCCACGCCGCCGTTCCTTCAGGACTGCGGGTAGCCGCGGTCTTGAAAAATCAGCAGCTGCGGCTGCAATTAGCAGCATCCGGCTGCACATTTGGCCCTCCGGTTCTGTGGGGTGATCCGGTCCGGGGGCTGTCTGGGTCATCCTGGACAGCCCCGGACCTTGCCAAGATGTGAAGGCAGCCTAAGAAACTGCCGAATAAGGCTGGCTTCACACTGCAGGTTTTTCCCTGATCAGGTACGATCAGGTTTGTGTGTCAAAGCCAGGAGTGTCTCCAAACTCAGAACAGGGGTCAGTCTTTCAATTATAGTTTTACTCTGCAAGTTCCTCTACTGGTTTTGGCACACAAACCTGATCGAACCTGATCAGGGAAAAAACTGCAGTGTGAAGCCAGCCTATGAAACCAACTCCAGCACCGTACGGTCATTGGGGTCAAAATAGGCTCGGTCATGAAGGGGTTAATGTTTATAGGATTTACACTGCTACACGAGGTTCGTACATCTGACCAAAATGCACGGGGGGGAGGGGGGCAGGTCCAGATTTGGCCCCGGGGCCCATTGGACTGTACCGTAGTTACGCCACTGTCTTATACCGGGAGCCGCCAGTCTGACAGCGGGGGGCGGGGCTAACCATCTCGAGCGCTTAATGGACGTTCCTTTTGACCAATGACTACAGAGATCCGACATCCAATCAGCGCCGACTTTCTGGAGCTGGTGAGTGACGGTCAGGAAGGGGGCGGGACTTCCGTTGTCAAGGCAAAATGTCCGGAGCTGCTGTGTGTGCGGGGTAGAGAGCAGGAGGCGGAGCCCGGGCTGCCCGTACGGCTGCTGTGCAGGTAATGGGGGACCGGGGAGACCGAGGGGACCGGGTGATGGAAGCAGCAGGGGGAGACCGGGGATGATGACAGCTCTGAGGAGCGCACACCGATCACACAGGAGCCGCCGATACACATTGCTGCAGTCACGACTGTGATCACCTGTGCTGACATCCCCGGGCTCCTCACATCTGCCGGTCATCACTGGGGACCAGCCATGTCCTACAATGGGCAGGGATCACCCCACACAGACAGAGGCGAGGGGGGGCAGGGATCACCCCACACAGACAGAGGCGAGGGGGGGCAGGGATCACCCCACACAGACAGAGGCGAGGGGGGGCAGGGATCACCCCACACAGACAGAGGCGAGGGGGGGCAGGGATCACCCCACACAGAGGCGAGGGGGGGAAGGGATCACCCCACACAGACAGAGGCGAGGGGGGGCAGGGATCACCCCACACAGACAGAGGCGGGGGGGGGCAGGGATCACCCCACACAGACAGAGGCGAGGGGGAGCAGGGATCACCCCACACAGACAGAGGCGAGGGGGAGCAGGGATCACCCCACACAGACAGAGGCGAGGGGGGGGAAGGGATCACCCCACACAGACAGAGGCGAGGGGGGGGAAGGGATCACCCCACAGAGACAGAGGGGGGGCAGGGATCACCCCACACAGACAGGCGAGGGGGAGCAGGGATCACCCCACACAGAGGTGAAGGGGGGGCAGGGATCACCCCACACAGACAGAATCAAGGGGGACCGGGATCACCCCACACAGATACAGGTGAGGGGGGGAGGGCAGGGATCACCCCACACAGACAGAGGTGGGGGGGGCAGGGATCACCCCACACAGACAGGCGAGGGGGGCAGGGATCACCCCACACAGACAGAGGCGAGGGGGGGCAGGGATCACCCCACACAGACAGAGGCGAGGGGGGGCAGGGATCACCCCACACAGGCAGAGGTGAGGGGGGGCATGGATCACCTCACACAGGCAGAGGTGAGGGGGGGCAGGGATCACCCCACACAGGCAGAGGTTGGGGGGGCAGGGATCACCTCACACAGACATAGGTTGGGGGGCAGGGATCACCCCACACAGACAGGCGAGGGGGGGCAGGGATCACCCCACACAGGCAGAGGTTGGGGGGGCAGGGATCACCCCACACAGACATAGGTTGGGGGGGCTGAGGTTGTGCTGACAATCTGAGTAATGATCCCATTCTCGCTTTGTTGCCACATTGATTACTAAGAATTCTTTTATGATTTGGCGCAAATTCGGAGATTTGTTTTCTTTTCCGCATAATTGAGCATTTAGTTACAAGATCACAATCGTGAGATCATCTGAAGCATCTGGATAATCCTCGCATAATGCCGAGTAAACCAGGGGGAACCGAGGACAGTGACGAGGGGGCGTCTCATTATCACAAAGTGTAGGGACAAGCAGCTTTACAACTTCTTACAAGGCTATGTGCTCATGGGCATGAAACACTGTGTCTTGGATGCAGTGCCTCCAGACCTGAGGGTACCTGCAGGGAGACCGCAGCCGCCCTGTGCTCACCATCTGTGGCCGGTGCGGGGTGTCTTCTCCCTGCATTCACCCAATTACAGCCGCTTCTGACTCCACAGCATGAAATGAACATACAGCTGAGGAGCGGAATGCCGGCGACCCGCACCATAGCTGTCAAAACGATGCGGTCGGGAACAGCATTGTGAGGATGGGATTTTTACAAATCCAATCCACTGTGCTTCTACTCAGGACCGGACTTAAGAGGTGGGTGGCCGGGCCCCATTTTGGAGGGAGGCCCATTTTTCAAGGTGTTGCAATATGTAATGCAAAAACACAAAATAAAACGAACGCAAGTTTATTTACAAAAATCATTTACACAGAGTAAGGCCCTCACTGGCGTTTATTTGAAAATGCGGCAGATCCGGCAGAATTACCGCATCTGCCGCCTAACGGCCGCACTTGCGGCGCCGATCCGGCAAGCCCCATGCATTTTCTATGGGGTTTGCGGTCAGGTGCAGCAAGTGCGGTTTTACCGGTTGCGGCACTTGTGGCCGCGGAAAAACGCGGTCAGCGGCATTTTTTCCCGCGGCCACAACTGCCGCATCTGCCAAAACCACACTTGCCGCACCTGACCGCGAGCCCCATAGAGAATGCATGGGGCTTGCCGGATTGGCGGCGGAAGATGCGTCAGATGCGGTAATTCTGCCAGATCTGCCACATTGTCAAATAAAATTTTTTTTTTTTCAATCACTTTCCTTGAGTCGTTCCTGCTTCATGGATGTCCTTAATCAGTTTTCAATTAATTTGAGTTTTGAGAAGGAACGCTCACCACTGCAGTTTGTTACCATCAAAATTAGATATATCCTTAAGGCACCGTTACACGGTACGAGATCATGAACGATCTCGCTGAGACGTCACGGGTTTGGAGTCGTTCAAACGACATCGTTAGGACGTAATTGCGTGTGACACCGAGATACGGCTACTCAAATCTGCGATCAACGATCCAATGATTTATCGAACATGTCCTCAAATCAAACGATCCTCGGTCAGCCAACCTGCTGCATCGTTGTGTGTGACACCGCAATAACGATGTCGTTAACGACTTCGCCTACTCACAACAGTGAACAAGAATCGTTCGCTGGGTTGTGCGAACGATAGCTGCTTGCTACATCCTTGATGCGTCGTCCACGATATCTAGACGTGTGACATCTCACCAACGATGTCAAAAAGATGTCCTAACGACCGCGCGCCCTTGAGATCGTTGGTGATATCTTAACGACATTGAAGCGTGTAACGGTACCTTTACACGTCGCAACATTGCATGCAATTTCACTTGCAACTTACTGGATGCAGTGAAATCATGGACACATTGTTACATTTGTACATGGCGACAAAATGGAACAATGTGTCCATGATTTCACTGCAACCAGTAAGTTACAAGTGAAATGGCATGCAATGTTGCGACGTGTAAAGGTACTTTAATGGTACCTTTACACGCGGCAACATTTCTAGGTTATCCACAGGTAACTTACTGGCTGCAGTGAAATTGTGGAGACATAGTTCCATTTGTACACAGCAACAAGATAGAACCATGTCTCCATGATTTCACTGCAACCAGTAAGTTACCTGTGGATAACCTAGAAATGTTGCCGCGTGTAAAGGTACCATAAGAGCTATCTCAATATCTGGGAAACTGTCCTGCACACCCTTTTCCATGATAAGCTTGTACATGAAAAGTTCAGTGCTGATATCTCTTGGCTCCTCGTCTGTGAATAAATTGCAAACTGACACAGTTCATTGATAAATGTAATGTCCAAGTCATCTGAATAAGACCTGACGAGTTGCTCTGCTGTGGCCTTAAGCTCGTCTGAAGACACTTATTTCAGTTGGCTAAAAAAGCTAAATTTGCTTGATATATATTTATATGCCTGAAGATGTTGGTCAAGAGAAGCGATAAACTGATCAATGATAGGCAAGAAAGTTTCTCTTCTGTATTTTTCAGAAAGGCTGAGTTGTACTTCTTTTGTATAGCCATAATCCAGTTGATTGAGACACACGTTTTGGCGCCTGTGTCGAGTTATCGGCTGAACATACTCCGATGAACCAGACATCTCTTCGCCTTGCTTCTCATAAATTTTGAAGGAGTCACGCTTTGATGCGACACCGTTTTTTAAGCTGTCAGTGACGCCACAGCAGTGTTTAGATCGTGTTTAGTGATGAGCGAGCACTGAAATGCTGGGGTGCTCGGTGCTCTGGCCGAGCATCTCAAGATACTCTTGTACTCGGCCAGAGCACCGAGCCCAATGTAAGTCAATGAGTGACAGGCTCCGCCCACAGACTTCCGGTTATAAAACGGGTAATTCCGGAAAAGGGCGGGAGGGTGGGCTTTTTCAAATCGACGCAGCATATAACACCTTGCTGTGGCCCCCAGAGGGATCCTATCAATTAATCTGCTCCCTGTATGGTGCCAGCTCACTGTGTGCACTGAAGGGAGCAGTGTATGTGTCTCAGATCGCTATTTATTACCGAGCAGTCCGAGCATCTCGGCAGTACTCGGTGCTCGCCGAGCACCCCGAGTACCGAGTTACTCGTGCGAGTAGCGCCGAGCATACTCGCTCATCACTAATCGTGTTGTAGATTTTTACTAGTAGCACCTGTTCTTTGCATGATATCATTCCAAAAGGTGGTGTTAATACCAATTTCAAGCTGATTCCTTTATCTTAACAATCTCTTGCTTCACACCGTACACCGCTTTTTCTCCTTCGCCTCATTGGGGGACACAGGACCGTGGGTGTTATGCTGCTGTCCACTAGGAGGCGACACTAAGCAATCTGCAAAAGAGTAACAGTGGCTCCTCCTCCTCAGCATACACCCCTGGGGCAGGCACTGCCTCCTCAGTTTTTTTGCTTAGTGTCGAAGGAGGCACACGTCCATTTTCCTCTTGGTGAATTTTCATCATAAAGAAGAAAAGTGGGTCCGGCGTGGCCCCCGGCATGCTCCTTCCTCGGCCACCCACTGTTGGGGCGCTGGGTTGAAGTTGAGAATCGTTACATATGCCGTACTCCTTTCTCGGCCTCCCACTGTTGGGTTGCTGGGTTAAAGTTGAGACAGCCCAGCATAACATCCACCTTCCTCATTCCCTGCGGTCTGAGGCGAAGTAGAGATGACTACCTGCCAGATGACGTCCCCCTAATCACCCCTGGGTGTTTTAGGCAGTGGCAACACCAGGTATCAGCAGCACAGGCTGCATGGGCTGGAGACTGCATGACTGCCTGCAGCAGCGCAGGCTATGCAGGAGCCTACACAAGTGCTGGGCTGGATGAGAGGGCACTTACTGCAGCCAGGCCTCAGGCACAAGGCTGACAGGGGCACAGAGCTGGACACTTGCAAGCTGCATCCAAGGCAGCTTCTCAGCTCAGCACAGATCCTCTGCTATTCTGGCGGTTCTCCGCCAATGCCAAGGGGGGACATCACATTTCCCCCGTTTTTCTGGGCCCCCCAGCGTTTTTTTCGCGCCTCCGCGCCGGCCCCTCACTATTTCCGGGGACCTCAACTAATTGAGGCCCCGGCTTGGGCCTAGCGCGGAGGTCGCCGCCCCTGTGCCGCCCCCGTCCCGCCCCGCTGGATGACGCTGACCGCGCGTCATAGCGGGGGCGGAGCCGAGAACGGGCGCGTTTTCCAGGCCGGATCCCGCCCGTTTAGCTCCGCCCCTTCCTCCTTCTCCTCCACGGTCGCCATTACAGCACGTGGAGCGTCCAGCCATCCAGGGGGGACACAGGATCCGGGCGGCCTGTTGGACAGCGGCGCTGGGACTGGTAAGACCTCTGCAGGGATCTCCTCTGCAGAGGTTCTCTGTCCCTCTCTCTCTCTCTCCCTCTACTCCACATCCCCTCCTGCAGCAGGCACTGTTACAGGGGGAAAGTCTCCACAGCGACCCTATTCAGCCCCACCACTAAGGGTCCAGGCACCTAGCTGGATAGCTAGAGAGTGCCTGTTTACTCAGGGGTCTCCTGGTTATCTCTATTTCTGTGCTATAGCCCATACCACAATGTCTGGCAGTAAGAGTAAGAAAGGCTCCAAGGCAGCCAGCACTTACTATGGTACCTGCACTATTTGTCAGGCTGACCTCCCTGCAGGATGCACCTCGCCACACTGTGAGAGCTGCACGCAGGCTGCAGATACTGAGACCCCCACTGCCCGGACGGCTACCGGTGCCCCTGACCCTACCCCTGCATGGGCCGCAGTTATGTCTCAGAATATGACACAGTCCATTGACAGATTGTCTGCCACACTGCTGCAGTTTATGCAAGCCCGTTCGCCTCCTGAACCCGCCGTTCAGGCTTCTGCGCCTCAGCCAGAAGTCTTGGAACCGCGACATACTGCCGACTCTGCCCAGTCAGTCTCCGACTCTGGCCGTAAGAGACCTCCTCCATCTCCAGAGTCCCCTGCGGGATCTGCATCCCGCAGGCGTCAAGATGACGCGCAGGAGTCCGAAGGTCTCTGTTCTACGGACTCAGAGGGTAACTTAGATGAGTCCCTAGACTTAGATGCGACCGATACGGTGGCACTGGTGGAGGATTTGATTACTGACATCAACCAGGTCCTGGAGGTGTCAGACCCTCCGGCTGATGTGCCGGAGCACAAGGTGTCCTTTAAAAGAGCCAGGAGACCACACAAGCATTTCTCGGACCATCCAGAGTTCCAGGAAATTCTTAAAAAGCATAGGTTACATCCTGACAAACGGTTTGGTAACCGTAAGGCTCTGGAAACGCGTTATCCTTTTCTGCCTAAGGTTACCCAGGATTGGACAGATCCGCCACAGGTGGACCCGCCCGTATCCCGTCTAGCTACCAAGACCCTCCTGTCCTTACCGGACAGTTCATCCATAAAGGACGCCACTGACCGTCAGGTGGAGCAGATGGCGAAGTCCGTTTTTGAGGCCTCAGGCTCTTCTCTAGGCCCAGCCTTTGCTTCAGTCTGGGCCTCTAAGGCTATTATGACTAGAGCTCATTCGGTACACTCGGCTCTTCGGTCCTTGCAGGTCGACCCAGCCTTGTTAGACCAGGTTACTCAAATTGCGGTTACCGCCGAATATTCTATGCATGCTGCCTTCGATTCGGCTAACTGTGCCGCGGCTGCGGCTTCCAACGCCATAACTATTAGGCGAGCCCTCTGGTTAAGAGAGTGGAAGGCAGACGCAGCGTCAAAAAAGTCGCTCACATGTCTTCCGTACAATGGTGGCCGTTTATTTGGCGAAAAGCTGGATCAATTGATTTCAGACGCCACTGGGGGTAAGAGTACCTCTCTTCCACAACGTCAGATTAAGCGACCCTTCACTCGTCGCCAACAAACCCGTTTCCGATCCTTTCGGAACTCCTTTGGTTGGTCAGTCTCGAAGCCCCCAACGGCGGCCAATAGGTCCCCCCGTAGGGAACGCACCCAGACGACACGGAAGACTGGCGCAAACTGGCAGTCCCATTCTCGCCAGCCCAGATCTAAGGGCTCAAAGCCTAGCAGATTCTCTTCTTCCTGACTCTCCCCATTCGGGAGACACTATTCAGGTTGGCGGCCGACTTTCTCGCTTTCGTCAGGTCTGGCTCGCTTCTACCGACGACAAGTGGGTAAACACCTTGGTGTCTTCCGGATACACCATAGAATTTACGGCCCTTCCTCCAAATCGTTTTTTTCTGTCAATCCCACCTGCTCATCCGCCCAAAGCTCGCACCTTCTTTCAAGCGGTACATTCCCTTCTGACGGCCGGTGTCATCATACCGGTACCGCCAGCCGAACGCTTCCAAGGGTTCTACTCAAACCTTTTTGTGGTACCCAAAAAAGGAGGAGCGGTTCGCCCCATTCTAGATCTAAAACAGTTAAACTCCTTCGTGAAGGTTCGGCATTTCCGCATGGAGTCACTGCGCTCCATCATAGCGTCCATGGAGAAGGACGAATTTCTCGCGTCCATCGACATACAGGACGCTTACCTTCATATCCCAATCGCGGCAATTCACCAGCAGTTTCTCCGCTTCGCCATCAACCAGGACCATTATCAGTTTGTGGCCCTCCCGTTCGGCCTAGCGACGGCTCCCAGGGTGTTCACCAAAGTCATGGCGGCTGTCATGACCATACTGCACACAAGAGGACTGGTAGTCCTCCCATACCTAGACGATTTGCTCATCAAAGCTCCCTCCTTCAGGGAGTGTCAGCAGAGTGTTTACATCACGGTGGACACCCTGCGTCGTCTAGGCTGGTTGGTGAATCTGCGGAAGTCGTCTCCAGTCCCGTCACAATGTCTAACATTCCTCGGGATGCGCTTCCACACCCCCAGGGGTCTGGTCCTTCTCCCTCAGGAAAAGGCGAAGGCCCTTCGACAGGGAGTCCACACCCTCCTACGGCCGTTTCCTCAATCGATTCGGTTCGCCATGCGAGTCTTGGGCAGGATGGTTGCCTCTATGGAGGCGGTGCCGTTCGCTCAACTTCACCTCAGGCCTCTCCAACGGGAGATTCTGACTTCGTGGAACAGGAATCCTTCTGCCCTGGACAGATTATTCCGGTTGTCTCCTGCAGCGAGGAGCTCCCTCCATTGGTGGCTCAAACCTCGTTCCCTCACAAGGGGAAGGTCCTTTCTACCGGTTTGCTGGAAGATCGTCACCACCGACGCAAGTCTCAGCGGATGGGGAGCGGTACATCGTCATCACACGGCACAGGGAACATGGTCCCCAGCGGAGTCGGCCGAGCCCATCAATCTCCTGGAAATCCGAGCCATATTTCTAGCTCTGAAGGCTTTTCATTCCATGCTGGCAGGAACACAAGTCCGGATTCAGTCAGACAATGCCACGGCCGTGGCATACATCAACCATCAAGGCGGAACCCGCAGTCTCCAGGCCATGCACGAAGTGCAACGCATTCTACACTGGGCAGAATCGACGAACTCAACGCTGTCAGCAGTTCATATCCCGGGAGTGGAAAACTGGGAAGCGGATTTCCTCAGTCGCCAGGGCATGGACTCGGGAGAGTGGTCTCTACATCCCGACGTGTTCCAGCAAATATGCCGTCGCTGGGGGACTCCGGATGTAGATCTGATGGCATCTCGGTTCAACACGAAGGTTCCCATGTTTATAGCCAGATCTCACGACCCGCGAGCTCTAGGGGCGGATGCCCTAGTTCAGAATTGGTCTCAGTTCCAGCTGCCTTACATCTTCCCTCCTCTGCCTCTCATTCCCAGAGTGGTGCGGAAAATCAAGCAAGAGGGCATTCCAGTCATTCTCATTGCCCCAGACTGGCCCAGACGGGCATGGTACGCCGATCTCGTGCAGCTCACGGCGGACGTTCCCTGGCGCCTCCCTTGTCGCCCCGACCTCCTGTCTCAGGGCCCGTTTTACCACCAGAATTCAGACGCCCTGAATTTGATGGCGTGGCCCTTGAGACCTGGGTACTAACCCAAGCAGGTTTCTCCTCTGCCGTTATTCAGACCATGATCAGAGCACGGAAGTCGGCATCGGCAAAAATTTATCATCGCACCTGGAAAGCCTTTTTCGCGTGGTGCTCTTCTCGGGATCAACCCCCTCTTCCCTATTCCTTGCCGTTAGTTCTAGGGTTCCTTCAGTCGGGGTTAGAATCTGGTCTCTCCCTAGGTTCCCTTAAGGGTCAGATTTCAGCTCTTTCAGTACTTTTTCAATGCCGCCTTGCTGTAAAGCCACAGGTTAAAACTTTTCTCCAAGGAGTCAATCACATTGTCCCTCCGTACAAACGCCCTTTAGACGCGTGGGACCTTAACCTGGTACTTACGGCTCTGCAGGAACCTCCCTTTGAACCTCTTCGGGACACCTCTCTCCTCCTTCTGACTCTGAAGGTGGTTTTTCTAGTGGCTATCACTTCCCTTCGCCGAGTGTCGGAACTCTCTGCGCTTTCTTGTAAGCCACCCTTCCTGGTTTTCCATCAGGACAAGGTTGTACTCCGTCCGGTACCGTCATTCCTGCCTAAGGTTGTCTCCTCATTTCATTTGAATGAGGATATTTCATTGCCCTCCTTTTGTCCGGCTCCGATTCACAGGTTCGAACGAGCTTTGCATACTCTGGATCTCGTCAGGGCGCTTCGCATTTATGTGTCTAGAACTGCGCATTTCCGTAAGTCAGATACTCTGTTCATTCTGACGGAAGGCCCTCGTAAGGGTATGCCAGCTTCCAGGGCTACACTGGCTAGGTGGATTAGATCAGCTATCCAAGACGCCTACAAGATGAAAACTACTCCTCTTCCAGCGGGGATCAAGGCACATTCTACCCGAGCCGTGGGGGCCTCTTGGGCCGTTCGGCACCAAGCCTCGGCTCTCCAAGTGTGTAAGGCGGCCACCTGGTCGAGTTTACACACTTTTACCAAGCACTACCGTGTTCATACCCAGTCCTCGGCGGACGCTAGCCTGGGTAGGTGCATCCTTCAGGCGGCAGTTGCTCACCTGTAGGTATTTATCGGTTTACTGACTTGTTCAGTATCATTAGTTCCATTGTCTTTCCCACCCAGGGACTGCTTTGGGACGTCCCACGGTCCTGTGTCCCCCAATGAGGCGAAGGAGAAAAGGAGAATTTTGTATACTTACCGTAAATTCCTTTTCTCTTAGCCTCTAATTGGGGGACACAGCACCCACCCTGTTGGCCATACGGCCTTGTTTCTAGTGGTTTTTGTTACTCTTATATTGTTACGTTATGGCCTTGCCAGGCTTTGTTGGTATTGGTTAACCTTGTTACTTCTCCTACTGCTTTAGCACAAAACTGAGGAGGCAGTGCCTGCCCCAGGGGTGTATGCTGAGGAGGAGGAGCCACTGTTACTCTTTTGCAGATTGCTTAGTGTCGCCTCCTAGTGGACAGCAGCATAACACCCACGGTCCTGTGTCCCCCAATTAGAGGCTAAGAGAAAAGGAATTTACGGTAAGTATACAAAATTCTCCTTTTTTCTTCAAAGTCATCAGCCAATCTGTTTAAGTACATCTTTAATCTGCTGATAGTCATGCTTAAGGGCCTTAGTAGCGTCCGCTCTGCAAGACCAATGGGTTGTTGTGACACGTTTGAGAGTCAATGCTGTTGCTGAATCAATATTTTTCAAAATCTCAGTCAGGAGCTGATGCCGATGCGTTGAAACTGAAGAAGAGGATCAGCCTGTCAAGGAAGTAAAAAAAATGTACAGCACTCAAGCAACTTTGTACAGCATTTTTAGCAACCAGATTTAAAGAGTGTGCCGCACAAGGAATTCAGGATGCAAAGATGGTTCTTCTCTCTCACTTTGGCTTGCAGGCCCGTTGTATTTGCCACTCATTGCAGAAGCATTGTCATAACTTTGACTGCGGCAATTTCCCAGGTCTAGGTCATGTCTCCTCAAAAATGTCAACAAGGCATTGAAAATGTCTTGAGCGCCATGGACTTTGTTTGCTGAGAATGTTACAAACCGTTCCACAGGGCCATCTTTCTCCATATAACTATATGGATGACCCTTGCCGCGATTGGCTTGAGTTTTTATATGCTGTGCAAGAAAGGCGTCGTACTGGGTGATGAGTTCAAGAATGCCCAGATAGTTTCCGTTTCTAGGTGATCCAACCAATTTGTTACCTCTTCTAAATGCTAAGCTGCGCTCGGCAATAAACTGAATAACGTTTACTACTCGTTTCAATACTGACCTCCAGTAATGCTCCTGAGCCTCGACCTGTTGTGTTAGCTCCGTATCAGTTTGCCCAATCGCTTTTAACCTCATATTGAAAGCAATTGTAGAGTTCAGATGTTCCACTGACTACTCATTACTTTTTATACGTTCTTGTGAATGTTTCCAATCACAGAATCCATTAGACGAAAGCTGAGAAAACTCGGATGCTGTAATAAAGCACATCAATCTGCACGTGAAGCAGTAAATGCATCCTTTAGAGGGAGAGAAACATAACCAATTCCTCGTCATAACTTTTCCAGTATGATTTTGATGATGTGTGCACATTCTTGGAATATTGTGGTCCTTTCTAGGTTGCTGAACCGAGTGTGGAATGAACAAACTTTCATCACAGTGCTAGATTGTTGATACACCCCTTTTCAGCCAGTAATCTTGCATCTGTTCAGAAATAATGGATGGCCAAAGCCCAGTGTCATTACCCCCTGGTGGGCCCTCAACTTCATCTTCTTCATAAGGTGCCACCTATGTGCCACTATCAGTCTCCTTTTCTTTGTGTTCTTCAGTTGTAACGTTACTACTTCAGCCTTTTCTTTGCGAGAATCAACAACTATTTCCACTGAAGCATTGTCAGGTTGATCATCAGATTCTACAAGGTCATTACTCCTTTCAGACACTTGCCTTAAATGAACAATGAAGAACTGGTCCAATTGTCTTGTCTTCTCTATCCCTTCAGTTGATTTCATTGTTGCTTCTTTTGCCTTACGTCTTTTAGAAGACTCCCAAATTCTTGTGCGATGTCCGTGCCTATCTCCTTCACGATTGTCCATGATGGTAATCTAAAAGTAACAAAATGACCTTGTTAACCCTTGAAGTCCTGAAAGGGAATTAAAGATTAAAATATGTATGTATGTAGAAAAATTTTTTGGAGCAGAGTTTCTCACTACAAAGAGTTGAGTGCTAAATCAGTCCTGAGTGAGGTTCAGCTACTCTTCCATACAGACCATATGTAGAAAAAACGGGCTGCAGCACTCGGTTTAAGAGGTTTTCTAAGCCTTTATCAGCCTTCAGGTAAGTTGATGCGACGTTTCGGTCAGTCTATTACTTTTTTCCAGCTGGAAAACAGTCATAGACTTACTGAAACGTTGCAACAACTTGCCTGAAGGCCGATAAAGGCTTAGAAAACCTCTTAAACCGAGTGCTGCAGCCCGTTTTTTCTACATATGTTATGTATGTATGTATATTGTAGAAATGTATTTGGATACTTGCCAAAGGTATGCAGTTCAATGTACTACAACACAGGTCCGGCTCCAGGTTTTTGAGGGCGTTGGGCGAAACAGTCTCAATGGGCCCCTATAAGACATAACACAATTCACGATTATAATATACTGGCTGCGGTTTGTATATATGTAACATAGAGGCTATTTGTATATGTGTATGTATATATTTATATTACAGGCTGGTGACGAGTGGGCTGTATGCTGTATATGTCAGAGAGACTACTCCTGAGCTGTATATGTATGAGGGGCCGCTGCTGGGCTGTATATATTAGAAGCTGCTGCCGGGCTTTATATAACAGAGGCTGTTTACCTGTATATATCAGATGCATTTGCTGTGCTGGCTGTTAATACAAGAATAGAGGCTGAGGGGCTGTATAAAATGTATACACAGCACTATACTGTAAACAGGTCCACACTATATACATACAGTATACACCGACACACTATAATGCAGGATATAGTGTGGACCGGTATATACAGTATGGTACTGTGTAGGACAGGAGCTGCAAGAAAGATACAGACAGACACCCACAGACAGAGATCATACTCACCCACCGCGACACACACTGAAAGACCGAAGATCCAGTGAAGTCCTGCTCGCTCTGCGGTGGAGAATCCTCTTCTCGCGCCGACATCTTGGCTCCGCCTCCTTCCTCCTGTAAGTTCCTGTTTGTACTGCGCATGGCAGCCTCTTTAGCTCATGCGCAGTACAAATTCCAATGATGAGCAGAGTGTCGATCTCCTCTGCTTCAGCGCATAAATTACTTTCACATCACTGCAGCTGTGACAGGTGCCCGAGGCCCCCTGCATTGGGCCCACGGGCCCCTGTATTATAGTGGCAGCGATGTGAAAGTATAGCGGCGCCGCCTAGCAGCTTCTGTTGGAATCGGAGAAGGCTGACACATGGCATAATAAGATAAGCATTAGTTACAGGTACTAAGGAAGTCTGGCTAGCCAGGTCAGTGGATGCTGACGCAGGTGCCATGACTCTGCACCTGCCACTGAGAATGATGTAGGACCATGGCCAGGTCCCTACACTTTCAATAGTTTCTCTTTTGTTATATATTCCTTATTGCTAGAAATGGTTCACAGCAAAGAGACGTATATTTTACATGTTTTGAGATCTTTATCACTAGATTGGTGGGAGGCCCCCACTCAGTAGGTGGCCCATGGCCCCGGCTCCTTGGGCCCCCCTAGAGCCAGGCCTGCTCCTACTGTACAACGCAGTGTTTTGGACGCAGCAATGAGACACTGCATCCAAAACTCTGTATCCTTATCATGTGCACGCACTCTTATGGTACCTTTACACGCCGCCACCGAAAGGTAGAAACCGGCAGGTATCGGACACAATTGTACCTGATCCCTTGAAAACACCGCAAAGTTGCGGCGTGTAATTCAGGAAGTACCTTCCTGTGTCTTTGGATACCTGTGTTTCAGCCGTGCTCAAAAACAAGAAGGTATACACCCTATGGTAGCGGCGTGTAATCTGGGCACAGGCACGGTATTTGAGTTCACTGGGGCGTGCCACAGCGTCATGTATACCACGCCCCATCAGCTAGCATTGGTGGTGGCTACTGTATACCCATTGGCTGTCCCTGCACAGGGCAGCATATTTAACGATCTGACCAGTCACAATACACATTTGCAATAACGTCATGTATTAGCCAGCCTTCCTGCGTTGGCTGGCCAATCATGATGTTATTGCATTGTCCAATAACCGTGCGAGCGTCGCGTAATACACAACTCTGTCACGCCTATGTAGTTACGGCGCACAATATGTAAGCCCAGATTCCCTTGTGGTAGCGGCGTGTAAATCGGGGAAGGTGCTCCACAGAAGGTAACCTGCAGCACTCATCGGCACTTCCAGGGAACGAAAATACCTTCTGTGGATCACCTTGTGGCGGCGTGTATTTGCAGTATCAGGTACCGTTAGCAACCGTTGCTAACGCGCACGTGCGATGCCTACCTGTTGCTACCCTCGGTGGCGGCGTGTAAAGGTACCATTAAAGTCCTCTCTTCACTCAGGTTATTAATGTTGCTCTCTTTACTGCTCATTATCAGCCTCCTTTGCAGTCTATCAGCAGTGGTCAGTCTCCTGAATGAAGTGCGCCGTGCTTACAAGCTCTCTACAATAAAGCTTATACCTGCTGCTCTGTTGCTGGATGGATCCCTGGACCCAACTGCTCCTATGACTTCAGAGACAAACCTGCCTTGTGGCATCAGTGAGTGCTTGTCCTGGGCTAGTGGTGCAGATACATCAGTAGTCCTAATTGTCAGTCTTCTGAGAATGTTGGGAGGCTTGGTGTAGGTGAACCTAAAGAGATGGGACAACCCCTTTTAACTTAAAGGAAACCAACCAGCAGGATTTAGGGCCATAAAGTGAAGCCAGTGCCTGTAAGGCACTGGTATACTGAGTGCAATCATACCATTACTTGAATGATTCCAGGTTTGATTGCAGATAAAATTGTTATAAAACTCATGGGAACAGCGTAGCAGATGATTGAGGTGTGCAGCACTACGTTACTGTTTGGATTTGTTTTGTTTTTTTTCCTCTGTGGACAAGCGTTTTGACTGTAAGCCAAACCCTCCCTTATCTCTTTCAGTTTCTGGCTCCTGTGCACTGTCAAGCCATAGGACACCAGCCAAAACTGAAAGTAGAGATGAAAGGGAGGGTTTGGATTACAGATGAAAGGCATGCCCATAAGGGAGGAAAAACAAAACCAACCCCAAATAGTGATGCACTGTTGCACACATCAATCATCTGCTGCCCTGTTTTTCAGGAGTATTACAACACTTTTCTCTGCAACCAAACATGGAATCATTCAAGTAAAGGTATGATGGCATTCAGCATTACAGTGCCTGTAAGGCACTGGCTTCACTTCACAGCCCTAAATCCTGGTGGTTGGTTCCCTTTAAATGAATATGTCAGCAGAAATTCACCCTCCAACCTATTTATTTGTGCAGGTAGCTCTTGTCCAAATGAGTCCCTCCACACCTTTAGCCAGCCCAGGTGATACCGGAGGAAGGCCGTTTTCATGTAAAAGTTCCAGCTGAAACGCGTTGTATCTTCTGTACCTACTTTCTAGAGACTACAAAAATTGTGTTTTATTTTTATTCTTGGATAAAATAAAAAAAAACCTTTTTAAATATATAAAACAACCTGGACTTCCTGCTGATGGGAGCGCCCTTCATTCCTCCTGGATTCTCCTCAATGAACTGACCCTTCACAGCCACAAGGCTACTAAGTGTGCTGCATATCCAGGACGGGGCTGCAGACCATAAGGAGAGCTGAGACCAAATCTGGCCAGATGAGCCTGATATAAAGACCAACATAAAGTGAGCATCTATAATCCTTATAGCACTTGGAATAGTAAATACGCTGCACTTAGATCTGCGCCCCTGTTTCTCTTGTTTCTCCCACCACCATAGATAAACCATAGCCTTGGATACCATCTCCTCGTGACGGTTACTGGAGTGCTCATGTTGCATTGTCCGGATCTTCATGTGAAGATTGAAGAATTGCAACAAAATCCCAAATTTTCCAATCCAGACACATTTGTGAATTGTATTTTTTACATTTTAATTCCACCTGTCCCTCCGATCGCTCTGACTTTATCTAGGACCATTTCATAATCATTGATATTTGTTTCCCTGTGACCCATCAGGTCCTAAAATACCCAGATTAGGATGACAGACCCCACACTCCTGACATGTCTGCTCCAGTAAATATGGATTGTCCTCATAATCCGACCATTCTAGAGGGGATTCTTTGGAGAATTGTGAGATCCTTCTGTGATTCCTCATCTGGTTCTTATTTTCCTTATCAAAGAGGTGTGTTCAAATAGTCAGCACTGATTGGATAATATGAGTGTGTAGACACGCCCTCAACTGAAATTGCAGGAGGCAAAACAGAGGGACGACCCTGCACAGGTCATGTGTGTGCTCTCCAGGACAGGGATGACACTGCACAGGTCATGTGTGTGTGCTTTCCAGGACAGGGATGACACTGCACAGGTCATGTGTGTGCTCTCCAGGACAGGGATGACACTGCACAGGTCATGTGTGTGTGCTCTCCAGGACAGGGATGACACTGCACAGGTCATGTGTGTGTGCTTTCCAGGACAGGGATGACACTGCACAGGTCATGTGTGTGCTCTCCAGGACAGGGATGACACTGCACAGGTCATGTGTGTGTGCTCTCCAGGACAGGGATGACACTGCGCAGGTCATGTGTGTGTGCGCTTTCCAGGACAGTGATGACACTGCACAGGTCATGTGTGTGTGCTTTCCAGGACAGGGATGACACTGCACAGGTCATGTGTGTGTGTGTGTATGTGTGCGCTCTGGGACAGGGACAGCCCTGCACAGATCATGTGTGCGCTCTGGGACAGGGACAGCCCTGCACATATCATGTGTGTGTGCTCTCCAGGACAGGGATGACACTGCACAGGTCATGTGTGTGCTCTCCAAGACAGGGTTGACACTGCACAGGTCATGTGTGTATGTGTGCGCTCTGGGACAGGGACAGCCCTGCACAGATCATGTGTGCTCTCCGGGGCAGGGACGGCCCTGCACAGATCATGTATGCTCTCCGGGGCAGGGACGGCCCTGCACAGATCATGTGTGCTCTCCGGGGCAGGGACGGCCCTGCACAGATCATGTGTGCTCTCCGGGGCAGGGACGGCCCTGCACAGATCATGTGTGCTCTCCGGGGCAGGGACGGCCCTGCACAGATCATGTGTGCTCTCCGGGGCAGGGACGGCCCTGCACAGATCATGTGTGCTCTCCGGGGCAGGGACGGCCCTGCACAGATCATGTGTGCTTCCGGGGCAGGGACGGCCCTGCACAGATCATGTGTGCTCTCCAGGGCAGGGACGGCCCTGCACAGATCATGTCTGCACTCCGGGGCAGGGACGGTCCTGCACAGATCATGTCTGCTCTCCGGGGCAGGGACGGTCCTGCACAGATCATGTCTGCTCTCCGGGCCAGGGATGACCCTGCACAGATCATGTGTGCTCTCAAGGCAGGGATGGTCCTGCACAGATCATGTGTGCTCTCCGGGACCGGGACGACCCTGCACAGATCTTGTGTGTGCGCTACGGGACAGGGACGACCCTGCACAGATCTTGTGTGTGGCGCTACGGGACAGGGACGACCCTGCACAGATCTTGTTTGCGCTACGGGACAGGGACGACCCTGCACAGATCTTGTGTGTGCGCTACGGGACAGGGACGACCCTGCACAGATCTTGTGTGCGCGCTACGGGACAGGGACGACCCTGCACAGATCTTGTGTGTGCGCTACGGGACAGGGACGACCCTGCACAGATCTTGTGTGAGCTCTACGGGACAGGGACGACCCTGCACAGATCTTGTGTGTGCGCTACGGGACAGGGACGACCCTGCACAGATCTTGTGTGAGCGCTACGGGACAGGGACGACCCTGCACAGATCTTGTGTGTGCGCTACGGGTCATTGACAACAGTATCAGAGACGCTTTGCGTGGTAGCACCCTATGTGACGTCAGAAGAATCAGAGCACGTGCACATCACAAATGAATACGTCACTATGAGAACCTTGTTCTGGTCTCGTTCTGGCTCTCATAGTTACATTGGGAACTTGTGATGTAACTTCTCACTTCTAGGCAGTCAGAAGTTATGGACACAAGATGGCGCCGCAGGACCAAAGCTACGCCGAAAAAGGTGAAGACCCCAAGGGTTGACTGCTGCATGGGACTTGGATTTAAAACACCACCTCACCGCTGAAAAAAAAAAACAGCTGGAGTTTCTGTCCATATTCATTGAGATGCACCTGTAAATAAAACCCACTTAAATTTTTTAAGTGCAAAATCAAATCTTTTCTGTACTAAAATAAGGCACAAAGAAAACGCTTAAAATCTGCACAAAAAAGGATCAAGTAAAGGGGAAAATGTGGCAAAAATAGGCAGAGAATAAATATTAAATTAACAATCTGTGGATTATAGCATAGTTTGGTGCAAAAAAAAAAATGCAGCAGTTTTACAAGTGAACATGGTCCTATATTTCCAGCTGTTAGATATTGCCAGAGCATGGACATGGTGCAGATTACTGGAAAATTGATGAGAATTTGCCATACTACACATAAAATAATGTGCCCAAAATTAGCCAATGCTGCGAGATCTCATTTACAGGAGTCGGTTTATACTGTGTAATTTTACAGCAGTTTTCGTCAGAAAAAAAATCTGCAACAAGATTTGAAACAGAATTTTTTTTATTTCTGATCAGGAGCCACGAGTCAGTCTGTAAATCACCATCTGCCTCTGACCGCAATATTTGGGACGTCTGAATTCGGCCTAATCAAACAAAGCAAGACCTGAGCATTTCTGAAATAACTGTGTGTGAAAGACCCCCAAGGGTTTTTCCATAGACACCATATATCACCTGTCCACAGGATACATGGCTAGAGGCATGATTGGTAAAAATAATGAGAAGAAAGCAGTTGTGAGCAATTGCGACTGCGGCTCCACTCACTGGTTTTGAACTTGTCTGACCGCGGTTCCTCTCACTGTTTGTGAGCATTTGCAATCGCGGCTCCTCTCACTGTTTGTGAGCATTTGCCACCGTGGCTCCTCTCACTGTTTGCGAGCATTTGCCACCGTGGCTCCTCTCACTGTTTGTGAGCATTTGCAACCGCGGCTCCTCTCACTGTGAGCATGTGCGACCGTGGCCCTTCTCACTGGTTGGTTGTGCGCATGTGCGACCGTGGCCCTTCTCACTGGGTGGTTGTGAGCATGTGCGACCATGGCCCTTCTCACTGGTTGGTTGTGAGCATGTGCGACCACGGCTCCTCTCACTGGTTGGTTGTGAGCATGTGCGACCGCTGGTCCTCTCGCTGGTTGGTTGTGAGCATTTGCGACCACTGGTCCTCTCACTGGTTGGTTGTGAGCATGTGCGACCGCTGGTTCTCTCACTGGTTGGTTGTGAGCATGTACGACTGTGGCCCCTCTCACTCGTTGGTTGTGAGCAGGTGCAACCGCTGCCCCTCTCGCTGGTTGGTTGTGAGCATTTGCGACCACTGGTCCTCTCACTGGTTGGTTGTGAGCATGTGTGACCGCTGGTTCTCTCACTGGTTGGTTGTGAGCATGTGCGACCATGGCTCCACTCACTGTGTATAGGACACGTGCTTTATAAAGCCACTGGAAACCTGCCTGATACTTAGTCTCCAGCACAGATAAGTCCCTGGCGGCTGTTAAAGCATGTTTTTCACTGAAACACTGCAGCATTTCAAAGTCAGACATACCTAAGATCAAACAGTGTCTGATGAATGCTGCTCATGTATTGGGTAGCACATATCAATGTCAGGATCCCTTTAAGGGATTTTCAATTGCTTTTATCCTTGGGGTTTCAATTCTACACTGCCTGACAGAAGTTGTCGCTTATTCATGTTATGTAAATAAAAGCTTATCACCTGATGTTAAATTCATCCATTGGTTGTATAAATTACTCTATTAAAAGCTGAAATTCTCCGAAACGTGGTTTAGGTTAAGAAAATAAATTGGCATCAATAATGAAATATTAATTATTTAATGAACACAGAATGGTCAGATTTTGGCAAGACAAACGTTTTGTCGCCCACAGAAAGTAATGTGATTTTCAAACAAAAAATTAATTGAAAATACAAATATATGTTGCCTAAGGCTGCTTTCACACTGCAGTTTTTTCACTGATCAGTGTCCATCAGATTTGTGTGCCAAAACCAGGAGAGGAACCAGGAAAGGAACTTGCAGAGAAAAACTATAATTGAAAGATTGACACCTGTTCTGAGTTTTGGAGACACTCCTGGTTTTGGCACACAAATCTGATGGACACTGATCAGTGAAAAAACTGCAGTGTGAAAGCAGCCTAACATTGATGAATGAAGTTGTGGTGCTATTAGACGCATATTTAATGTTTTGTGTGACTTCCATGAGCTTGTAGGACTGCATCAAGAGTTCATCTAGATTCTTTGGTTTTGTCTTCCAAGCTTCTTCTTTTATCCTACTGGTGACTGGGCTGGCCAGTCCTTGAGCACCTTGATCTTTTTTTGCTTGGAGGAACTTTGTTGTAGAGGTGGATGTATGAGATGGAGCACCATCCTGCTGCAGAATTTGACCCCTTTTATGATTTGTTATATAATAGCTAGTTAAAACATCTTGATATTTTAGTCTATTGATCTTGCTTTCCACCTTGCAAATGTTTAGCACACCCTCATACTGAATGTAACCCCAGACCATGATCTTTCCACCACCATATTTAACTGTTTTCTGGGTGTATTTTGGATCCATACAGGCTCCAGTACGTCTGCAGTATTTTCGGCGGCTGTGGTGTAATTCTACTGAAGATTCATCAGAGAAATCCACCTTCTGCCACTTTTCCTGCGTCCATCTGTTTAGCAGGCTGTGGGACTTTGCAAATGCCACACGGTTTTTTATTTGCCTTTTGTTTAGTGCTGGCATCTGGGCACTGATTCAACCATGAAGGCCATTTCGAGAAAGAATCCTACAAACTGTTCTAGTTGACACAGGGACTTAAGGTGACCAGGCCTGTTGGAGCTCTGCTGCAGTGGAAGAAGGGCTTGCGTTGGATTTTCTAAACAACAAACCTTCCTCCTGAGCAGTTGTCTTGAGTGGTCTGCTGGACCTGGGCTTGTCAAACACATCTTCAGTCTCTTAAAATCTTTTTTTTTTAATTCTTTGTACTTGACGCTGAAACACATTAAATGTGTCAGCCACCTCTGCAGTGGATCTGGTCTTCAGCCTCTTGATAATCAAGGCTTTGGTCGCAGGGTGGATTTTTGGCATGTTGTCAGAGCTCAAGTTGCAGTTCAAGTGAAGGTCTGGGGTGCTGTGTTTTTTTTTTTTTTTTTAGACACACCCACTAATTAACCGATCATTTACTGAGCACAGGGGAGGATGTTAACTAGCATTGGGTGCATTATATGACCAGGCGACCTATGACCTTGTTAAAATCTGACCATTCTGTGTTCATTAAAAGATCAATATTTCAGCATTGATGCCAATTTATTTTCTTAACCAAAACCACATTTTGGAGGGTTTCAGCTTTCAAAAGAGTAATTAATACAACCAATGGATGAATTTAATGTCAGGTTATAAACTTTTATTTACATAACATGGATAAGTGACATAACTTCAGTCAGGGATTGTATGTCATATTTGTGTTGTGGCCCTAGTATGTCAAGTGGGGATTTAGAAATGTTTACAGTGGGATGACTGGCATAATCTTCCATAAGGCCCTATAGTACTATCCCATTGCAATCAATATGGTTTATGTTTCTAGTAGGAAGTCTCCATGATACAGGGTGGTAAAGAGGTACCAGGTGGTAGCACATGGAATGACTCCAGGGTGGTAGGGAGGCACCAGGTGGTGGCATATGGAGTGATTCCATAATACAGTGAGGTACAGAGGCATCATGTGGTGGCATATGGAGTGACTCCAGGGTGGTACAGAGGCATCAGGTAATGGTACATGGAGTGACTCCATAATACAGTGAGGTACGGATGTACCAGGTGCTGGCACGTGGAATGATGCCAGGGTGGTATAGAGTAATCCGGTGGTGGTACATGGAGTGATTATGTGTCACGATGGTCTTTCTTACTTTGGAGACTTGTGATTGGTTCAGGACCTCTGTCTCATTCCTGTATTGAGACTTCATATTAAACGTGTTTCTTTTTTTTGGCAGTTTAGGAGTTATTCTCAGTTTTTGGTGCTAGCAAGCTAGCTAGTTCTTGTCCAGGTGTGGATACTCTGTGATTATTCCCATCCCCTTTAATATGGTCACATGGTTCCAACATCCTTTGCTGGTGATTGAACTTCAGAAGGAAGTTCTCTGGAGAACCTGACCGTTGCCAAACCATCTGCTGACTAGGAGAGTGGCAGCAGGCGTGAAGTTGTTTTTTGTTGTCGTCCTGTCCGTCTCCCCTTCCCTCTTGTTATTATTGCAGTAACCAACCAGCAAGGGACTAGGTATCCTGTTCGGCGATGGATTGAAAGAACCTGAGTGCAGGACAGGACGTCGCCTCTTCCCCGTTCCCCCCTGTTGTATTCCACCCCCCCCCCCCATTAGTTCCATGTATAAGACCAACACAACCTGGGTCTTGCAGGGTTAGCAGTCAGCCAGATGAGGAGGGTAAGGACTGGAGTCTACATCTTCAGTCTGAAAAGTGATGTCTGTTATAGCCAGGGTATTGGATCACTCCTAGATTGGGCCGACTGGATCCTGAATTGTGCTGGTGACAAATATGTGGGCGTTATTTACACAACTCATGGTTTAGTGTCCTAAAACAGTGAGCAGCACGTCTTGCTGGTATTTGGAGAATTCATGTAAAATGCATCTCTCCTCCTTTAGTGAGGTCCCTTTCCTCAGTATACCAGAAAATCTTCTTTCTCCCGGTGGTTAGTTAGTTCTGCCTTGTACATTTGTTAATAACAGAAGCCTTTATGCTCCATAACATTGCCAGATTGTGATGGGAACAATAAAAGTGCAATGTAGAGCATCACATAGGACAAGACCTTTCTAGTTGTAATACTCTACATCAGAAGTCCAGACCTTTTCTGACCTTGAGAGCCCCGTCCAGCTCTCTCCACGCTCACAGTAGTGACACCCAGAGCCCCCATTACCGGTATAATTACAACCAAAGCTTCTCCACAGAAATCACACAGAGGTGATATACCAACATCCAGGGGTTCCCACCTCACCCCCAGATCTTCTCTTCTGTGTGGAGCTACTCACAAAAGTCACCATCTGGAGATCTCTCTATAAATGATTGCTAGACCTGGTGCTAATACACCACGCTGGAAGACAGCTGCGAGCCTCATATCAGAGGACCGTGAGACTTATTATTATTATTATTATTATTTATTTATAGAGCACCATTGATTGCATTCTGCTGTACATGAGAAAGTGTTACATACAAACAATTTAAAAATACAATGAAAAACTAACAGTGATAGACCAATACAGAGGGGAGAGAGGACCCTGCTCTAGCGGGCTTACATTCTACAGGGCAGTGGGTAGAGACATAGTAGGTTGGGTCTGCTCTGTTGGTGGTGGAGCGCCAGGTCTAGTGGTGGTGGAGCACCAGGTCCATTGGTGGTGAGGTGGCTCTGTGGTCATTGCAGATTGTAGGCTGTTCTGAAGAGATAAGTTTTCAAGTTCCGCTTGAAGGTTCCAAATGTAGGGAACAGTCGGACGTTTTGGGGTGCAGAATTCCAGAGAATGTGGGGTTCTCTGGCGAAGTCTTGCAGGCGGTTAGATGAGGAACGTACAAGTGTGGAGGAGAGGAGGAGGTTTTGGGAGGATCGAAGATTACGAGTTGGATGATATCAGGAGATTAGTTCAGAGATATACGGGGCGGACAGATTGTAGACGGCTTTGTAGGTCAGTGTTAGTAGTTTGAATTGGATACACTGGTGAATTGGGAGCCAGTGGAGGGATTTGCAGAGGGGATAAGTGGAGGAATAGCGGGGAGAGGTGGATTAGTCGAGCAGCAGAGTTTAAGGACGGATTGGAGAGGTGCAAGAGTGTTAGCAGGGAGGCCGCAGAGGAGGTTGCAGTAGTCAAGAGAGTAGATGATGAGGGCATGCACTAGTAGTTAGTAGATTGATGGTTGAGGAAAGGACAGATTCTGGAAATATTTTTGAATTGGAGGCAGCAGGAGGTGGCAAGGGCTTGGATGTGCGGTTTGAAGGACGGGGCAAAGTCAAGGGTTACTCAGAGGCAGCAGACTTCATGTACAGGGCAAAGTGTGATGTTGTTTATTGTGATGGATAGATCTGGTAAGGAAGGTGTGTGAGATGGAGGAAAGCTAATGAGTTTGGTTTTGTCTATATAGAGTTTTAACAAGCGAGAGAAGGAGGAATATATGGCTGATAGACACTCCAGGATTCTGGGCGGGAGAGAGGCGACATCTGAGCCAAAGAGATAGATCTGAATATCATCTGCATACAGGTGATATTGGAAGCCATGGGACATTTTTAGTTGTCCTAGACGAAGGGTATAGATTGGGGTTGAGGACCTCTTGATCTTCTGGCTTTTTCTGCACATGTAATCTAAGCAAGTAGAGCTGCAGTGTAAAGCAAGGAGAGGAGACACAGCCTGAGCTTCTGCCAGATCCAAAAAAAACTTGAAAATTTGTGCACATAGACTGAGAATATTTGCACACAATATCTTTTACCCGCTGGATGTTTCTAGAGCTAGAGGCTTCAGAAAAGTGCTGGCGGTGTTTTTCTCAAGCATCTCTTTTGGCGTCCTTTTGTCTTTTTATTTTATTCTTATTTGTATGTATGACATAGTGAACAGCTTCCAAGTGGAAACCTGTAGTGGCTGAAAGCAGCTCAAACCCCTGAACATATGAGCGTCCAGTCGTCTTCGCAGTGCATGCGGTTGCTCCAGTTAGCATTTATTTAGGTTTTTCTTGCCACCTGAAAATATGACGTGTGCACATACCCTAAAAGGAGGCACATTCCTGTCCTCTCTGACCTCTGGCTATGTGAGTGACCAAGGGTTGAATTATAATCGGGGTAATGTAGACTACCGCCAAGGTCCCTGGTGGTGGTGGGGCAGCAGGAATGGATCCAAACAGTAAATTGCCCCCATTATACTCCGCCGGGCTGCGATGCTGCTCATGTAATAGATGCTGGGGTTGGGGCTGTTCTCCTCATGATGTCCAGTCATGCGGCAGCCAGCAGGAAACATAAAGAGCGTGTGTGCGTGCAGGCTGTTAGAGGATGGAGCCACGCCTACCTGTCTGTGTGGCCATGCTGAAGAGGAGCCGAGCTGCTCAGCCTCTGAGTCTGCCGGGTGTCGGGCCTTATCTGACACACGCTGTCGCTGCCTGATTTCTGTCACTATGAGACCCTCGCTGCCTGATTTCTGTCACTGTGAGACCCTCGGAGAAGAGAAGCAGGCGCCTGTCTCAGATTGTGCCAATCTTGCCTGCTGCTGCACTGCAAGTCTGCACATCACTAGCAGTGTGGGCAATAGCAGGCAACTCTGTGTGTAATGTAACAAGATTTACAATGTAAAGGGGCTTGGGGGGAGTCGCTTTTGCTGGGGGACTGGGAAATTTGAAATCATGCAAATAGATCTATGATGGAAGGAGCCCGGGGGAAAAGGGGAACGCTTGTGCATTTGCCCCATGTAGTTTCAGTCCCCTCCCCATATTGTATTTACAACTATGAGGCCTCATGCACACATTCAATTTTTCGTGAGGTTTTTTACCTCTGTATATGTAAGGTCTCGTGCAGATGTTCAGTATTTGGTGTTTTTTACCTCTGTATCTGTAAGGTCTCGTGCAGATGTTCAGTATTTGGTGTTTTTTACCTCAGTATCTGTAAGATCTTGTGCAGATGTTCAGTATTTGGTGTTTTTTACCTCAGTATATGTAAGGCCTCGTGTAGATGTTCAGTATTTGGTGTTTTTTTTCCCACTATCTGTAAGGCCTTGTGTTGATGGTCAGTATTTTGTGTTTTTTACCTCCGTATCTGTAAGGCCTTGTGCAGATGTTCAGTATTTGGTGTTTTTTACCTCAGTATCTGTAAGGCCTTGTGCAGATGTTCAGTATTTGGTGTTTTTTACCTTAGTATCTGTAAGGCCTTGTGCAGATGTTCAGTATTTGGTGTCTTTTACCTCAGTATCTGTCAGGGTACCTTTACACGTCGCAACATTGCATGCAATTTCACTTGCAACTTACTGGTTGCAGTGAAATCATGGACACATTGTTCTATTTTGTTGCTGTGTACAAATGGAACAATGTGTCCATGATTTCACTGCAACCAGTAAGTTGCAAGTGAAATTGCATGCAATGTTGCGACGTGTAAAGGTACCCTAAGGCCACATGCAGATGTTCAGTATTTGGTGTTTTTTTTACCTCATTATCTGTAAGGCCTCATGCAGATGTTCAGTATTTGGTGAGTTTTACCTCAGTATTGTAGTTTAAGTTCTCACAGGGCATTTTTATTGGTTTTATGCAAATCAATGCTAATAAAAAGCTACCATTTTACAGCACCAGCAATACCTACAGTATGAGAGTCCAGAAATCGCCTTCACACACCTGCTTTTTTTTCTTGACTGAAATGGAGCACAGCTTCGGTTTTGCTGTTTTCTAAAAGTAGCAGCATTTCAATTAGGCTTCATTCACATGGTGTGTAATTGCACAGTTAATATAGCGTTTCTTACGGATCCGCTAATTGCAGTAGGACGCAGTGATGTTGCCTGTCCCAGCCAAGCCAATGCAGTTCACTATTTGGCATTCACACCCTGCGCTTTTTACGGATCCGCTTTTGGGCTGAACGGCAGATCTGTAAAAAGAATGAACATGTCAATTATCTTGCATTTTTTTGCCTGCACTTTTTATTCACCTCGCCGGGCTCCCCCAGTAATCTCCCCTCACACCAAGGCCGCAGGACCTCTGGAGGACCTTGGACAGAACCATGTGACCGAGCGACAACACTCGACTGCAGGGTCCTAGAGGCAAAGACGCTGCAGCGTCCAGGCATGAGGGAGGACATCACTGAAGATCACCGGGGGAGCGCGGTGACGTGAGTAAAAGCGCACCAGAAATGCAACACATTCACACACATGGCTGCAGTTTGTGAGGATCCATTCTTAATGCAGTTTTGCACCAAAAACGGGTCCTCAAAAAATGCAGCAAAAATGCTGTGTGAATGTAGCCTAAGGCTGCTTTCACATCTGCGTTTCTCGGCTTTTCCGGCAGTTTTGCCTGATCTGTCGAATACTTGTGGCAAGACTGCGATGGACCTAATGCATTCCCTATGGGGCTTGCGGACATGTGCAGCACTTACGGTTTTGCCGTAATTCGGCCAATCCGGCCCTTGCAGCAATGGACAAAAACTGCTGCTAGTTATTTTTTGTTTTACTCACCACAAGTGCAAAACTGCAAATGCGTCATTCCATGTCAAGTGAACCAATGATTATTACCTCTATATTTTTAATTCTTTTGAGATTTTGATATTTGATAATAGCATGTCAGACAATGCAAAATGTGAAGAGAAAACATTTCTAAAAAATTTATTTTTTTTAAATGATTTTCAAAGTGCGGAAAAAGTGTGAATTTTGTGTTGCCTGCCTTTACATGTCTCCTCAATACTCAGGCTAGAAATAACAGACAAAATAAACACCATTCTACTCAGAACTGGCTTTCACCAGATATGTCACGAGGACCTTTGGTAATATTTTACCAATGCAAATACGAAACGCAAAATTTTAAAACGCATTTCCGAAAAATTGATGTAATGTAAAATTTTCCACAACTGCCCATGTGTCTGCTATGCTCTTAGCCACATCTGTACCAAAATTCAAGTTGGCATCGCAATGGGATCAATATTTTAAAATATTTAACTATCAATAGCGTCAATGGGTCATTCCATATCAAGTGATCTAAACATGATTTATTATGTCACTAAACATGTCACTTATGATAAATCCTCGTTCCATAAAATATGAACTAATCAAACAGTACGTTTTTAAAGTGGCCTTTTATCATCAGTTTGTCCTTTCTAGTGGGTGAAATGTAATCTTGTCCATAAGCGCTCACTAGCAATCGCCATTTCTGTATACCACTGCGGGGGGGGGGGGGGGGGGCGGCGGCCCTGTATACCGATGGGGGGGGGGCGGCCTATATACCACTGCGGGGGGACCTGTATACCGATGGGGGGGCTGCCTATATACCACGGGGGGGGGGGGGGTGGCGGCCTATATACCACTGCGGGGGGACCTGTATACCGATGGGGGGGGGGAGGCGGCCTGTATACCACTGCGGGGGTTGGGTGGGTGGGCCTGTATATACCACTGAGGGTGGGCCTGTATATACCACTGAGGGTGGGCCTGTATATACCACTGAGGGTGGGCCTGTATATACCACTGAGGGTGGGCCTGTATATACCACTGAGGGTGGGCCTGTATATACCACTGAGGGTGGGCCTGTATATACAACTGATGGGGGGGGGGGAAGGGCTGTATATACCACTGATGGGGGGGCTGTATATACCACTGATGGGGCTGTATATACCACTGATGGGGGGCTGTATATACCACTGATGGGGGGGCTGTATATACCACTGATGGGGGGGCTGTATACACCACTGATGGGGGGGGGGGGCTGTATATACCACTGATGGGGGGGGGGGGCTGTATATACACTGGGGGGGGGGGCTGTATATACCACTGATGGGGGGGGGGCTGTATATACCATGATGGGGGGGGGGGGCTGTGTATACCACTGATGGGGGGGGGGGCTGTGTTACACGAGGGGGGGGGGTGTATATACCACTGATGGGGGGGGGGGGCTGTGATATACCACTGATGGGGGGGGGCTGTATATACCACTGATGGGGGGGCTGTATATACCACTGATGGGGGGGGGGCAGTATATACCACTGACGATGGGGGGGCTGTATATACCACTGACGATGGGGGGGCTGTATATACCACTGACGATGGGGGGGCTGTATATACCACTGACGGGGGGGGGGGGGGGCTGTAAATACCACTGATGGGGGGCTGTAACCTCTGATGGGGGGACTGTATATATCACTGATGGGGGGGGGGGGGCTTGTAACCTCTGATGGGGGGACTGTATATATCACTGATGGGGGGGGGGCTGTATATATCACTGAGGGGGGGGGGCTGTATATACCACTGACGGGGGGGGGGCTGTATATACCACTGACGGGGGGGGGGCTGTATATACCACTGATGGGGGGGGGGGGCTGTATACACCACTGATGGGGGGGGGGGCTGTATACACCACTGATGGGGGGGGGGGGCTGTATACACCACTGATGGGGGGGGGGGCTGTATACACCACTGATGGGGGGGGGGGGCTGTATACACCACTGATGGGGGGGGCTGTATACACCACTGATGGGGGGGCTGTATACACCACTGATGGGGGGGCTGTATATACCACTGATGGGGGGGCTGTATACACCACTGATGGGGGGGGGGGGGCTGTATATACCACTGACGATGGGGGGGCTGTATATACCACTGACGGGGGGGGGGCTGCAAATACCACTGATGGGGGGCTGTAACCTTGATGGGGGGACTGTATATATCACTGATGGGGGGGGGGGCTGTATATATCACTGATGGGGGGGGGGGGCTGTATATACCACTGATGGGGGGGGGGGGCTGTATATACCACTGATGGGGGGGGGGGGGCTGTTATACACACTGATGGGGGGGGGGGCTGTATATACCACTGATGGGGGGGGGGGCTGTATACACCACTGATGGGGGGGGGGGGGGCTGTATACACCACTGATGGGGGGGGGGGCTGTATACACCACTGATGGGGGGGGTGTATACACCACTGATGGGGGGGGTGTATACACCACTGATGGGGGGGGGTGTATACACCACTGATGGGGGGGGGGGGCTGTATACACCACTGATGGGGGGGGGGCTGTATACACCACTGATGGGGGGGGGGGGGGGGGTGTATACACCACTGATGGGGGGGGGGGGGGCGTATACACCACTGATGGGGGGGGGGGCTGTATACACCACTGATGGGGGGGGTGTATACACCACTGATGGGGGGGGGGGCTGTATACACCACTGATGGGGGGGGGGCGGGGGCTGTATACACCACTGATGGGGGGGGGTGTATACACCACTGATGGGGGGGGGGGGGCTGTATACACCACTGATGGGGGGGGTGTATACACCACTGATGGGGGGGGGGGGGGGCTGTATACACCACTGATGGGGGGGGGGTGTATACACCACTGATGGGGGGGGGGGGGGGGCTGTATACACCACTGATGGGGGGGGGGGGCTGTATACACCACTGATGGGGGGGGGTGTATACACCACTGATGGGGGGGGGCTGTATACACCACTGATGGGGGGGCTGTATACACCACTGATGGGGGGGGGGGGGGGGCTGTATATACCACTGACGATGGGGGGGCTGTATATACCACTGACGATGGGGGGGCTGTATATACCACTGAGGGGGGGGGGGCTGCAATACCACTGATGGGGGGCTGTAACCTCTGATGGGGGGACTGTATATATCACTGATGGGGGGGGGACTGTATATATCACTGATGGGGGGGGGGCTGTATATATCACTGATGGGGGGGGGGGGCTGTATATACCACTGATGGGGGGGGGGGGCTGTATATACCACTGATGGGGGGGGGGGGGGGACTGGGGGTTATATACCACTGATGGGGGGGGGGGCTGTATACACCACTGATGGGGGGGGGGGCTGTATACACCACTGATGGGGGGGGGTGTATACACCACTGATGGGGGGGGTGTATACACCACTGATGGGGGGGGGTATACACCATGATGGGGGGGGGTGTATACACCACTGATGGGGGGGGGGCTGTATACACCACTGATGGGGGGGGGGCTGTATACACCACTGATGGGGGGGGGGGGTGTATACACCACTGATGGGGGGGGGGGCCGTATACACCACTGATGGGGGGGGGGGCTGTATACACCACTGATGGGGGGGGGTGTATACACCACTGATGGGGGGGGGGGCTGTATACACCACTGATGGGGGGGTGTATACACCACTGATGGGGGGGGGGGCTGTATACACCACTGATGGGGGGGGGGGGGCTGTATACACCACTGATGGGGGGGGGGGCTGTATACACCACTGATGGGGGGGTGTATACACCACTGATGGGGGGGGCTGTATACACCACTGATGGGGGGGGTGTATACACCACTGATGGGGGGGGGGGGGCTGTATACACCACTGATGGGGGGGGGGGGTATACACCACTGATGGGGGGGGGGGGGGCTGTATACACCACTGATGGGGGGGGGGCTGTATACACCACTGATGGGGGGGGGGCTGTATACACCACTGATGGGGGGGGGGCTGTATACACCACTGATGGGGGGGTGTATACACCACTGATGGGGGGGGGGGGGGGGCTGTATACACCACTGATGGGGGGGGGGTGTATACACCACTGATGGGGGGGGGGGGGTATACACCACTGATGGGGGGGGGGGGGGCTGTATACACCACTGATGGGGGGGGGGCTGTATACACCACTGATGGGGGGGGGGCTGTATACACCACTGATGGGGGGGTGTATACACCACTGATGGGGGGGGGGGGGCTGTATACACCACTGATGGGGGGGGTGTATACACCACTGATGGGGGGGGGGGGGACTGTATATATCACTGATGGGGAGCCTGTATATACCACTGGGGGGGGCCTTTATATACCGCTGATGGGGGGCTGTAACCTCTGATGGGGGGGGTCCTATATACCAGTGATGGGGGATTATATACCAGTAATGGAGGGCCATTTATCATGATGAGAGGGGCTGTATACCGTGATGAGAGTCTGCTTCATTTTCCCCCTAGGCTTATACTCGAGTCAATAAGTTTCCCTAGTTTTGGAGGGTAAAATTAGGGGCCTCGGCTTATACTCGGGTCGGCTTGTACTTGAGTATATATGGTAATACCTGATTTTTGTTATCTTTTAAAATGTCTGGCTTTCTTGGATACATAAAGGATGGTGCTGGACCAGAAGGATGCAATAAAGTCAATTCTACTTCTTCATTTTCACAATCTTTGGGGAGTACAGTAGCCGCCACCAGCGCTTTTTCAAAAAATTGTAACAGCATCTATGATAAAATATTGTTCCTGGATAAGTAGCAGCCATTGCTGTGTGAGAAAAATAGAGTTAATATTAAGTAAGGAAGATGGGTAATAAAAATAAATATTTACAGTACGCTTGAGATAGAACTGTGTTACTATAAAGTGAGTATTAAGGCTAGCGCATACGCAGCTTTTTCTGTCTGCGGATAAACTCTGCAGTTTTGGCAGCTTTTTCTACCAAGTTTTTACCACATCTGCATTAGTTTTTTTAATTGCTAGTGAAAACAATGGCAGATTTTTTTTTTTTTTTAATGTAAATAGTGATACATTTTGCGTTTACTGCAGCGATTAAAAAGTAGTGCAAGCAGTGATTTACTCACTGAGTGTTTCAAAAAAACTGCATGTGTTTAACCCCATTGAAATCAATGGAGGGCGTTTTTCTAAACGATGATCACTCAGAATAGCGCTGTGTGCTTAATAGCCCTTAATAAGAAAACCATTAAACTATTAAAGGGAACCTGTCACCTGGATCTAAGCCCCTACACTATCACTACCTGTCCCTGCACCTTCCTAGCTGCTCCTTATCTATCCCTTTCTGAGCTAAATCCGCCCTATAAAACTGCAGAAAAATAACTTATAACTTACAGAAAGTCCCTGAGGCTGGGGACTGAGAAGGCGGCGCCATGCTCCATTCAGCCCCTCCTCCATGCAGCAGCAAACGCCCCGCTGGGCGGCATTATTCTTTCTTCATCGCCGCCTCCTCCATTTGGAATCTGTGCTTTACACCTATCATGTTGTGGTGATGCGACCTCGATGTGTCCCCTGACTGAGACACAGCATATGGGAGACTGTATCTTCTGCTCGGTAGCAGCACACACAGGGTTAGCTGCTACTGGAGCTAAGTGCTGATTAAAAGCACTGACCCCCAGGTGTGCGGGTGAATAGGAGATGATATGAGCTGCCCTGGGCTGTGGGGAGGGGGTGGAGTGTGTCAGGACAGCAGCAGGAGCTGCTGGGATTGTATGAGGTTCTACTCGGCTGTGCCCCGGTGTAACAGGCCAGACTAACCCCCCGACCAGAATATACTCGGGGTTAAAGTGGCCTAGGCCAGATTATACCCCTCCGTATACCACAGCAGCTGTAGATCAGGGCTCCAAGCAACACATGGGGGCCCGAGGCAGCAGAAAGTGGCCCTACGCAACATACAGGGGCCCCAGGCAGTGCTAGGGCCCCAGGCAGTGCTAGGGCCCCAGGCAGTGCTAGGGGCCCCAGGCAGTGCACAGGGCCCCAGGCAGCACAAAGTGGCCCCAAGCAGCACAAAGAGGCCCCAGGCAACATACAGGGGCCCCAGGCAGTACTAGGGGCCACAAGCTACACACAGGATCCCAGGCTACACACAGGGGCCCATGCAGCATACAAGGACCCCAGGCAGTGCACGGGGCCCCAGGCAGTGCACAAGGCCCCAGGCAGCACAAAGTGGCCCCAGGCAGCACAAAGTGGCCCCAGGCAACATACAGGGGCCTCAGGCAGTACTAGGGGCCCCAGGCTACACACAGGGTCCCAGGCTACATACAGGGGCCCCATGCAGCATACAAGGGACCCAGGCAGTACAAAGGGGTCCCAGGCAGCGCATGGGGGCCAGAGGCAGCACACAGGGGCCCCAGGCAGCACAAAGTGGCCCCGGGTGGCCCACTGCCTGGGGCCCCTGTATATTGCCTGTGGTCACTTTGTGCTGCCTGGGGCCCCTCTGTGCTGCCTGGGGCCCCTCTGTGCTGCCTGGGGCCCTTGTATGCTGCATGGAGCCCTTGTGTGTAGCCTGGGATCCTGTGTGTAGCCTGGGGCCCTGGTACTGCCTGGGGCCCCTGTATGTTGCCTGGGGCCCCTGTATGTTGCCTGGGGCCACTTTGTGCTGCCTGGGGCCCTGTGCACTGCCTAGGGCCCTGTGCACTGTCTGGGGCCCTTGTATGCTGCATGGGGCCCCTGTGTGTAGCCTGGGAACATGTGTGTAGCCTGGGGCCACTTTGTGCTGCCTGGGGCCCTGTGCACTGCCTGGGGCCCTTGTATGCTGGCTGGGGCCCCTGTGTGTAGCCTGGGATCCTGTGTGTAGCCTGGGGCCCCTAGTACTGCCTGGGGCCCCTGTATGTTGCCTGGGGTCACTTTGTGCTGCCTGGGGCCACTTTGTGCTGCCTGGGGCCCTGTGCACTGCCTGGGGCCCTTGTATGCTGGCTGGGGCCCCTGTGTGTAGCCTGGGATCCTGTGTGTAGCCTGGGGCCCCTGTGTGCTGCCTCGGGCCCCCATGCACTGCCTGGGGCCCCTAGCACTGCCTGGGGCCCCTGTATGTTGCGTAGGGCCACTTTCTGCTGCCTGGGGCCACCTTGTGCTGCCTCGGGCCCTCATGCATTGCTTGGGGCCCTGTGCACGGCTTGGTGCCCTGATCTACAGCTGCTGTGGTATACGGAGAGTTATAATCTGGCCTAGGCCTGTTTATACCCCGGTGTATAGTTTGGGCTAGCCCAGTTTATACCTCGGGTATATTCTGGTCGGGGGGTTAGTCTGACCTGTTACATCGGAATCTGGAGGTCTGTGAATACCTGAACTGTGCCATTAAACGGTGTGCTGTGTGAGTAAATACCTGAGTCACTGCCTTATGTCGAGCCGATTCTAACCACTATCTTACAGTGTAATGTGGGTGGGAGATTCCAAATGGAGGAGGCGGCGATGAAGAAAGAATAATGCCGCCCAGCGGGGCGTGTGCTGCTGCATGGAGGAGGGGCTGAATGGAGCCTGGCGCCGCCTTCTCAGTCCCCAGCCTCAGGGACTGCTGTAAGTTATAAGTTATTTTTCTGCAGTTTTATAGGGCGGATTTAGCTCAGAAAGGGATAGATAGGGAGCAGCTAGGAAGGTGCAGGGACAGGTAGTGATAGTGTAGGGGCTTAGATCCAGGTGACAGGTTCCCTTTAATATATAAATTTATGGTACCGTTACACGGTACGATATCGCTGAACGATATTGTTAGTGATGTCACTTGACCACGATTGTTTCAACATCGTTAGTGCGTTGTCACACGCATAGATATCGTTAACGGTCTAAAATTTGGCAACACAGCTCACTGTGTGCACTGCAGGGAGCTGTGTACATGTGTCAGATCGCTTATTATTACCGAGCAGTCCGAGCATCTCAGCGGTACTCTGTGCTCGCCGAGCATCCCGAGTACCGGGATACTCGTGCGAGTAACGAGTAGCGCAGAGCATACTCGCTCATCCCTAGTCTGGACTCATTGCTGACCACCTTAGAAGTCTCCAGTGCTTTCTCTCAAACCATTTTCTAGTGCTTTTTGAAGTGTGTTTTGGGTCATTGTCCTGCTGGAAGACCCATGACCTCTGAGGGAGACCCAGCTTTCTCACACTGGGCCCTACATTATGCTGCAAAATTTGTTTGTAGTCTTCAGACTTCATAATGCCATGCACATGGTCAAGCAGTCCAGTGCCAGAGGCAGCAAAGCAGCCCCAAAAATTCAGGGAACCTCCACCATGTTTGACTGTAGGGACCGTGTTCTTTTCTTTGAATGCCTCTTTTTTTTTTCTCCTGTAAACTCTATAGTACGTATAGTACGGGTTGACACTGCTGTACCCTCGGACTGCAGGGCAGCTTGAACTTGTTTGGATATTAGTCGAGGTTCTTTATCCGCCATCCACACAATTTTGATATCTCTCGTCAATTTTTCTTTTCCGTCCACATCTAGGGAGGTTAGCCACAGTGCCATGGGCTTTAAACTTCTTGATGACACTGCGCACGGTAGACACAGGAACATTCAGGTCTTTGGAGATGGACTTGTAGCCTTGAGATTGCTCATCCTTCCTCACAATTTGGTTTCTCAAGTCCTCAGACAGTTCTTTGGTCTTCTTTCTTTTCTCCATGCTCAATGTGGTACACAGAAGGACACAGGACAGAGGTTGAGTCAATTTTAATCTATGTCAACTGGCTGCAAGTGTGATTTAGTTATTGCCAACACCTGTTAGGTGCCACAGGTAAGTTACAGGTGCTGTTAATTACACAAATTAGAGAAGCATCACATGATTTTTCTAACAGTCCCAATACTTTTGTCCACTCCCTTTTTTATGTTTGGTGTGGAGTTATATCCAATTTGGCTTTAGGACAATTCTTTTTGTGTTTTTTCATTTAAGACAAATTAAATGAAGATAATAATACCAAAGAATTTGTGATTGCAATAATTTTCAGGAAGAAACTGAGTATTATCTGACAGAATTGCAGGGGTGTCAATACTTTTGGCCACAACTGTAGGTGAACGAGATTGTTAGCTATGTCACGTGACCGCGATCCTTCCAACATCGTTAGGAAGTTGTCACACGTAAGGATATCGTTAACGATCTTAAATTTGGCAACGCCCAGGCTATTTGGAGAAGAAGGTTTGAACGATTTTGCAAAGCGGCAGGAATAGGAGAAATATGAACGACATTGTTCCAAAAGGTGTCACACTGAACGATGTTGCTGCTTCTCTGAATGTTAATTGGACGACGAACGATAGATTTGAGGTCCGGATCACAAATTTTTGCTGAACGTTCCAACGATTTATCCTTCCAACATCGTTGGTTTACACGCAACGACGCACAAACGATATTGTTTGAACTTTCACAAATCCGTGACGTTTCAGCGATATCGTTAACGATATCCTAGCGTCTGAAGTGGCCATTAAACTAATGCAGATCTGGTAAAACTTTGGTATTAAAAAGCTGCCAAAACCGCAGCGTTTATCCGCAGACACAAAAACCGGCGTATGCGCTAGCCCCAATACTCACTTTATAGTAACACCGTTCTATCTCAAGCGTTCTGTAAATCTTTATTTTTATTACCCATCTTCCTTAATATTAACTGTATATTTCTCACACAGGCATGGCTGCTACTTCTCAAGGAACAATATTTTATCATACATGCTGTTACAATCCTTTTGAAAAAACTGGACACACAACAAGACAAAAATCTTAGGCTGGTACAAGATTGGATGTTTAATATAAATCCATCAATCAATGCAGGCATGAAAAATATGATATGATAGAAAATGTAAAGCCATACCAGGCCAAAATTCGTGCTTTTTTTTTAAACTTTAAAAATCTGTAAAAAATTAACTGATGAAGAAAAAACTTCAAAACTTTTTATTTGTAATTAACGTTGTTCTTCATATAGAAAAAAAAAAATTTAAAAGACGTCAGGTAAAAGAAAAATTCATGTTTAGATCGATTGATATGGAATGACCCATTGACGCTATAATAGTAAAATATTTTAAAATAAGATCCCATCGCGATCCCAACTTGAATTTTGGTACAGATGTGGCAAGGAGCATAGCAGACACATGGGCATTTTTGGAGATTTTTAAATTAAACTAATTTTTGCGTTTTAAAATTTTGCGTTCGCATGGGTAAAATATTAACAAAGTTCCTCTTGTGACATATCTGGTGAAAGCCTGCACAGTTCTGAGTAGATTGGTGTTTATTTTGTTTCTCTATCTTATTTCTAGCCCGAGATATTATAGAAAATGTAAAGCCATACCAGGCCAAAATTCGCACTTTTTTAAAACTCTTAAAATCTGTAAAAAATTAACTGATGAAGAAAAAAAAATTCTAAACTTTTTTTGTAATACACTAAAGCTGTACTTCATATAGAAAAAAAATAAATAAATCTAAAGATGTCAGGTAAAAAAAATAATAATTTTTGGATCACTTGACATGGAATGACCGAATGCCTCACATATCTGCAAGTCCCATAGGGAATGAATTAGGCCCAACACAGTCTTGCTGCAAGTGATCGGTATCGATGCGGCAAAATGCAGAGAAACACAGATGTGATGCAGTCTTATTTCTGCTTATTTTTTTTTTTTTCACCATTTGAAGCAATGAAGCTGAAAAAACAATGCACAGCTGCATTTGATGATTTTAGTGTTTAGTTTATTTGGCAACAATGCAGCTTTTTTTCACTGCCGAGAGATCAGGTTTGGCTTCTTTTTGTTTTTTTTTAACTGAATGGTACATTTACTAGATGAATAGATGTGTGTCAGGTTATAGTTTTACTCACAACTATTTTTCAGTAATAATCTGTTTTAAGTATATGATAAATATGATAATGACACTGTCACATGGTGGGGGGGGCTCACAGAGTCTCAACAGCCCGGGCCCCTGGCTACCGTTATACCGCCCCTGTGAGTGACAGATCTATGACAAGAGTTGGTTCCCGTAGGACAAGAGGATGAGTGTTAATGACTGTACCAGGGAGAGGCAGACACTGAGTCTGGTTGATTAACAGGGAGCAGCTTGGGGACAATGGTGCACGGCTGATATAACCTGCATCCTGGTAATGCGGGGTCTGGAGGAAACTAGCAGCATCTCTAATCCAGATACTGTGTGAAGATGTCTTGTTACTTTTCAGCCATCATCTATCCTAGATCTACTTAAACCTGATCTGTTTTGGGTTGGTGCTGATTCTGATGGGAGCAGTGAACCCTCTCGCCCTCCCTCACCAGTCCCGCACTGGGCCGTGCCCGGCTATTTTTGCTCTTATGATTGAGTTCATTGAAAGTTCTTTTCCTCGCCTGCCAGAGTTACTAAGAAACGTCTCCTTCCCTGTGACGCAGTGTTTCCATGGGTGTTAGTGTCTTGTGCTGTGATGGAGAGGACTGTGGTTACGACATGTAGGGCGTCTCTGCGATCGGCTGGAAGGACCTGAATCTTTTTTCCAAGACATTTTCTGGTTCATACTGTAGACTTAGTCATTTTCCAGATTTAAAGTGAATCTGTCAGCAGGTTTTTGCTACCTCACGTAAGCACAGCATGTTGTAGGCAATCCAACTATGTATCACTGAGTTTACTGGCTGCAGAGGTTCTGATACAGTCAGTTTTTATTTTTATCCATGCAGCAGAGGTGAGCAAGCCATCCCTACACAAACCAGGCTCTGTGTGTACAATGTCCTGCTCATCACAGGAGGGACATGCACTCACGTGTGGGCAATGATAAGCTACTGGTGTGAAAAAAAACATTGCAGGTAGACAACAGCGAGCAGTGTGATATGAGATGTACATACATTCACACTGTGTATATATTTTTATTTTTGAGGATCCGCAGTTTCAATAAAAGCATCATTTATTCAGACAGTGCGTTCTTGCTGCATTTTTTATGGATCCATTTTTTGGGCACCTTTAAACAATGGAGGCAATGGAGAAAGTGGGAGTTCTGTTCAATAAAGGCCCCGTTACATGCTACGATGTCAAGCGATCCGACCAATGATCGGGTCGCTGGGACATCGCTAGCTGATCGGTATCTGATCGCTGGTCAGCTGTCACACAGGCAGACTCACCAGCGACCAGTGGACCAGCGACATTGTAGAAAAGAATAAAATATTCTTTCCACAATTTCTAGCTCCCGCTGCCAGGCTGCGGTAAGCGGGAGCAGGCTGGTAACCATGGTAAACAGCGGGTATCTAGGCATCGCGCATCCCCTAGTTACCCGCTGTATACCTCTGATACCAGCCTGTAAGCGGAGAAGGCTGGCAACCAGGGTACATATCGGGTAACTAGGCACTGTGCGCTGCCTAGATGCCCGCTGTTTACCATGGTTACCAGCCTGCTCCACTTATTGCTGGTCATTTGGCCCATGTCACACACGCCAATGTGTGCTGACCAGTGGACGACCAACGACAGATTTATGGTCCTAACCATAAACCAACGATCAGCTAGCTGATCGTTGGTACCTGTCACGCACAGCAACATCGCTATGAGGTCGCTGCAACGTCACAAAAACAGTGACGTTGCAACAATATCGTTAGCAATATCGTTGTGTTTAACGGGGCCTTTAGTCCAATCTTGATCTGTCTTTGGTGGTGTTGTTGCTAAGATATATTTAGATATTACTATTTCGTGCCCAATGACATAGCGCACAATTAGAATAACATGAGTAGAAGTATAGGGAAATAAGACATTAACCCCTTAGTGACGGCCTGCCGTATATATAAGTCGGCTGCCACTAAGGGGAGTTTGATGTGAGCTCCTGCACGGAGCTCACATCAAAGCTCCGACATCTCAGCTGTTCTCAGCAGCTGAGATGTGGGAGTAACAGCTCCGATCGGTCCTGTCGCTGATCGGCACTGTTTAACCCCTTAGATCCCGCCATCAATCTCTGAGAGCGGGATCTAAGGGAGCAGGAGCGTTCAGCTCGCGCTTACCCGACTCCAGGGGAGATCTCGCGATAGTATCGCGGGACCTCCCGTGCTGACGTGACAGGCCGGGGTCCTGGCTTGACCCCGGAGCCTGTCACGGAGCACTTCCGGGTTGTGGTTGGCAGGGGCTGCCAACCACAACAGGTCCGCGATTCTGACAGATGCAGATGAGCTGCAGCTCATCTGTATGTGTCAGAAGCGATCGGACTGTGCAGCTGCATGCCTCTCACAGGGGCTGTGTAAAAGTATGAATCAATAAGCAAATAAAGTTTTTTTACAAAGTTGAAAAAAAAAAAAAAACATAAGTTCAAATCACCCTGCTTTTCTCCCATCCACAATTAAAGTATTAAAAAAAAATAAAAAATACACCTATTTGGTATCGCCGCGTTCAGAATTGCCCGATCTATCACTATAAAAAAATCAAATAATGAGAGCCATAAACTGCGTAGCGCCAAAAATGGTTCAAACGCCAAAATTACCTTTTTTTGGTCGCTGCAACAATGCTAAAAAATGCAATAACGGGCGATCAAAACAGCGCATCCACCCTAGTATGGTATCATTAAAAACGTCAGCTCGAGACGCAAAAAATAAGCTGTCACCCAGCCCCAGATCCCGAAAAATGAGGACGCTGCAGGTTGCAGAACATGGCGCAAAAAGTGCAATGTTTTTTTTTTTTTCATGCTTTTGAATTTTTTTCCACCACCTAGATACCAGTAAAGGTATACATGTTTGGTATCTACAAACTCGTACTGACCCAAGGCATCACACGGTCACGTCGGTTTTACCATTGTGAACACGGCGACTACAAAACCCTAAAAACAAATGTGTAATTGCACTTTTTTGCAATTTCACTGCACTTGGAATTTTTTTGCAATTTCCCTGTACATTATATGGTAAAACAAATGATTGCATCTGAAAGTACAACTCGCCCCGCAAAAAACAAGCCGTCATATGTCTGTGTCGACAGAAAAATAAAAAAGTTATGGCTCTTGGAAGCCGAGGAGCGAAAAAACGAAAATGAAAAATGACAAATTTCTTTGGCACTAAGGGGTTAAATAAAACACTAAATCGGCGACAGTGTGTAAAGGCGTAGCTACTTGGGTTAACTGGATTTGTGCCTTCATCTTTTCTCCCGTCAACAATGTCACTTTTCTGATAAGATCCGATTCCACTTTTGTTTTCAGGACTTTTCTCATCGGTTCAGTGTTCACTTTGCTTGACGGCTCTGGCCCTCTGATGGTAAGAACGGACACTGTGACCAAAAATGGTTGAGAAACTAGGTCCAGAACCCTGATTAAAAATGATCTGTTTTTTTTTTTTTTCCTCCCTAAGCCTAAGAGCAGCTGTGATTTAGGCCCAGTGAGATTTTCCATAATACGGCAGTGATGAAACCTTTCAAAATTCTGTGTAAGGACCAGTATGGCCCAATAGGTTCTGTATGTAGGACATTGTACCGGGCTGGAGCTTGGGTTCCTGAATGAATCTTGTAATTCTTTCATCTGATCTCAGTTTGTTTTTTTCACTTGGGATTTGGACACGGTCTCTTCTTACTTTATTGGACTTTTTCCACTAAGAAGAATGCATCCAATACCAGTGGTGGCCTGTGGCGAATTTGCTACCAAACCTGGCAGCTCTTTAGTGCCCCTCTTATACTCAGGTCAGTCAGGGAACTAACTGGGGATAAGGGAGGGACTGCAGCTCCCCTGTGAGTGCTGGTTTATTAAGACTCTCTCTGTGACAGTGGCAAATGCTTTCCAGTCCCAGGCCAGAAGTAGATATAACCACCGCCACCCTGTCACTGATACAGGTCCTAAATAACGCAAGCATCAATTGCTTCCACCAGTTCCTCGTTCAGGTATAAACTCGGTCTGTCTGGAGTTATATCGGGGTCAGAAGCCAATCCATGTATTGTATAACGTTAAAGGGAACCAACCACCCCAAATGACCCCCCCGGACTAATAATATCGGTCCCTACTTGCAGCACATACATGTGCTGCAATGTTTTTTGCTAAAAAAACTCCTTTTTCAAACTTAAGATAATGCTTTAGAAACTTTATACCCAAGTGACGGTTGGGCGTTACTTACATGGGGCTAAAGCCAGGTTGCAGCTGCCACTCATTCTCCTCTCTGGCTCGCAGCAGTAACGGCCAGCCCTTTTTGCAGCGTCACAGCCTGGTGCACGGGCTCGCATGCCCGTGCACACGTCATCAGCTACAGCCGGGAAGCGAGCGCGCGCTCTGACTTCCACAGCCGAGCGCAGGAAGTCAGAGCGCGCGCTCGCTTCCCGGCTGTAGCTGATGACGTGTGCACGGGCATGCGAGCCCGTGCACCAGGCTGTGACGCTGCAAAGGGCTGGCCGTTACTGCTGCGAGCCAGAGAGGAGAATGAGTGGCAGCTGCAACCCGGCTTTAGCCCCATGTAAGTAACGCCCAACCGTCACTTGGGTATAAAGTTTCTAAAGCATTATCTTAAGTTTGAAAAAGGAGTTTTTTTAGCAAAAAACATTGCAGCACATGTATGTGCTGCAAGTAGGGACCGATATTATTAGTCCGGGGGGGTCATTTGGGGTGGTTGGTTCCCTTTAAGCGTGTACATGGATGTGGGAATTTCGTGATCGAGATAAAAGAGCAACCCAAGATTTAATTATTTAATTTCCATAGGGGCACACTAGAATAATATATACAAATGAATTATACAGATGTTAGTCAGTTATGCAAATAAAGATAAATGGGGTTCACACAGGTATACAGACCAATGTCGACCAATTACCGCTTTCCTTGCTGCTGGTGACCACACGAAGGCAGTGTCAGTGTGCCACAGGGTTCCCTTGGATATACTCTGACACGTGATGTAATGGGGACCTCAGAAGTGATACACTGCCAAAACATGGCAGATTTTTTTTTTTGTCAACCTCAGCCCCACCCACCGACCTTCCTCTGATGACCGAATTTGGGCTGATTTTTTTTTATTCCTAAAGAGATCTTAGAAACCTCAGTCTTCCTCATAACTGCCTGGGAGCGTCAGGTGGAAAATAATGCTGTCATATTTTTGGTTATGAATTTTGCTTTTCGATGGTGGGACACATGATATATCTGTCATCCCACAATATTAATTTTGGGATAGTTAGGAATGACACAGTTAAGCGGAAATATGTCTTACGATCCTACACCTCTACAGATGTCAAAATGAGAGTTGTTTTGTTTATGGGAGTTGTGTAGTATAATATTGATATCTCTAGACCTGGCTCCCGGGTGACTAGCAGAATCCTGTGAAGTCCCCTTGCATATGAAGTGATTTCCCACAGTTATCTGCAGAGGCAGGGGGTGGCTTCCTTTTGTGTAATTACCTTTTTGGGTTCCCATCTATTAGCTAAACCATGTGCTATGGAGCCTTTTGTTGTCCCAGGATATGGCCACAGGTACAAAGCAGCTCTTGTGTGTCTTAATTAACAAATGACATTATAAAGGGATCTGACCATGAGCCTGACACTGACTACCAGACCATATTGGCCATATTGATTGATTATGGATTAATGGGATATTGCTTGATTGAATAGTCAGAATATATCCCTCTTTCCTTACACGACCTATATACCAGCCTTTATTATTGTGCATTGAGCTAAATGGACAACCCCTTTAGCATAACTTGATATGTTTTCTCAAATATTTTTTTTTTTCTTTTCAGGTAAATTGTTCCCCCTACCAGACAATATAATAACCTAATGGGCCAGGAGGATAGCTCTGCTTAATACAGGTGAGTGAGTTGTTCCCTAGTTGGTATATGACATGGCATCCAACGTGTCATACAGGAGATGGTATTAGTGGGGGCCTACCATGGAGGCCTCCGGCAATAACCGTAGCTAGAATTGAGTTGAAAAAATGTGTTTAGTCTAATTTCTATTTCATCACCAAAATAAAATGCATTGCAATTAAATAAAGGCTTAGTAATGTTTTCTGTTCTGTGGCTCGGTGTTGTTTAGGTTCTTATGGCCGCAAACACTCATGTCTGATCCATGCAATATGCTATGAACATCTATAGTGGAAAGCGGCAGGGGCATAACTAGGAGAAACGAAATAATAATCTTGTAGTTGTAATACCTTTTTCACGTCTAACAAAAAATATAACCTTTATGATGTTACAAGCTCTCGAGACTACTCATGTCTCATCAGGTATGTTAGGCCTGGTAAGCAGTCTCGAGAGCTTGCTGTTTTGTACCTCATTAATTTTATTGTTGTTTGCTATTAAAAGCTATCACAACTACAAGATTATTATTTTGTCTCTTCCACTGAGAGCAATTAATCTTTTTTTTGGCTACCTCTGTACCAAACCTTTGTTTTTACATTTATGGGACATATAACTTATAGCTGATGTAGTGGCTGCAATTGTATCTGAACCCTGTAGCTTAGAGGGGCACCATATGTAAAGAATAATTCAAAGACTCGTCATAGCTTGGTGGGGTTAAAGAGAATCTGTCACCAGGCTTTTGCCATCCCATCTGAGAGCAGCACGAGGTAGAAACCCCAATTCCAGCGATATGTCACTTACTGAGCTGATTCCTGCCATTTTGATAAAGCGACTGCTTTAGCAGGTCATGGATATGGAGGACTACCTGCAGCCGGCCAAGTAGTCCTCTAATGATAATCTCTAGCTGAATAAACTGTGCTTTTATCAAAGCTACACTGAGCAGCCCAGTAAGTGACACATTGCTGGAATTAGGATGTCTGACCCTACATTATGCTGCTCTTACATTAGGTGGAAAAAACCTGGTGACCGATTTCCTTTAGGAGGAGCTAAGTGTCTTTTCAGTGAGGATAAGCTCTTGCCGGAGAAAAAGTAGATTTTTTTTTTCCTTCTGAATCCTTAAAATGCTTTTTAAAATACCTGAGAAACAGATAAGTAAATATAATAAATACATTGATAGTTGATGGCAGTGGTGTAAGATATAACGTAAAATAGACTAACAAAAAGCTGTGACCTGCCGGAGCCGAGCAATGAAGGGAGCTGAGCAGTGAAGCTGTATGGCTGTGTATTAGGGAGGAATGCCTGTAATGTATCCGGGGCCGCACATTTGTTCTGTGTCATAGCATTCATTGTTTGCATTGCTCCTGATTGCTTCTTGCATATCTCGCTGGCTGCGTGTTAGGGACGGTTCAGTGCTTTTCTAAACCATTAGACGCAGCTTGAATTCCTTATTCTTGGCTTTGATTTCAGCCATGTAAGGTAAAAGCATTGTTGTTTTGAGGTTTTGTCTGTCTGTCCACCCTTTTTATTTATATACATATGTGTATATGTGCTATTTCTATGCTATTTTGATACTCCGAAATCTAAGAATGCCCCCCAAGTTTAGTAAAGGGGACCTGTCCACACATAGAAGGTCTGGTATTCCTGTATAGATGCTTGTCCCTCCACACCTCAAAAACAAAACAAAAAACCCTTTCCTGGAGAGATCTGATGTCATGAGAACTAGTGTAGAAGGAATATGCAAATCAGGCAGGAAGTGCAGTAGGGGCGTTTCTTCAAGTGCACTGACACGCCCCAGTGCACTTCCTGCCTGATTTGCATATGGCTTCTACGCTAGGTTTGTTATGATTGACACATCAGATCTGTACATAAAAAAAGCATTAATTTTGTGTCTTTTGTGGGGTGAGGATGGGGACGACGACAGCTGATACAGCCACACACTGCTTCCACGTGTGAAAACGTGTCTGCAAATCGCCCACAAGTCTAAATAGTAAATTTCTTATACAGAGTATATTAGTATTGATCGAGGATGACTTCCTGATCGCTGGCGGTCCAACTGTTTCCCGAGAACTGCAGAGCCCTTTCTGAATGGAGCGGATATTTAGCATAGCTGAGAATTTCCACACTTGATACAAACCTTTTAATTGGGTCACACAATATTACAGGAAAGGCTCTGCTTTGTTTGCCCTCCTGAACAGCGCCACCTTCGTCCTCAGGCTGCATTCGGTATTGTGCAGCTCTGCCACATTCAGTTTAATGGCGATGAGCTGTAAATCCTGAAACTGCCAATGAGAACGTTTGTGCTGTTTTTAGAAATAAAAACAAAAATAGATTTCAATTTTAGTCCGTGGACAACCAGGTTACTTTAGTCAGGGAAGACTATTGTAGAGTATCTGGGTGCCCTTTTTATGATATTTTAATGCTGTTAATTTTTTGTTGCTTCCCTGGAAGCTAAATCCGTTCTTTACAGCCAGGAATAGCAGAGCGGTGATGTCACAGCTGATCTGGCCCTCGTGTATACAGTGTATTAGTTATTGGGAGTGGTATATACAGTGCATGAGTTATTGGAAGCGGAGCGCACCCCTCCACTGATATGGCTCACATTCCTGCTCGCTTCCAAGTTTCCTACTCATGGCTGTATTTTAAATATTTTACATTCTTTGTCCTTTTTCCCTTACCAAGACTTTCTCCTCATTTATTACATACTGGGCTCACTCAGGGTAAGGTAGTGCGCACCATCACATCCCAAAGATACAGGCACAAAAACTATACATTATCGTGCAGAAAGCCCCTTTCTCCCAGCCATAATGTATTTGAAATCTGTAGTTCAGACAGTCCTAATGTGGCTGTATACTAGCATTCATATTGCAGCCAAAAATCCCTTCCGGGGGTCTTATAGCCTGTTCTTACAGCCTCACATGAGATCCTCGGTCACTCCATTAATTGTTTCCTTATTTCAGACACCAAAATGTGGCCATAATATAGTCATCCGGATTGGCCCTTATTACTGTTTGATTCCTACTGCTGGACTGAACCAACCTTGGATTATTGTAGGGTCACCTAATGGCATGGTGTGAAGGGTCACTGGTGAAGTCCGAGAGGGAGATATTTTTTACTGAGATTATCTGTCTCGGTGATGTGAACCCGGAAACATGGCTCTATCAAGTTATATTCTGAGAGTGCTAATCAGCCATGATAAAGACCAGGTTTGTGAACACCTAAAGAGTTAGGTGAGACGGCTGTTCGCGTATCTCACTGCCGGCACCTACAGTACAAAGTGGAGGAGAGCACTACCTATGTAATGGCACCCAGCTCTGCTCTCCTCCCGCCTCTTGTAATGACAGTACATACCGGCAGTGAGATCAGTGTGACCTGGTTGGACACATCAGCTTTTCCATATCACACTGAGAAAGACATTTTCCTCGGCTCAGCAGACACTATTCTATCATGTATCCAGTTTAACATCCTCACACTGGTAAAAGGTCTTCTTAAAACAAATCTAAAATACACCTAGGTATGTTCACGTCAGGATGAAAGCAGAATTTTATTTTGAAATGAGAATCCGAGGCTCCGTCTTCTGCTGCAGATGTGGATTGGTCCTGTAGTCCTTTGTGCGGTTTGTCCTCTGCTTAGCATATAGTGGAGGCTGGAGTCCACACAGATTTTTCCCCTGGATGCAAACGAGTGCAGAAACCCCATTCACCTGCATAGGACTCTCTTTGTCCTTGAGTTTGAGGTGCTCATCAGTGCAAAATCCACCCTGAAAACCCTGTGATATCCAGCTCATTGCAGGATCCATTCTGTAGTCGGGAGTCACAGGAATGCAGGATGCTGTTCATCTAATGGATACCTGGCCCGGCATCTTCAGGGCATTGGGTGTCTGTGTGCCGGAGCCGATGGAGCCTGGAGGCCTCAGTCTGCAGCTCTGTGGGATGAGGCCGCGCCATTCCCAAAAGCTTCATGTTGATGAAATTATTCAGTGAATGATTTCACCACCCAATGAAAATGCTGCAGTTCAGGGATTTCCTCCAGACCAGTAAGGGTGTGTGCCCACATAGTGGTTTAGTGTCGGTTTAGCAGCGAAAACCGCCGCGGTTTAGCAAAGGTTTTATTTAAATTTATGTAAATCCTTAGCAGCGTTAGGACTTACAAGTAACTCTATGTAATTTAGAAACCGCTGTGCACACATAGTCGGTTTATGTGAGCAGATCTGCCAGCGGTTGAGCGGTTTCCCAGCGGTTTAGCAGCATACAGCATGTCAATTCTTCTCAGCGGTTTTTGAGCGTTTCCATGGACAAAATCCTCCATAGAAAACCGCCGGAAAAAACCGCTGGAAAAACCCACTGAAAAACGCTGTGCACACGCTGAAAAAACCGCTGGGAAACCGCTGAGAAACTGCTGGAAAACCGCTGGTGACTTCTGAGCTCAGGAGTCTAGGCTCCTTGAATTTTCCAGCGGTTTACTGACGATTTGAACGTCACTAAACCACTATGTGGGCACACATCCTAAATGTTAGTAAGGATCATTCAGATGTTCCTTTTTGCATGTATTAGTGTCTGTCCGTGTTGGATCAAAATCTGCAATGCAAATCTGTTACCCATGAAAAAATCCGACAGGATTCAGATGCCATTACAGTGCTGTCTGTTTTCACAGTCTGCTGAGTAAAAGGTAAAGACATAAATGTTTATTTTTTTCTTCTATATTTTTAAAACTTTTCATCCCCCCAAAAAATGGATGAAACTTGGATTAAGATGACGAAACCAGCACTGTTTTCTTAAAGGAGAAAATCTCTGATGTCTAAATGAGCCTTAAGATTTGGTATAAGAGGACCAGAAGAGCGTCACTTTGCTCCACCAGGTTTACTGGTCAAATATTGATATATATTTTGTGTGTGCTGTCCAATGGTGCAATCATACATTATGGTTAAATTTGTGTGTTTTCCATTTTTCTTTTCTCTTGTGTTGCTGCAAAACTGTGAAAAAGAGCAATGCACAGACTGTGGTGCGCTTGGTCGGGCTGTGGTGCGCTTGGTCGGGCTGTGGGGCGCTTGGTCGGGCTGTGGTGCGCTTGGTCGGGCTGTGGTGCGCTTGGTCGGGCTGTGGGGCGCTTGGTCGGGCTGTGGTGCGCTTGGTCGGGCTGTGGTGCGCTTGGTCGGGCTGTGGTGCGCTTGGTCGGGCTGTGGTGCGCTTGGTCGGGCTGTGGTGCGCTTGGTCGGGCTGTGGTGCGCTTGGTCGGGCTGTGGTGCGCTTGGTCGGGCTGTGGTGCGCTTGGTCGGGCTGTGGTGCGCTTGGTCGGGCTGTGGTGCGCTTGGTCGGGCTGTGGTGCGCTTGGTCGGGCTGTGGTGCGCTTGGTCGGGCTGTGGTGCGCTTGGTCGGGCTGTGGTGCGCTTGGTCGGGCTGTGGTGCGCTTGGTCGGGCTGTGGTGCGCTTGGTCGGGCTGTGGTGCGCTTGGTCGGGCTGTGGGGCGCTTGGTCGGGCTGTGGGGCGCTTGTCGGGCTGTGGGGCGCTCGGTTGGGCTGTGGGACATATTTTTATTTACCTTATATATAGTGTTGGTATTCTGCAGTGTTATATACAGATTGCATTCCCTTTGGTCCCAGTGATTGCACAGTGTCCCTCACCTCCACTCACTTCAGTTCCAAGTGGTTAGTCAGTTTGTTTTTGGGGTACAGGACTTGAAAGGAGTCTGAGCAAAGAATCACTGTTCACGACAAGCACTCGGTGCTCCTTTGGTGAGGACAAATGGTTAAACGCACCTTCTACCTTCTTTTTTTCCATTCTATATCTATACCTTCCTATTCTGAATGACAGCTCTGGCTTTATAGAGCCTAAGAAGGGAGGAGATAGATGGAAGGGAGCCCTTAACTGTCCCGCCATGGTGCACCCAGTGTCTGTGCTTTGTTTGAACAGTCATTATGTGCTGGAAGAGCATAACAGGTAGGATTTCGGGAGATCTTTTGCTTGCCAACATGACTCCAACTCCTCAGCCCGTCTTGCCATAAATCTGGAGATCTTTTACCTGGTATGAGGCCTTCCTTTTCCTGACTGTCATATTTCTTTTGTTCATACACCTTGTTCTGTGGCCAGAGAGGACTCTGTTTTCCCTTAGTGGGCAGACATGGCATCACCCGGGGGTAATTCATTCCCAGAAAGTCTTATTTTAAAAAGTGCTCAGTTTAAAATATGGCAACAAAGATGTGTATGAGCTGGACGCCATCACTCAGATTTATGTGTTGGTTTATTAATGGTGAGGAGCCCTTTATCGGATCCTCCGCTGACCTCCTACGTGGGCCCGGGGGGCGTGAATAATTCAGGTGAGTCCACACTGTGAGTCTTGTGCTGTAATCTTCTGTCACTTCCATTAGTGGCTCTCCAGCAGATAAGTGCACATTGTGATGGAGGATCTGGACATTCGCTCCATATTTATTGGCTGCAGACAGTATAAACTCCCTGCCTGGGGAGCAGAGGGGTACGGAGGGCTCCTGCTGTAGGGGAGATTTGTAACTATGTGTAATGTATACATTGGTGCTTGGTGGGTGGAATCGTTGGCTCATCATAAGGTGGTAATATTACATAATTTGATGCGAGTAGGTTTTTTTTTTTTAAAGGGCACCTGGCAACTTTTCTGACATGTCTGTATTTAAAGGGATCCTATTCACATGTTTTTGAATATGCAGGTCATAAGGGCAGCTCTTGACCCTCTATAAAAAGGAAAAATAGGATTTAAGATTAACATTAACTATATCTATTATTTATGCTCCCCCCCCCCCCCCCCCACCATACTCTGTAAACTGCAAATAGAGATTCATTTGTTCTGTCAATCACAGGGAGTGATCACTTAATTTTCTGTTGCACTTCTCTAAATATTCATGGAGTGACATTACTCTGCACACAAGGAAAGATCAGTAGAAATCACTTACATGGGGGAGGGCTGTCTCCTCCTGTCTGCTCTCTTTGTATGCATCAACACAAATGTTCAAATAAATACATAGAATCTCTCACAGACAGCACGGCTTGTGCTCAGAGCAACAAATGGAGGAGATTGCCTCATCTGACAGCTCAGATAGGTATGTGCCTGCAGTCTCTCCCTCCTCCTTAGGGTGGAGGCACACTGTCATGCATCAAAAACAGAGCGTTTTTGATGCATGACAGTGATTCAAGTGCTGTGCGTTTTTAATGTGTGTGTGTGTGTGTGTGTTTGTGTGTGTGTGTGTGTGTGGTGCATGTGGGAGTGTGTGCATGGCTGTATACATAAGAGTAAGCGGTGAGTGTGCTGCATGAATCAGTGTTTGGTGCGATTCTGTGTGATGCTGTCCATGGTCCTGAAGTTTGGTCCGCGGGATTTCTCAGCATGCTGAGTAATTCTGCCGAGCAAACTTCAGGACCACCGACCGCATTTACCAGCGTGTTCAAACAGCATTACTGTCAAAGTAGCTATGTTTGAAATTGCCAGTTTGCCGCTACAGTATCCAATCAGCTTTCACTGCTTTGACCGCATCGGTGAAAGCTGATTGGTTAAATCGTGCAGTTATTGCTTTCCATGGTGCTGAAGGTTTGAAAGACCGGCCTTTCCATTGTCCTGAATTTTTTGAACTTCAGCACCACGGAAAGCAGTTACCGCTAAATTCAAATACCGCTGCAGTTTAAATGTCTGGGCTTTCCATGGTCCTGAAGTTAAAACTTCAGCACCATGGAAAGCAATTACCGCACGATTTAACCAATCAGCTTTCAACGCTGCTGTCACAGCGGTGAAAGCTGATTGGATACTTTGCTGGCAACCCTTTGACAGCAGCGGCGTTTGAAGACATTGTAAGTACTCAAACGCATGCGACTATCGCACAGTGTGCTGTATGGGTGCGAGATTTTCTTACTTAGAATGGCCACTCGCACTGGGAAATTGCATTCAATCGCAGCATGCTGTGATTGAACTCGAATTTCCCTCGCAATGCGAGTTTAGTGCGTTCAAATTGCACTAATATGACCAGTATCATTTAATGATACTGGTCCAAGTGCAATGCCAGATTTTCTCGAATTGCACTCGCGCGATTCTTGCTCCCGTGGGCTTCCACCCTTAGAAGCACCACAGGAAAATAAAAATGAAAGTGAGACACAGAGCACACGGGGAGGGAGGGAATGTCAACATGGGAAGGAGTGACTAATAAATGAACTTTTACACACTGCGAACTATTCAGCAATAAAATGAATGAGCTGAACTAGTGAAGCAGATGCCTGCAGGGTGTGAAGATGCTTATAGCAAGAAAACTACAAAGGGTACAGCAATGATTTTTACATATTCTGAAAGCCCAGGCTCTATTCAAGGGTACTATTAGTATGATATTGAAAGATGACTTGACAAGAGTCCCTTTAATATCAATTCCTCTGTTATTCTTCCTGGAAATGTTTGCTGAAATTGACAGCTGGATGTTGGCATTGGGTTATGAATGTGCCACGTCTGTCTGGTGCTATAAACGGCCAATAGATGCAAGGCCCAAGAACCGTGCATGCACTGTATTCACAAGCACTGGAGCGCCAAATATTGTCGATATGTAAATATTCCTTCCATGTTCCAGATGGGGAGACACATTATATAGATTTATGTATAATCATTCATTCTGTGTAATATTGTACTGTGTGTATGTGTATATACACTTTCTTTGGGAGACGGTTAGATGTCTGTAGGACGTTCAGCCTGGGCTGACTCTGCCCTATGCTGTGTGGTCCGGCCCTGTGGATGATGGTGAATGTTTGGCGTATCTTCCTGCTCTTAGATCCAGATCTCGGGCCCGGACCTCATATTCCCCACATAATAATCCCTGTGATTAGTGGCCTCCTGCTCACTATTCTCCGCTCACGTTGCATTGTTCTGTCTGCAGGGCTCAGTGTTCACTTCTCGCCCACATTTTTCTATCCTTTTCCTAACTAGGACAGGATCAACGATACTGTAATCTGTTATGTAACTTTATGATGTGTCTTATGTTTTGCAATATATTAGCACATCCCTCTCCAGCCTGAGGCCGTGCTCCTACATCCGGAAACACTGCGGTATTTTTGGTTTACATGCTTTCTGTGATTATGTAGTAAGTCTGCTTGGATCATGATATTTTACTGCATTTTTTGTTAAATTCCTCTTTCCTTTTTTTGCACACATTTTGCAGATTAGGAGCATTTATTTAAACATTTTGTTGGAGAAAACCAATACAGTCCTGGGTTTATTACCACAGTTGTGAAATTAGCTTTTTTTATTAAAACAAAACATGCCTAAAAACCACACAGCTCCACAGGGTCTTTGTCCAAAGGTTTTTTATTCATTTTTCAAGTTTTTAACAAATTTAAAGGAGAAGGGAAAGGGGGAGGCAGATTTTATTAAAGGGACACTGTCAGGTCCTTTTTCAGTGTGATACTAATATTACCCTTGAATAGGGCCTGGGCAGACCTTTTAAAACATGTAAAATCATTATTGTACCCTTTGTAGTTTCCATGTTATCACCATTATGACACCCTGCAGAGAGCTGCTGCATTAGTACTGTCCCACTATAAGCAGACTATTAGTCCTGTGCTGTAGAAACTGTCATGTAATTATGCTCTCCCTCTCAGCAGCTCCCTCCTCCCTTTGCTAACAGTGCAGTGTCAGGTTTCACTTCTGTTTATCACCATGGAGAGGGAGAGTTACTGCAGGTCTGCCTTATCTAGACTCCATTTGTTTCTGTAAAGCAGATACCCTGCTGTGCTGTGACAGTTTCTGTGTTGTATTTGACCTCTTGTGATGCTGCACGCAGAGAGGAGAATACAGCCCCCCTCCCCCCCACTGATGTACTGTGCTGTGATATGAATATGTGACATGCATAATCATCCTATGGGGAGTGGACAGCAGAGAACTAAGTGGATCATTCACTGTGATTGACAGATGGAATGAATTTCTTTATTTTAAGTATACAGAAGATAGGAGGGGAATATACATAAGAGAAATACATAAATAGAGAGAATTTAGAGAAAGGAATTCGAAAGTGATATGTTACATGTGCATTTTTGACCTGACAGTTTTCCTTTAAGGGAAGGGGATGAACTGAAAGGGAAAGAAAAGGGAACAAAGTACAGTGTCATTACACAGACTGGGCAAAAGGTTTTACAGAAAATTGTACAGGCTTGAGACGACCTCTTTGCAGGTTGCACACACCATTCGTTTAGGTAGAAGGCAGGGAAGGAACAGACTTCATAGAATTATAGACTGGTGGAGTTGGAAGGGACCTCCTGGGTCATCTGGTCCAACCCCCTGCTCAATACAGGATTCACTAAATCATTCCAGACCGATGGCTGTCTGTCCTCTGTGTGAAGACTTCCATTGAAGGAGAATTCACCACCTCTTGTGGCCGCCTGTTCCACTTGTTGATTGCCATCGCTGTCAGAAAGTTATATCTAATCTGTGTCTCCTCCCATTCTGTTTCCTCCCATTCTGTTTCATCCCATTGCTTCTAGTCTTTCCTTCTGCAAATGAGAATAAAGCTGATCCCTCTACAGTGTGCCAGCCCTTGAGATATTTGTAGACAGCGATTACGTCTTCTCTCAGTCTTCTTTTTTGCAAGCGAAACATTCCCAAATCCGGTAACCGTTCCTCATAGGACATGGTTTGTAGACTGGTCACCATTCTGGTTACTCTCCTCTGATCTTGCTCCTGTTGATGACTAGCATTACTGCAGAACTTTACTTCCTCCCTGCTGATAGCAACAGCCAGAATGGTTAGAGAAGTAGAAATGAATGTGTAATATTGTATAATCTTACTTACACAGGGAAGTAAAACTCATTTGTATGACTGTACACAGAACTTACTAGCGATATATTCTCGTGACCACCGTGCTCGCTCACTAACCATAGAAGCGAATGGGACAGTCGAAAGAGACCCATTGTGTCTCCAGTGACGTATTTTAGTGTATGTTGTCATTTCCTGTGATTATAAAAGGGCTTTAAGGGCTCATTCACACTACAGTATTTATGGCCCAAGTGCCATGTGCACTAACCAAATCTGCGTGTGAAAATAAAGGTTGCAATATTCACTGGTGTCTCTCATAGATCATATTCTCTGCTTTAAGGACTTCTGCAGACGACTGTATCTTCCATCCGAGTGCGATTTGACAAAACATTGCAACGCATTTAAGGTCAATGGGCCGTGGAAAATAATTTAACTGCACTCGGGTGACATCAGACTGCGATCTCATTTTCACGGATTTACAGAATGGAGGAGATAGAGAAAATTTAGATCACACCCTGACATGTTGTATTTTGCGGATTACACAATGCATTGGATTATGATATGCACCCCAAATTTAGAGTGAGAAAATAGGAAAAACATTTTTTTAGTGGTAAAAAAAAGGGGGTCCGTCTTATAACCCTTAAGTCCATTTTATAGTCAGTATAGCTTACTAGGGGTGCAGTGGAATGGGGTCACAGGAGGCAGGGTCACCATTGTAGAAGATCAACGGCCACAGCAATTTTGAGATTGAAAAGAGGGTTTTATAATATATATATATATATATATATATATATATATATATATATATATATATATATATAATATAATATATTAAAATATAAAGGCGGCCGTTAGACGCTTCAATATCTTGAACGATATCGTTTAAGCGATCTGCTTTTTGATCGCTTAAGCGATATCGTTTGGGCATCGCTACGTGCGATCAAGCGATTTTACAATGTAAAATCGCTTGATCGTGACATCGCAGATATATGAGAGCCGGAGCTCATATCTAGCGATGAACGATTTAACAATCTGCTTAATCGTGGTGTGTGACACCACGATGAACGATCTCCCAGCGGCAGAGCCTATGCTGGGAGATGGTAACTATGGTACACGTCTAGTAACCCGATGTGTACCATAGTTACCAGCGATCTCGCTGGCCCACATTGCTGGTGAGTCTGTCTGTGTGACATTTCACCACCGATGTGAGCGATATTGTAAGCGATCGCGCGTGCACGTGATCGCTAACAATATCGTACAAGATATTGCAGCGTGTGACGGCCGCCTAATGTATATATATGTATATGTGCTTGTGTGTATATATTAAAGATGTATATATTAAAGATAAAAAAAAAATACACACAATACACATGCATATTAGATGGTGGCCCGATTTTGACGGGTGTTCTACAATATATGTAGTTTATTTATGAAGAGTTAAGAATAATTCAATGAGCGGTCGTAAGGTACCGTCACACTTGGCGACGCTCCGGTGATCACGACAACGATACGACCTGGTAGGGATCTCTGGAGCGTCACTGTGGTTGCTGGTGAGATGTCTAAACAGTCAGATCTCATCAGCAATGCAGCAACGATATGGCTGTCGTTGGGACCCTGTCACTCTAGGGCTTAGTATTGAGGTCGTTGGTTGTTGTCCCTTGCGGCTTGGCGGGGGATTTGAATCCTAGCCGCCATATCGGAATACCCATAACTTCGGTGTTCCAATATGGCAGTCGGGGTTCTTCCGCTATGAACAGCCAGGAGATGACCGGCTGGCGCCGCTCATCTCCCGGCTGCGTAGCCGCTACCTTCCATGCGGCAGGAGATGACCCGCGGCTACCGTCGGGAGATCAGCGGCTAGCGCCGCTGACCTCCCAACAGTAGCAGTGGCGTGCAAGGTTCAAATCCCTCGCCAATTCGCAGCTGGACTGCGCCTGTCGCTTATTGGTTGCGCCCAGCCGTCAGCGACCAATTAGTGACGCGGGATTTACGTTAGAGAGACAGACACAATAAGACGATTATATAGTAGGATATATATCTATATACGCACACACACACATATATAAATAATCTCTCATCATAGTGTGATCTGTTTTTTTTTTTTTTTAAGCCTGTGAGGATATTTTTTATACTTCTACCAAGGACGAGCAGCGCTCTATGGATCGGGACCTTTGTGACAATATTTTCAGTTTTTTATTTTTTTTTTCTCTTTGCTGCAACAACAAAAATAAATCTTTGCAAAAATAACCATATTTAGTTTGCTGGATTTTCCTCCATATTTTACGTTGCCCTTTGTCCAGAAGATCTTCTTGTGTATGACATGGGAGAGACATCTTGGTGGCTGAATAGTGTGGGGGCCCGGGAGCAGCCTGTTGTCATGGTAACCACAGCCCCGTAGCCTAAAAAGTATTGATAGATTAATGAAAATAGTCTCCATTAAACTTCAGGAAATTCATGGATTTCACACTGTTGTTTGTGATACAGATATGGATCAGGTTCTGATGTGGATTGTCCATTCTCCCTCCCTGTGTATGATATCACTTGGTATTATAGTTACTGAGCCGGGGCTGATCACCCTCTCCTTCCAGACTCCAATGCTTTAATGTAGCTCTCACTATATATAAATGGAATTCTTCTAGACTCAATCTTTCTTATTTTACCCTGTGAGATCTTCCAAGCTTGTGCAGAGTAGCTGAACCTCCAGGAATATATATACGGTAGATTTCAGGGAAACCTGGAGAAATGACCTCCGTAATGACTGCACATGTATGATAGAGCTTTGTCCACACTTCACAGACTCCCTTTAACCCTGCGGTTCTGTTCAGGTTTTACAATACGCTTATAATGTTCCGGATATTTTAGACCAGACCTATTAAAGTTTTGATTTTTAGCTTATTTAAGTGTTTTATGTGAATACCTGTTGCATTATTATACTGTATGTGAACATGGTTGTTCATAACCAAATGAAAAATGAAATAAAAAATTAAAAATTTGGTCAATTTTGACCGAACAGAACAGCAAATGTTTGGCCACACCAAGGGTGCACTGAGTGTCTATGCTTGTTTTGAACAGTCAAGTGGGCTGAAAAACGCTCTTTAAAGGGAATGTGTCAGCAGGTTTTTGTTATGTAATCTGTAGACCAATGGGTTAAAATACGGAACTCAAGGATGCTTGTCTTGTCCAAGTCCAATCTGTTGTTTTCCTGGAATGTTTGTTTAAAGTGAACCTGTCACCTAGATAAATCCCCCAGGCTATCACTACCTGTCCCTGCACCTTCCAAATACTACTCTAACTATCCCTTTCTGTGCTAAATTTGACCTGTGACTGTTTAATAAAATGTATTTAAAACTTACTGGGTCCTATGTTAATGAACTGGGGGGGGGTGTACCGTTACTAGCTCCTCTAAGTGTCCTCTTTTGGTCCCTCTCGCCGCCTCCAGCATTCTTTACCACGCCCCCATGGGCGTGATCTTGAAATTAAATTGCGTATTCCCCAGCCTACCTCACTCTGCTCTGCAGCCTTCCTGGTATGACCCCCGAAGACGTCATTTCCGGAACTTCGAGTCGATGCACTTAAAAGGTGTATCGCCCGACTTCAATCTGCGCATTGCGCATGCTCTGTGGGGCACATTACGTCAGCTCATCTGCAGAGCTGACCGAGGCAGGCTGGGGGCGTGCAATTTAATTTCAAGATCACGCCCAGGGGGGCGTGATGAAGGATGCTGGAGGCGGCAAGAGGGACCAAAAGAGGACACCCAGGGAAGCTAGTAACTGCAGCCTCCCCGGTTCATTAACATAGGACCCATTAAGTTTTACATACACTAATTTAAACAGTCACAGGTCACATTTAGCACAGAAAGGGATAGTTAAAGTAGTAATAGGAAGGTGCAGGGGCAGGTAGTGATAGCCTGGGAGACTTTATCTAGGTGACAGGTTAAGCAGCAGGACTTCTCATTGCTCTGTTGCCTCCTACATGGTAGTCTGACATGCCGCATCCTCTATTTGGCACCTCATTGTCAATGTACAATGTCTATAGAGAGCCTGGTGTGGGCGGGGGCAGCTGTCTCAGCTCTACTATATGGCTAACTCTAAAATCTGACTGTGTCAGAACAGCTGCAGCCAGTAATTTATGTGATACATCGTTGGATACAGGGTCTCACTTCCTATATCATGCTGCTCTCAGGTGAGATAGCAAAAACCTGCTGACAGATTCCCTTTAAAGGAGGAGGATGTTTGGATACTTTGGTCACTGTTGGATCATCCAGCATCAGACTGATGATCACTGAGATGAGGACATGCTTGTGCCATTGCCAATGTCTTCTGTCAGAAAATGGATTTGGGACCTTTTCGTTCCTCTGTTATTATAGCATTTTACAGAGAAAGAACATGGATCTTCCCGTTTGGAGCAGACATTTATAAATCCATCTACGATTGTTCCGATTAATGCAAGATTTGGATATTTCAAAATTAAAATGAGTGATCGTGTTCTGCGTCTTCTCTTTTCCGCTGAGTTCTTGCTTTTCCAGCAGTTGTATAATCTCCTGTTCCCGCATGGATGAGGTGTGGGACACGACGCGGTGCCTCATTAGCCAAAAAAGCATTGTAAATGGGCAAAGTAAAGACCAGCTGTTAACATTGTATGGTGAAGTAGTAAAGAGACTTGTCTTTATGAATTTTTGATGCTTTTCAGTTTAGACCTTTTTATCACATCACTCAGATACAAAGAGCTTTTTATGCTACAGGTTCAGATACAAACACATAAACTATGGCTGAGACAAGGCGTAAAAGTCCAGCAGAACAGCACGATGTGTCTATACTGCTAAATGTCTGATGCTAGAAGTTTCATTAAATCTATACAACAGTCATAACGTAACGTGGGCTAAAGACAGCTCTGTGGAGTCAGTCTGTGTCCATTTTGGTGGAGTTGGAGTCAGATTCAGGGAGTTTGAGGAGTCGGAGGTTTGGCTTGCCTACTCCGCAACCTGAACTAAAGGGATCTGAGCCTTTTCTACATGAAACGAGTGGATTCCCCCACTGGCTGGTATCACATGGTGCAGCTCATTACAGAAGTCTCGTGAGACTTCGGCACTAGCTTCAATGGAGCACGGTGACCAGCTCCACTATGCAGGCGCGAGTGCGGCCATCACTCTCCACGCCGACAACAGGAAAGGTGGGGATTTAAAAAAATGCAAGGCGAGTATTGCAGGCGAGGACGTTATACATCAACACCACAGATCAGCCTTCTGGACCTAATAGCATGAAGGATGGCAGAGAATAAAACCTCTTTTCTCAGGTATGAGGGGCACATCTGGGCACATTCAGGGGTTACAAGAACCCCATCTACATTGTGTAAGCTGGTGGGCACAGCTTAAAATGCCTAAAATGGGTGACAGGTTCCTTTTAAACCAGATACATTTTTATTAAGAAATTACACTACAAAATCACAATAAGAGGTATATTTAAGCCACAATATAACAGTATAACCCCAACTCTCCCCCCTTTCCGACCCAATGTGTTGTTTGTATAAGCAGTTATACTACATTTAACCCATAGTCAAACAAGGGGATCAAATATTCTCAAATTGCTTTTCCCTATGTCTTTTCTTATATACGCCTTCCTCTAAGTGTACCACGTCATGTACCCTGTCTGATGAATTTGCCTCTAGTCGGGGGTTCCTCATCAATCCACTTTTGTGCAATCAGTTTACATGCCTATATTACTATTTAGTACCATTGGCACACACGTGTGTCCTGGCGACCTCTCATGTCTGTAGTCACCGTGTGGCCCTAACCTCAAGGCCGCACCAGGGTCACTTTATTACATTTTCTACGTTATAATCACAAAGCTGGAGGTGTTACAATATAGAGCTTTGATGTTCTGTATCAAACTGTACCGGTGGCTCCATTGTGCGGACGGGACGTCAATGTCTCATAGTAAACCACTTATGGTGCGGTCACATAATGTGGTTGTAGTGCAGTTTCTCTGTAGGACAGAGCACATGTTGACTCCATCTGTACTATTAAAGTCAATGGCCCTGTCACCACATACACCTGATGCCCGTTCTTAGACATAAACCCCAACGGGACCACTGAACATAGTGTGAAAATGCCCCAACCCCGTCCACACCCCTTTCTGCTCATGTACAGTGTACACAGTGGTTGGGGCAGGACTATACAGAGCCAGGAGTACAGGGCACAAGACAACCAGTCAACTAGTAATAATCTCCTGCTAACAACACACTTATTTTATTGATACAGTACAAGCAGTACAGTAAGTGACATCACCGGAATCAGGGTCTTTGTTCCAACATCATGTTGCTGTCAGATTAAAAAGCAAAAAAAAATTCTCTTTAAAAATGATATTCAAAATAAAAATACATAATAAACTGCATAAAAAAGCATGTGAGAAATCATTTAAACACTATTAGCCTAAAGGCCCCGTTACACGCTACAATATCGTTAACCATATTGTTGCAACGTCACCGTTTTGGTGTCCTTGCAGTGACGTCGAAACGACATATTTGTGTGTGACATTTACCAACGATAAGATCGTTGGTAAATGACCTGGACCATTTATTTATCGTTGATCTCCCGCTGGGCAGCCAGCATCAGCGCGTGTGACAAACGATCAACAAGCTCCCAGCGCCGCACAGAACATTCTGAGAGCTGGTAACCAGGGTAAACAGCGGGTAACTAAGCTCAGCGCTCTGCTTAGTTACTCGCTGTTTAACCTGGTTACCAGCTTTCTCGCTGGTCCTGATCGCTGGTGAGTCTTCCTGTTTGACAGCTCACCAGTGATCAGATAACTTTGTCCCAGGGACCCCCATCGTTGGTCGGATCGCTGGGACATCATACTGTGTAACGGGGCCTTAAGAGTCTGTAAGTAGTTAGTCACAATTAAATCAAAGATTGACCAAATGAGGATTTCTGCAAATGGACTGTATCACCTGGTCATCCAAAGTGAGGATCCTTAATTAAAGCTAGGTTCCAGTTTCAGCTGAAGGATCACTTAGAGGCGCTGTATGATTAGTTATCAAGATCCTTCCAAAAGAAAAAAAAATCCTTATTTGAAGATGCAGATCCTCAGTTGTATGTAGGGGTCCACACACAGCTGAAGGGTCACCTAAAGGCTGAGTTGTAATCCAGAGGTTTGTAGCAGGAATATAATGCCCGGGGTGAGAGCTGCGTAACGCCAGCAGTAGAAGCCCTGGCTCTACCCTGTTACTCCGAATATAAGACACTCTCTTATATTATACTTTGTACTCCAAAAAATGCACTGTCTTAATTTCAGGGGATGTCTTCTTTTTCCATCAATCTCTTTTAGATTTGCTTATTTTTTTTAGCCAGAACATTCCACTTAAACATACTACTGATGGACACAGCCTTGTAATGTCTGAACTGTGTCTTATACAATTGAATGATTTAGACTTTTCCTTATGTTGCTCTTTTTAACCAGATTTATTTTTTTCCTAGATCTCTTATGTCAGAGATGGTGATACAATTAATGCTTTGTTCTTTTTAATATTCACTGGGTTACAGATTGTCTTCTCCATGAGGGCGGTGTTGGACCCTGGTTTTCAGGCAGTGAATGGTTAATTTCTGGACAGTGCGCTGTTTCCTGTCCATTTGTTATGTTTTTTCCTTTTCCTGGGCCGTCTTCCCACCTCCCACGTACCGCCCTTCATGGAACAATGTCCGTTATGTAATCAAGGATTTAATTATATCACTTTTACTTTTCAGTATCACTAACGCTACATTTCTGGGAATTTCCCTAATTCTTAGAATTATTCTCGGACAGTCACGTGCTGAAAACTAGTGACAACCTATGGCCGTGTATAGGACCGTACAGTGCCTGTGTATCCCCCTCCCACCACCGTACAGTGCTGACAGCCCAGATATGTACATAGGATCCGGAGGGTAAGGCTTAGTTCACACTGATCTAACCCAGGTTTCTTGCACTGCACTAAATGACGTCCAATGTGCAATTCTGGTCTTTGTGAATCGGTTTTACATGATCTTGTTCACGTTCAGTGGCCACAATCAGCAGATGTTTGGAGCCATCATGGGAAGAAATCAACCGCAGACGTGGGTAGTGCCGCACTTTTGGATAAAGTTTAGTTCCCCCACAGATTATACTTTCAAGGGCTGTGGAGTCGGATTCATGGATATTGAGGAGATGGTTTCGGATATTTGTCTTACTGACTTCACAGCCCTGAGGATCCTCCAAACGTCTTATGAGGATATTGTTGGATACTGCTTGTAAAAGTAAACACTTAAGCAATATAGCGTTTTTTTAAATGTTCAGGTGTTCAGGTCTTCACATCCTAACAATTTTTTTAAAATTTTATTTATTTATTTATTTTTTTAAAGTTTCTTTTGTTTACAGCTGGTTGCCTAGGAGACCGACCACCAATGCTGTCTGGCTTGTAGCCCTGCACTGAGACTGTCCGGGATTAGGAGCTGCACTGATCCCAGCCAGCTTCAAAACCGTGCTTACAAGCTCCATAGAAAAGCGCTTGGCCATGAGCTGTAAAACAAAAGAAACCATTGATATCGGACGAATGGCCGAAATCTGTAAAAAAAAAAAAAAGAAATAGCCGTAGTTGTTTTTTTTTTACCAATACATCTGCCATTACTCATCTGTGAAAATGGGAATAATCGTTTCACCAAATGATGTGATCTTATCTACATTTATATGGATGAGTTCAGGGAGATGCGGCTGAGGCTCTGGAGCCGGCATAGCCTCTATTTTGTAGTATCTTCCCCACCTCTGTATGTAGATTCCCCTGTCCAGTCTGGATGTATCCCGAATGCTGGAGAGGTGGTGGAGAGTCATCCGTACCTATGCTGTAGTATTCAGAATACTACTTTGTCAGAAAATTATTTTCATTGTTTAGTTCTGAATGGATGGATTAAAGAGACTGCAAGTACTTGATCCCTGTCACTATGTATGCCAGCATTATATACAGGGAAATACCGGGAAACAGTTCAATCTGTGCCTAAACTGTATACAGGGAAACAGAACTATCTGTTCCTAAACTGCATACAGGGAAACCGTGCTATATGTGCTTAGACTGTATACAGGGAAACTACTATGTGTGCCTAAACTGTATACAAGGAAACAGCACTATCTGTGCCTAAACTGTATACAGGGAATCAGTACTATCTGTGCCTTAACTGGATACAGGGACACAGTACTATCTGTGCCTAACCTGTATACAGGGAAACAGCACTAACTGTGCTTTAACTGTGTACAGGGAAACCGTGCTATATGTGCCTAGACTTTATACAGGGAAACAGTACTATTTGTGCCTAAACTGTATACAGGGAAACAGTGCTATATGTCCCTAGACAGTACTGTTTCCCTGTATACAATCTGTGCCTACATGAATTAAAGGTAAAAGCTTTCTCTGCTTGTTTTTACAGGAAGGAACAGAAATGCTGCTCTTTGCCTGCATTATTTATGGGCAGGGACAGAGTAATAAGGGGGTATTTGTGTCTAAATCTTACTCCTAGGACAATCTCTCTAACATGGGCCCTAGTGGGAAAGAAAGTAGTGATTATCCTGTGAAAACAAGTCATCATTATCCATTAGGTTGGTGATATCTTAATTGTGGGGACTGACTGCTTGGACTCCACTAACCTGCAGAACAGGATAATTGTATCTCCTGTACGAGATGTAGCATTCAGTTGGATATCGACCGCCGCGGCGTTCACCAGGAGAAGCCGAGTGCAGCATTCAGCAGCCCCATGAGATGTGGATGTAGCGGCGGTCGAGCTCAGGCTGCTGCTCCGTGATGATGGACATAATGGTTCCTTGTTCTGCCAATGGTTACTGGTCCCTGTGATCAATAATTTGTCTATTCTAGGGGTAGGTGACAGCTTGTTTTTACTGGACTACCACTTTTAATTTTCCCTCTGATTCCTCCTGACCTTTGGATCACATTCTCAGTAAGTTTACAAAGAAATTATTACCGTATATACTCGTGTATAAGCCGACCCGTGTATAAGCCGACCCCCCTACTTTTGCCCCCAAAATCTGGGAAAACCTATTGACTCATGTATAAGCCGAGGGTGGACCCCAGCACAGGTATACAGCCCCCAGCAGTGGGGTATACAGCAGCCTCCCCAGTGGTATATACAGGCCCCAGCAGTGTTACAGCAGCCTTCCCAGTGGTATATACAGCAGCAGCCCCAGTGGTAGTATACAGCAGCCCCAGTGGTAGTATACAGCAGCCCCAGTGGTAGTATACAGCAGCCCCAGAGGTATATACAGCAGCCCCAGTGGTAGTATACTGCAGCCCCAGAGGTATATGCTGCAGCCCCAGTGGTAGTATACAGCAGCCCCAGAGGTATATACAGCAGCCCCAGTAGTAGTATACAGCAGCCCCAGAGGTATATACTGCAGCCCCAGAGGTAGTATACAGCAGCCCCAGTGGTAGTATACAGCAGCCCCAGTGGTAGTATACAGCAGCCCCAGTGGTAGTATACAGCAGCCCCAGTGGTAGTATACAGCAGCCCCAGTGGTAGTATACAGCAGCCCCAGTGGTAGTATACAGCAGCCCCAGTGGTAGTATACAGCAGCCCCAGTGGTAGTATACAGCAGCCCCAGTGGTAGTATACAGCAGCCCCAGTGGTAGTATACAGCAGCCCCAGTGGTAGTATACAGCAGCCCCAGTGGTAGTATACAGCAGCCCCAGTGGTAGTATACAGCAGCCCCAGTGGTGGTATACAGCAGCCCCAGAGGTATATACAGCAGCCCCAGTGGTAGTATACAGAAGCCCCAGAGGTATATACAGCAGCCCCAGTGGTAATATACAGCAGCAGCCCCAGTGGTAATATACAGCAGCAGCCCCAGTGGTAATATACAGCAGCAGCCCCAGTGGTAGTATACAGCAGCCCCAGAGGTATATACAGCAGGCCGCCCGCCCGCCACCCCCATCAGTATCGAGGGCCCCCCCCCCTTGCTCTGCAAACCTGTAAAGTAAAATCATTATACTTATCACTGTCCTGTCGCCGCTGTCCCCGCCGCTGCCGACATTGCGCTCCTCCGTCTTCATCCAGCGTCTTCCAGCTACACGCCCTAATCACGCCCATCCTAAAAAAAACCTCACTTGACCCTACCTCTGTCTCTAACTATCGCCCCATATCTCTTCTCCCATTCGCTTCTAAGCTACTTGAACAGCACATCCACTCCGAACTGTCCTCCCACCTCTCCTCGTGCTCCCACTTCGACCGCCTACAGTCCAGCTTCCGACCCCTCCATTCCACCGAAACAGCCCTGACCAAAGTCACCAATGACCTACTGACCGCCAAGAACAAACACCACTACTCCATCCTCCTCCTCGACCTGTCTGCTGCCTTCGACATGGTTGACCACTCCCACTCCCTTCTTCTCCAGATCCTGGAATCCCTCGGCATCACCCATCTTGCCCTCTCCTGGGTCTCCTCATACCTAGCGGACCGGACCTTCAGCATCTCCCACTCCCACACCTCCTCACCCTACCCCCTTTCTGTCGGAGTCCCCCAAGGTTCGGTCCTGGGACCCCTACTTTTCTCCATATACACTCTCGGCCTAGGGCAACTCATTGAGTCCCACGGCCTCCAGTACCACCTCTACGCCGACGACACCCAAATCTACCTGTCCGGCCCTGACATCACCTCCCTACTCTCCAAAATCCCACAATGCCTTTCCGCCATCTCATCTTTCTCTACTCGCTTCCTTAAACTCAACATGGACAAAACTGAATTCATAGTCTTCCCCCCAAGAAATTCCACCCCACCTCCCAACCCATCCATCTGCATCAACGACTGCGCCCTCTCCCCAGTCCCCCAAGCCAATTGCCTCGGGATAATCCTTGACTCCTCCTTATCCTTCAAGCCCCACATCGAGGCCCTCACCACATCCCTCCGGCTCCAGCTCAAGAACATCTCGCGGATCCGCTCCTTCCTCACCCACGACTCCACTAAAACACTCATTCATGCTCTTATCATCTCCCGCCTTGACTACTGCAACCTTCTTCTCAATGGCTTCCCGGCTAACTCCCTCACACCTCTGCAGTCTATCCTCAATTCCGCTGCCCGACTAATCTACCTGTCCTCCCCGCTACTCCCCTGTCTCCCCCCTCTGCCAAGCCCTTCACTGGCTCCCCGCCTCCAAGAGATCCCAATTCAAAACACTAACCATGGCATACAAAGCGATACACAACCTGGCCCCACCATACATCTCCGACCTGGTCTCCCGATACCTACCCTCACGCAACCTCCGCTCCTCTGCTCCCCTCTCATCACCTCTTCACACAACCGAGTCCAGGACTTCTCCCGGGCATCTGCCTTACTCTGGAACTCCCTGCCCGAACACGTCAGACACTCGCCTACCCTGAGAAGCTTCAAGTGTCACCTGAAGACTCACCTATTCCGTCAAGCCTACAACCTGCCATGAGACCAAGGCGACCGCCCCATACCTGACATTCCCCCATCCTACTGTATCCCAACCCGCCCCTCGTAGACTGTGAGCTCTCGTGGACAGGGTCCCTGCCCCTCCAGTACCTGTACGTCCTGATCGCCTAGATTTAGTGTACTTGTTCTTGTCTCCCTTATCCTCATGTAAAGCGCCATGGAACCTAATGGTGCTATATAAATAAATAATAATAATAATAATAAAATAAGTATAATGATTTTACTTTACAGGTTTGCGGAGCAAGGGGGGGCCCTGGATACTGATGGGGGTCGCCTATATACTGATGGGGGTGGCGGGCAGCCTGCAGTTGGTATACTCGCGTATAAGCCGAGGGGGGACTTTTCAGCCCAATTTTTGGGCTGAAAAACTCGGCTTATACGCGAGTATATACAGTATGTAATTTTATTTATTCTTGGTGTTGTACATGAGTAGGTGGTTACATACAAAGTACAGATATAAATTACAATGAACGTAGTAGCAATAACAGACTAATATACAGGGGAGAGGACCCTTGCCTTGCGGACCTACGGTCTACAGGATAATGGGGAGGGAGTTTGGAGTAGCTCCGATGGAAGCAAGGTGACAAAGGGGTCATTGCTGGCTGTAATATTTCCTGAAGAGATGGGATGTCAGGTTCCGTCTGAAGGATCCGAGTGTGGTGGATAATCAGACATGTCTGGGCTCAGAATTTCAGAGGATGAGGGGCACCCAGGAGAAGTCTTAGAGACAACTTGGGCGAGGAACGAATGAGTGTGGAGGAGAAGGGGTTTTCATGGGAGGACCAGAGATCATGTGATGAGATATCAGGACATACGGCCAAGACAGATCATAGAAGGCTTTGTAGGTCAGTGTTAGTTTGAGCTGGACACATTGGGGAATTGGGAGCCAATGAAGGGATTTGTAGCTGGGAGAAGCAGATTAGTCGGGCAGCAGATACGGTATAAGGGCAGACTGTAGAGGTGTGAGAGTGTTAAGCTACTTTCAGATTTGCGGTTTGGTTTCAGTTACGGTAGATCAGGCAAACATGAACTTTTGAACTTCAGGTGTTTTATTTTAATGTTTCACAGCTGCATTTTTGCAAATCCGTCAGAATTCCACCTTTTTTGCAAAAAACAGATACGGCACAATTGCGGCAAGGTGGTGTTCTGGCTAATGCATTTTGTATTAGAGTTCTGGACATGTGCAGCACTTGTGTTTTCATAGCAGTCCAGCAACTCCGGCTCCTTAAGCACTGGACAAATACCACTGCTAACTGCAGCTTTAAGAGACGCCACTAGCGCATGATTTGCCGGATCGCGATAAAAACGCAAGTGCCGCACATGTCCGGAACTCCAATACAAATGCTTCAGCCCGAATGCAATGGTGCCAAATGGTGCAAAAAAAAGTGGAATTTTGCCAGATCAGCAAAAACGCAAATGTGAAATCACACTTAGCAGAGAGACTACCGAGGAGGTTATTACAGTAGTCTAGGCGAGAGATGATTGGGGCATGCACTAACAATTTAGTAGATTGAGGTTTGAGGAAGGGATGAATTCTGAAAATATTTTTGAATTGGAGCATGGAGTGACGAGAGCTTGGATGTTCGGATTTGAAGGGCAAGTAGAGTCAAGGATTACTCCAATGCAGTGGATTAATGGTAAAGGGGAAAGAATTGTCATGAATTGTGATAGAGGGTTCATTGTGGTAGAGGAGTTTAGGTAAGATGAAGGAAAGCTGATTTGCACAGTGGCTCAGTGGCTAGCACTGTACTGCTCTGGGGTCCTGGGTTCAAATCCCACCAAGGACGACATCTACAAGGAATTTGTATGTTCTCGTGTTTTACGTGGGTTTCCGCTGGCTTCTCTAGTTTCCTCCCACACTACAAAGACATACTGATAGGATAGACTCTGAGCCTTAATGGCGACAGAATTGCTGATGTATATAAAGCAGTATGAAATTAATTGTGCTATATAAGTGAATAAATATTATTTGTCCACATTAAGCTTCAGGAAGTGTAAGAAGGAGGATATGGCGGATATGGAGGCGTCATCAGCGTATGGATGGTACTGGAAGCCATGGGACTTTGAATTGTCAAAGGCAAAAGGTGTAGATGGAGACTACTAGTGATCCCAAGACAGAGCCTTGAGGGATACTGACAGAGGGTGGCAGACCCTAAGTGTGCAGATGGAAAGGTATGAGGAGAGGGCAAGGTCTTTGAGGTCAAAGGACTAGAGGATCTGTAAATTCTTCAGCGCTTAGTTCTTTTCTACTGGAGTTGTGGTTTTTCTTTCTGGCCAATTGGCTCTGGTGAGTCCTGGCCAGTAATAACTGAACTATACCATAAAATAAGCCAACGTCCTGGCTGATGCTACCTGCAATTTTGGGTCTATGACCTCTCCTGCTGCATGATCACATCATCTCCTGAGCCGAGGCGGCATGTCACCGCTGGTGTGCGGATACCGTACATTCCTGGAAGTAAGGATGATGGTGATACCAAGTAAGGTATCCAGACAGCATCGATGGAATCCAGCAGGTACGGACGCGTGTACGCTCCTCAGCCTCAGCTATACTCCAGCTGATGACATGAGGTTAATTGGATTATTTGGTTTAGTGAGTTCTTGTATTTCTCCGTAAAATAGCCATAATAAAACTTAATTTCATGGAGCTCTGTGTTATACTGTTAATCTTTTATTCCTCTTGGAAATGATAGGGAAAATTGAGAACGGCATCTTCTCCAAATAGGGCGTCTTTTTACATTTTAACCCCCAGTGAAGGCTCATAACTGATTCACTAAAGGAAGGAGGGTAATACCGTGTTAATATACTCCTGCATTTCCAGGAGGAGTAACCGAGAAGCAGTATGCCCCGGAATGATTACATTGTTGGGGAGGGAGGGTTTATTTAATCTTCTGATGTATTTTTGTCATGTAGAAGTAGATGTCATCATTTGATTTACAGACATGACAATGGATGATGATATGTGGAGGATTACGTCCTAGGATGAGGCAGCCATGGTCAGATCCAGTCTTGTCCTGTAATTGGAGGCAGTGACACAACGTTTGCGTAGGTGAAATGTCTGCAGTGCACGGAACAACAATAGATCCTAATATAATAATGGGTATCGGAGCGCTTCACAGATGGCACAGCAGTAACTTCAGCCATGGATGAACTGTGCATGAATCAGCAGCTGTCAGGGCGGCCGCCAGCTTTGGTCACCTTTACATTAGAAATATCACGTTTTTCTCTGCTTTTGTGTATTGGAGCTTTTAAAGCACTTATAAAGCCAGCCGCTCCTTGCTAATAACAGAGGGCAAACATTTCAGCTCTTACGGAATATTTTTCTTGTTTATTGTACAGCTGGAAACAGAATTTTCATTATTTGGCCTGTGTGGTTTACACCAAAGCCATCAGGATGTGATTGATGTGTGGACTTTAGAGTATTCCTAGAAGTGATAGTTATTGATAGGGGACTTACTGGGGATCAGACTGCGGAGACCCTCAACAAACCTGAGAACTGGACACCAAACTTGTCTATGCAGAGCTCTGTCTTCAACAAAGCAGAGGTCTTCAGGCTCTATTAACACTCTGTTCATTGTCCGTTGGACTGCCGGAGAATGCAAAGTACTGCGCTGTATCTCCAGCAGTCCTATATACTATGCAAAAAAATAGATGTTAAGCATGAGCACGTATGCTCCATCCAAGACGGAGACAGGACTCTGTACAGCCTGGTTCTTGGTCAGATCTCCAGCGATCGGGATACAATCCCTTAGGCTGGTAACATTAAAGTTTGATAGTGATCAGGATGAGAAAAGATGCGCAGCTGCATGTGCAAACTGATGCCAAATGCATGGTAGCGTAATTTATCCTGATCAAGTATCACAGTAAATCTTGGTTGAAAACCTGGAACATAAGAGGAATTGATGAGTGAGTAAGAGAGACAGAGACACGTCTCCTGACGCTGCCACCCGGGTTGCAATGCAGCGCCATTCTACTCCAGGCATTCTGTGTCTGATTCCGGATGCCTGCATACAATTCATACAGCCTCAGGCGGACGAAATGCGCAGCATGTTTTGATTTTTGCCCACATAAAAACAATGCGGTGGGACACGAGCATGCAGATGCATGTCTATGCAAGCACCATGCGTCCTTATATTAAACATAGGGACGCATGGCTGATCCGTAGGCTGCCACACTGCGACGCAGGGGAAACCAGGCATTTGGGTCCTCTCTTTTCTCCTTCTTTATCCTCACTTCCCTTGTAGACTGAGTCCTCGCAGGCAGGGTCCTTTCTCCTCACCTTCTGTATCCTCACCCATCCTTGTAGACTGTGAGCCCTCGCAAGCAGGGTCCTCTCTCATCACCTACTGTATCCTCACCCATCCTTGTAGACTGTGAGCCCTCGCAGGCAGGGTCCTCTCTTTTTATCTTCTGTATCCTCACCCATCCCTTGAAGACTGTGTGTCCTCGTGGGCAGGGTCCTCTCTCCTTCTGCACTTGTGTGCCTTGTATTGCTCATGTTTGTTGTGCTTGTCTATGTATGTCCCTCTTCACATGTAAAGCGCTGTGGAATATATGGCACTAAAATAATAAATAATGTCTTCCTCCCAGGCATTGATCAGCAGGTCCTGTCTGTGAGTAGTCTGTATGGTGCTTCTACGACCTATGGTACAAGGTCCCGTAAGCACCGTACTGTAACTGAACTACTCACAGAAATCAGCGGGAGGAAGACATGACCGGAGCTCATTGTGGGTTTGCGGGGAGGGTAAGAAAGGTTGTGTCTGCCTGTCTGTCTGTGTCCCCCGAAAACAGAGCAAAGAAGCACAAACAGAAGATGCGCTTGTGATGCTTTTTTTTGCAAAAAGAGGATTTGTTTTTGGTGCAGAAACTGCATCAAAAACAGATAATAAAACACAGAGCACAAACGCTGTGTGAACTTGGCCCTTATCCTTGTATGCTCAGTTTGGCTAAGCGTTCATGTGTTTGTAAAATTCATCTCCCTCTCCTCTCCCCATTGAAAGCACTTTTTATCAGTTCATCTTCTGGGAAAATAAAGCTATTCGGGTATGTGATTATGATCCAGAGGAGCTGAGTGTTGGACGGCTTCCCCCTGCATTCACTCGATGGTGTCCGCTTCTGAGGTGCGGAGGAGCGGACACACGGACTGCAGCTGTCAAAACGCTGCGGTTGGGAACGCTGCTTATCCTTATCGTGAGTATGCAGACTTGGGCCACGTGCACACGTTGAGTATTTGATGAGTTTTTTACCTCAGGATTTGTAGACAAAACCAGGAGTGGAGCAATTAGAGACAAGTCTAATAGAAACACCTGCACCACGTCTGTATTTATCACCCACTCCTGGTTTTGGCTACAAATCCTGAGGTAAAAAACTCATCAAATACTCAACGTGTGCACGTGGCCTTGTGTGTTGGAATTGAATACTTGTCCCCAGTGTGACCTGTCGTGAACTTAGGAGACTCCATAGTATTACGGCTTCGGTAAAACCGGCAGGCACGTAATACATAAACCCTTCATTTTGTAATGGACTCAATGTGTTATGATTGTCCCCGTGTGTCCTTCATGTTCCCACTTTACAGTAAAGCCGCACACACAGCAGCTGACTGTGATATCTGTAGCGAGGCAGACGTTTGACAGTGTTATGTTATGACAGTACCATCATGCAAAGTCCTTGGGCTCTTAAGCCCGACCGGTTCTACTACTGCGCTCTATTTATTGCACAGCTGTTTGCTTGATTTACTTGCTAAACACCAGAGCTGCAAATGGTTTAGGCGACCAATAAAGGACGGTCCATGTTTCTGGATACAATTGGGCATTGGATTGTTTTCCACACGACAGAACCTGCATTGAACCCAAGTGTGACCCGTCCTATTCAGTGCTCGGGTCTGTCCTGATGTGACCACACGCTCATCTAGGTAAGTGTTTTGCCTGGTTGATGCCGTGGAGATGTAGATTTCCACATCTTCATATTGTTCAGAGCTCACTTTGAAGAAAACAAGTGTAGAACGGCAGGTGATAATAGAGGATCAAGTGAAACCCTGTAGGGGGTCTACAATTGGATTAGTACAATGAGCATCACAGCCTAGAGCGCCTGGTAAACAGACTGCAACCATATAGGAAGAGCCCGGCAATGTGTCAGCGCCCGACAGATGGGCTGTGCACCACAGTAACAAATATTTCAGAATATAATTAATGGAAAATTGGATTTATTAAGCAAAAAAAGTGCATTGCCAAAATATTATATTGTATAAAATTGCTGAATGGGTTAATGATTGATTTGGTAATTAAAGATTATAGTATGGGTCATTAAAAAATAATCGAAAAGATATATTCACAATTTCTAATTGTGTTTCCCAGTTAATCAAATAAATAGGTACTATGGGTTACAGTATCAGAACTGTAATGATTTGACTTTTTGTAGCCTTAGAGGACCTGTCGCCAAACCAGGCATGGTGATCTAATTACAGCACTGGATACAGCATGTCTCCAGCATGCAGACAAGGGGTCCCCCAGCACTTGAGCAGCCCTGTACCCCGAGATAATACACTTAGAAAACTTACATGCTAAAGCCACTAAGGAGGTGGCTAGGGGCTGCAGCCAAGGGCAGATTCACACCCCCTGCATGTGTAATATTCCCACCGCTGCCAGTCATTCTCTCCCTGTCTGCAGCATTTAAACAGAGCTTTTTTTTTTTTCTCTCTCCCAGAAAGTCCGTTACCCCACCCCCTGATGGGCGGGGCTAAACAGGAGAGAAAAAAACCCTCTGTTTAAATGCTGCAGACAGGGAGAGCATGATTGGCAGCGGTGGGCAGATTACGCATGCAGGGGCTGTGAATCTGCCCTTGGCTGCAGCCCCTAGCCACCTCCTTAGTGGCTGTAGCATGTAAGTTTTCTAAGTGTATTATCTCAGGGTACAGGGCTGCTCAAGTGCTGGGGGACCCCTTGTCTGCATGCTGCAGACATGCTGCATCCAGTGCTGTAATTAGATCACCATGCCTGGTTTGGTGACAGGTCCTCTTTAAGAATAAAACCTTGTTGCTGGTGTCTCGTTGAGTCTCTGCGGTTTTGTAGAAGTTGGGTGGTTCCCCATCATTCCGTTATGTTGCTTGCTGGTGTTCTGGTTGCACCGCTAGCTAGTCCTAGGTGACGGTGCTGTTGGCTGCTGATGTTGTTCTAGCTGAACTGCCAAGGAGATGATCCTGTTAGTTGCTGGACCACCAGCTAGTCCTGGGTGATGGTGAGGTTAGCTGCCGGTGATGTTCAGGTTGGACCGCCATCTAGTCCGAGGAGATAATCCTATTAGTTGCTGGACCACCAGCTAGTTCTAGGTGATGGTGATATTGGCTGGCGGTGATGTTCAGGTTGGACCGCCATCTAGTCCAAGGAGATGATGCTGTTAGTTGCTGGACCACAAGCTAGTTCAAGGTGATGGTGCTGTTGGCTGCCAGTATTGTTCAGGTTGGACCGCCATCTAGTTATAGGAAATAGTGCTCTTGGCTACCAGTATTGTTGAGGCTCAACTTCCAGCAAGTCCTTGGGCATAGTTTGACCTTTTTTTCTGGGTAGGAATTTGAGTCCTGAGACAACAATTAGTATGTCTTTTAAAAAATTGTGATATTAGCTATTTTGCTGAGGCATACATCTTTTGCTGAGGCATACAGGATATTATTTGGGCTCCCAAGACTGTTGGGTGTGGCCCCCACGGCCCCTGACTTCCTGCTGTTTTTTTGTATCTCCACCAGTAACTTTGGGTTGCAGTGTTGGTGATGGATAGCCAAGTACAGGCCTAGTTGCCCTCTGGCTTCACAGTCCACGTTGCGTCTTCTTTTTATACACAGGCTCATATTTTGTACAGTCCCTATATATAGCGATATTAGAGGCCCTGTTAGCTCATGAGCACAGTACAATGGTTCACACACTTCTGCATGTTCAATGTTAGTCTTATCTGCAAAACCTTTTACCACCACCCCTAAATTATAAAGTGTACCTCCGACTGGGTTACCTCACCTACACTACTGCCAAACTGGGGGCTTGTATTGTGAATGCTTTCATACATGTTAATAGTTAATTTTTGTCAATTGCCAAAATGTAAAGTGAGTGAACAAAAGAAAACCCAAATCAGATTCAGACCAGCGTTTTGAGAAACCTTTTTTTTCTTTTTTTGAGCGGATCTGTGCCAAAAACACCTGAAATATGCTTAAAAACTCTTGAAAGATGTTTATGTAATTTCTTTTGTACAAAAAAACAACACTTTTTTTCGCCTCTCTACGCCCTAATAGGGACAGGAAGCACAAGAGAGGTTAAAAGGACCCTCCCACTTGCCAGTGTCTTACCTGTCCCCATGGGGTTGGAGAGGTTTATCTCCTGTGCTGTGGGGCCGGCGACTGCAGCATACCTTTTTTGGTTCTTTTTAGCTGGGCAGTGTTGGTCGGGGCCCAGGCTCCTCCTCCTCCTGCTGCTCTTGCCACTCTCAGGCGGTGTGACCGTCTCTCTGGTCCTCCGGTGCCTCCCTGGGGGCAATGCGGTCCAAGGGTTTCCCTGGCCGACAGCCTCTTTGAGCCCGCCGGATTCCCCTTGTACGCGCGCTGTCCTGCACCACACTGATGCGACGTCAGCGGGCGGCACTTTCCTGGTCATGTGTTCCCTCGGGAGCGCGGCGCTTCCGGTTTCTGGCGGTCGGATTCCGGCGGGACAGAGTGCAGGGCACACCAACGATTCATCCGTGGCCTGTCTGGGACCCTGCACAGGGGCGGGGGCATGTTTGTGAGGTCCTCAGATAAGGTAAGCCAGCTCCCTGGGAACAATGGCCGATTTATCTGCTGAGCCCAGCACTGCCCAAGCCACAGTAAAGGGGGTGTCACACGCGTCAATATCGCCTGCACGATATCGGCTGCACGTGACGTTGCAGCGATATTGACGCGTGTGACATACTGCATCAACCAGCGATAAATCGCTGGTTGATGATCGCCAGGTTTCAGAACCAGCTCTGAAACCTGGCGATTGTCGCCCGGTGGACACGCAGCATCGCTGCGTGTGACACCGGGACTAGCGATATTCCAGCTCCCAGCGCCTGTCACAAGCGCTGGGAGCTGGTCTCCAAGGTACACTGCGGGTAACTAGGCAGCGCGCGCTGCCTAGATACCCGACGTGTACCTTAGTTACCAGCCTCCTCCGCTCGCCGGGTGAGCGGAGGAGGCTGGTAACTAAGGTACACGTCGGGTATCTAGGCAGCGCGCGCTGCCTAGTTACCCGCAGTGTACCTTGGAGACCAGGCTGCTCCCGCTTCCAGCAGGCTGGCAGCGGGAGCAGGACATCGTGGAAACGATATTTAAATCGTTTCCATGATGTCACTGGTCAATTGATCGCTGGTGAGTCTGTCTGTGTGACAGCTCACCAGCAATCAGCCGTCAATGTCGTCAGCGATCATCTCGCTGACGACATTGACGCGTGTGACACCCCCTTTAGTCTGTGCCAGGGAGGGTCCATGTGCCTGATCCTTTATGCTGATACTTATAGCATCCATTTTTTTTCTTTTATAGGGAGAAATGGCTGCCACTAAAAAGATGGGTGGGAAGTCGGCCAGATGCCCTGTTTGTCTTAAAGGGAACCTGTCACCTAATCTAGCCCTCCTAACCTATGAATACCTGTCCCTGCAGCCTAAAACTACTATAATAACCATCCCAGTCTGACATTTTATGTAGGTTTACAAGCTGAATAAATCATTTATTACACTTACATTTTTCTTGTCAGCAGGGCGTTCCCTGGGGGTCTTTGTCAGGTAGGCAGGGTCTCCTGGTCCGCGCTGCCCCCGCCTCAGTGCTTAATTGACGCCCTGATGGGCGTAATTCTGGTGGCAGAGCGCGGGCATGTTTGTATTTCCCCGCCTGTGGCCGCATCACTGTGACGCAGAGGGTCACGTGATGTCTGTACGCGTCACTTCCTGTGACGTAGGGCTGTATGCGCTCATTGCACAGGCCGCCTTCAGCATGCCATCTGCGCATGCACTGAGAGATACCCTGATGAAAGTGCCAGGATAGGTGCTGAAACACGTTGGTGAATAAAGGAGGTTATTACTTTGGAACCTTGCCTTCCTTGTGACTTCTTGGAGACATCCATTCCTTGTGATTCCATTGAGACAGCAGCGCAGACCGTGACACACCATCTTACCTATATAGGTAACCCCCAAAGGTGGACATCCCAAGTCACAAGGGTTGCTAACAAAACTGCCCTCCCTTTTGAAGATACTTCCCAAGCTAAGGACCAAACGGATAGGAAAATTGAGGGCTTGATGAAATGCTCATGGGAGGCGTCCTCATCTACTATGCAGGCAAATATTGCTTCCATTTGCATGTCCTGTTCGATTCTCAGGTGGTTGGATCAGCTTGAGTGTCACATCACTTAGGGTACTCCAAGGGAGGAATTACTGGATTCCTTGCCGTTGCTTAAAAAACTATCAGTTTTCTGCCAGATGCTTCGTCGGAGTCTGTTCTCATGTCTGCTCATACTTCTGTTTTATCTAACTCCGCTAGACATGCCCTCTGGTTGAAAATGTGGAGTGGGGACTCCACCTCCAAGATGCGGCTCTGCTCCATTCCCTTCAAGGGAGACTTAGTCTTTGGCCCGGCTCTGGATGACATCCTGAATAAAGCCTCTGATATAAAGGCATTGCCTGAGCAAAGAGCTGCTAAGAAAAGTTTTTTTTGTCTCTAGGTGCACCAAGCCTCCCAGCCCAAGGGCAAGGGGAAGACTGGTTGGTGGTCTTACCCAAAGGGCAGAGGGAAGAATAGTCTTGTCCTCTCCCAGCAGCATCCACAGCAGGACAAGCAGTGACTCGGCTCATGTGTGAAGGAGACTCGCCAATTTCATCTCCCATTGGCACAGCATTACCAATTGCCATTGGGTACTCAACGTCATCTCTGAAGATCTCCTCCTCGAGTTCGAGTCTCCTCCGCCTTGTCTTTGGGTCATTCCTTGCCCTCTCAGGGAGCTCAGGATCTCAGGACCTCTTATCCTCCAACGTCATCTCTCATGTTCCAAGCACGGAACAAGGCCATTACTTCCGACTCTTCCTGGTGAAGAAACAGTCAGGAGAGGCCAGGATAATCATCAATCAGAAGCAGCTAAACTGGTATGTCAAGTATCGCAGGTTCAAAATGGAGTCCATCAGATCAGCTGTTCCGTTGATAGGCCATCACTTTCAGATGGCCACAGTAAACTTAAAGGATGCCTACTTCCATGTGCCCATTCATCCCTGGCACAGGAAGTTCTTGAGATTTGCGGTTCTTTACCCACGGCATAGTGCACCACTACCATTTCAATGCCCCCCCCCCCCCATCCCTTCGAGATCTCCTTTGCTCCGTGGGTGTTCCCACAAATCATGGGAGAGGTGGTGGCATTTCTCAGACCGCAAGGCGTCTGTCTGATAGCCTATTCGGATGACCTCCTTCTGGTCGCGACTTCGGCTGGGGCCCTAAACACAGATATGGACAGAGCGTTGACTACGCTTCGGTCATTGGGATGGATCCCAAATCTGAAGAAGTCTCAGCTCCAGCCTTCTTCCACCAGAAGACTCCTGGGGTTTTGCTTTACTCCGACAGCCAAATGTCATTTCTTCCGAACGATCACAAGTCAACCCTCAATTCAAAAATTTCTGCCCTTCGGTCTCAGAAGACTCCTACGATCAGGACTGCATTGTCTGTACTGGGATCTATAATGGCCTGCATACCATCCAAAATGTGGGTCCAGGCACACTCAAGGTGTCTTCTGGATCATATCCTGTTGCACTGGAACAGTCTTCCTTCCTGATCAAAAGGGTCCGCTTGCCGGGGCAAGTTGTCACCTCCCTCCGGTGGTGGTTGTCTCCGACGAACCTGGCCAAGGGGGGGGGGGGGGGTCTCCTGGTCTGGCTCCTCTCGTCACTCTAACGACGGATGCCAGCAAGCGAGGCTGGGGGGCCGTGGTGTCCAGTATCCCGTTTCAGGGTCTCTGGAGTCCGTTGGTCAGGTCTCAATCCTCCAACTGCTGCGAACTAAGGGCAATGGAAGAGGCTCTCCTGGCAGCTCAGGATCTGGTCAGGGGCGCACACGTGTTGGTTTATTCGGACAACATAACTACAGTGGCCCATTTTTGCCATCAGGGCAGCACTCGGTACCGCGACCTGAAAAACATATCCAGTCAGATATTTCAATGGGCAGAGTAGTCCCTTCGGTCTCTCTCAGCAGTCCATCTGAGGGGCACGTTAAATTCTCGGGCGGATATTTTGAGTCGCAATGATCGCCATCCTGGGGAGTGGAGCCTGGACCAAGTGGTCTTCTGCAACCTGGTGACGCGCTGGGGTCCCCCGGAGGTGGATCTGTTTGCTTCCAACCACAACCGAAAGGTACGAACATTCTTCTCCCTAAACCCCAGGGATGATGCAATCTTAGTGGACGCCTTCTCCCACGCTTGGAACTTTCGACTGGCCTACGCTTTCCTGCCTCTTCCTCTCCTAGCAATGGCTCTGAAGAAGATAGGGGAAGAATTGGTCCCAACTATCTTCATTTCTCTTCTCTGGCCGAAAAGAAGTTGGTACAATTTGATCATGTCACTCAAGGTGGAGGGTCCGAAGCCTCTGGGTCCAGACCAGAACCTTCTCTCGCAAGGTCCGCTCTTCCATCTGGATCCTCAGAGGCTCAAATTAGCTGCCTGGCTTCTGAGGCCTGGGTGCTGGAGGCTCAGGGCTTTTCTGATCGGGTTATTGCTACCTTGCAAGATTGCCGTAAACCCGTTACCAACTCAATCTACAATAAGATTTGGAAGAAATTCTCCTCTTGGTGCGGTCCCACCTTGCCTGATTCTTTCTCTCCTAATATTTCCCAAATATTGGATTTCTTGCAACAGGGCTTGGATTTGGGTGTTAAACCTAGCACCCTTAATGTGCAGGTGGCGGCCCTGAGTTCAGTGTTTGATGTGAAATTGGCTGACCATCGCTGGATCAAATGTTTCATGGTGGCGGCTACTAGACAGTGTCCCAGACGACGGATTCTCACTCCCTCATGGGATCTGAATGTAGTTCTTGCATGTCTCTCATGTACTCCTTATGAGCCTCTTTCCTCATGTACCATGAGGTCTCTCTCACAAACACACCTTTCTGGTGGCTATCGCCTCTGCAAGGAGAATTGGAGAACTACAGGCTTCGTCAATCAGAGAACTGTATTTGACTGTTCATGATGACAGCATTGTCTTCCAGCTGGATCCATCTTTCCTGATGAAAGTTGTCTCTGATTTCCATTGCTCTCACGTGATTGTTCTTCCTTCCTTCTGTCAACATCTTAAATCTCCAAAGGAGGAAGCGTTTAATTCTCTGGATGTCCTTAGACTGGTGTTACATTACCTAGATTTAACGGCGCCATGGCGTATTGACCATAACTTGTTTATTCAGCTCTTTGGTCACAACTAGTGCAAGAAGGTAGCTAAAAGCATGATAGCTAATTGGATTAAAAAGGCCATCACAGATACCTATCTCGGTCAGGGCCTATCACCTCCTTTGGGATTCACAGCCTATTCTACCAGGTCCACCTCAGTCTCCTGAGCTGAGCGAGCGGGTGCTTCGCTTGAGCAGATCTGCAAGGCAGCTACATGGTCTACTCTTCATACCTTCAAAAAACACTATCGCTTGGATCTTCTGTCCAACAGGGGTTTGGCCTTTGGCAGGAAAGTCCTGCAGGCTGTAGTCCCCCCTTTCCCCACTTTTCCCCCTAGGTAAGGATTTGTGGGTTTTCCTCCTATGCTGTTTTTGTGGAGGGTGACTAGTAAGAAAAGAATTATTCTTACCGTTAATTTGGTTTCTAGGAAACCTTCCACGACAGCACTTATTTCCCTCCCTATATTCCTTGATGTTCCTGGAGTGTGTTGCTGGTTTCTTATGTGATATGGGTTCTTTGTAAGACACTGGCTAATGGGAGGTGGGAGGGTCCTTTTAACCTCTCTTGTGCTTCCTGTCCCTATTGGGGCGTGCAGAGGCAACCTCCTGTGATGTCATGGAAGGTCCCTAGAAACCGAATTAATGGTAAGAATAATTCTATTTTTAGGGGCTACTGATGGGATCCACTCCAAACTGGGGAATGTCCAATCAAAAGGCTGCAAAGAAAATGCTTTAAAAAATTCTTCAAAAGCAGCATAAGGAAATGCTTCAGAAAATGGAATACGCCTCCAAGAATTCACCAAACAAGGAGCGTTTCTGGAGCGATTTCCACGATAAATCTTGTTTCTGACCACCTTCATGTAGCCTGACATTTTTGTGCAGCGGAGACCAGCGGGTGCGCGTTACTGTCTGCTGTACTTCAGTTGGGATTTTTATTGGAGGAGCAGCTGCCCATAATATATCCTGCACTCGGCTATTAATCTGTATTATTGCTGGGGCCTGTGCCAGCTTCTGATTTAGTTTTGGGCTTGAGCGTGTTGTCTGCTGTATCTACTCTGCCAAGTTTCAGCCGCTGTATACTCGTTCATGTTTATTTAAGAATAATGGAATCAATACAATCCTCTTGATTCCGTTCATTGCCCTGAATGCTTGTGACGAAGCAAACAAAACCGATTCAGGCCGACAACTTTGCAATTTCTGAGGTTTTCTTTTTTGTTTTTCCATCTCTTAGACGACCTGTCATGGTCCAGAAAAAAAGTTTACCTTGCCAAAATCTTCATGCTCCCTAGAATCTGCGACTGTTTTAAGTTTGTCATTTTGTCCCTCAGTTGTGGAGCTATACCCCTTTTTTTCTTATTTTGTTGCCAGTATGCTAATTCCTTACTTGTTCTCCTAGACCAGGGGTCCCCAACCTGTTGCTTGGGAACTTCATGTGGCTGGCGGGTCCCACTCCACGTGGCTGGCGGGTCCACTCCACGTGGCTGGCGGGTCCACTCCACGTGGCTGGCGGGTCCACTCCACGTGGCTGGCGGGTCCACTCCACGTGGCTGGCGGGTATCTTCCAGCTTGGTGCATTAGTATCACGTCAAGCAAATGGCTATGAAGAGCAGATCTCCAGATGGTGACTTTTTTGAGTAGTCCCCTCAGAAGAGCAGATCTAAATGGGGGTAAGGAAGGACTCCTGGATCTTGGTATACTGCATGTGTGATTTTTTGTGGAAAAGCTTTGGCTGTCATAAGGGCACGATGGCTCAGTGGTTAGCACTGCAGCTTTGCAGCGCTTGGGTCCTGGGTTCAAATCCCACCAAGGACAACATCTGAAAGGAGTTTGTATGTTCTCCCTGTGTTTGCGTGGTTTTCCTCTGGGCATTCTGTTTTCTTTCCATATTTCAAAGACATACTGATAAAATGTGTAGGTTGTGAGCTCCAATGGGGACAGTATTGCAAATGTATGTAATGTGCTGTTGAGTTAATAGCACTAAATAAGTAAATAAATATTATTATAAGGGGAGGTGCAGCTGTATGTGGCTCAAGACCTTATCTCTGAGCTGAATATGGCTCTCAAGGTCAGAAAGGTTGGGCATATTGGTCCTAGAGGGTGTCAGAAGAGTGTCCTCTGGAGGCTGGTAGTCCTCACCCCTCTACAACACTGCCCTGTGAGCGCATCAGAAAATGGTTGAACAGCATGAAACAGAAAAACAGCATGATCTTGTGAGACCTCCCTGTGTTCTTGTGTGACCACGAAGTAAGATGACTATCCAGCACATACGTAGGAGGGGAGATCAGGTTGTTTGACCAGTTACTGATGCTGCTATGCAGTGATTGGATAGCATCATAGTGGGGTGAGAAAACCTGTCTGTCGAAACGCCCTTTTGGACTACAACCTACATATTGGCAATTCAGGGCCGTGAAATCAGTTGGAGTCCATTTTTTTTTTTTGTGAAGTTGGATTCAGGCAAATTGAGGAGTCGGAGTTGGATGTTCGGCTTTCTGACTTCACAGCCATGATTGTGGAGTCGGACTCAATCTGTGTTCATTTTGGTGAAGTTGGATTCTGATTCTGGTAAATTGAGGAGTCTGTGTGGGAGTTGGATGTTTGGCTTCTGTGAGGCACCGCCGGTGTGGTCGCATGGTCGGGGTGCATCACATGGGCTTGCAGCACAGGTGCCTGTTCACATCAACCTCTTTTATTTTGTGTGACTGCGGTAAGACTGAACCGGTACACAGTGGGTTGAAAATCTAGGAGGTTCATGAGATTAATGAGTGGCCTCTAAAAGAGCAGTGTGTGCTAATTGACCAGTCCCAGGTGTGGGTGATTCAGATGGGTATGGCGAACAGGACATAACCTGCCAGGTGTCTGTATGTGAGACTGGAGATGGGAGCCAGACCAGACGGATCCTGCAAGATGTGTGGATGTGAGGCGAGAAGCCTGGCTCTCCATGCCGGAGACGCCCATCCCTCTGACCAGAGAGGCTGATGTCCATGGAAGTCCATGAGGGATTGTATGTATGATTCTGAGAGGGCTGTAGTCCATGCTGGACTGTGTGTTTGAGTGGGCCCTGTGATGAGTGGAGCCCATGAAGGTGGCCGTAACCGCCATTGGGACCGACTGTGAAGTTGTGATATGGTCCCATTGACCTCGTGTGAGATGTTTAAAGGCTGTGTGTAGTGTAGCAGCCTGTCTGAGACTGTATGACCTGTGTGAACAGGGGTGTACCGGCCGTGTAACGGATCCCTGTGGGTCAGTGTAGGGTCTCCTGTATTATGTAATAAGTATAATATGTGAATGTATAATGATCTGTATGAACCATGTGAATGATGCCAGGCGGGCGTAACCACCATTAGGACCAGACTGAGGTCTGTAAGGCTGTGTGCACATGATTAGTATTTGCAGCGTTTTGGACGCAGTGTCTTGCCGCTGCATCCAAAACGCTGCGTAGTACAGTATCAGCATAGTGAATGGGATTTCAAGAAATCCCATCCTCACTATGCTTAACCCGCCGCAGCGATCTGTCAGCTGCGATGCTGGTTGCCGACATTAAGCTCTTCCTCCGCTTGTTCATTTCATGCTGCGGAGTCGGAATCGGCTCCCATCGGGTGACTGCAGGGAGAAGCCGCCCTGCACCCACCACACATGATGAATACAGGGCGGCTGCGGTCTCCCTGCGGCCACCCGTGGCTTCACTCAGGTCCGGAATAGCTGCGTCCAACACATAGCACCTCCGGACCGTGAGCACACAGCCTTTGGGTCAGTGTGGGACTCCTTAATGTTCTGTTGACGCAAATATAATATGTAATGTGAACTGTGATGTCATGTTACTATGTAAATAGCCTATGATTATGTATATCTTGTATGATTTATGTGGTATATGAGTAATAAGTGGTTTATGACAGTCACAAACTGATATATTGTGTTATATGTAATTCTGATGTAAATACTATTTGGCGTGTAATTTTATGTTGGGTGAGTAATGGGAGGTTTATGATGAAAAATTAATAAACCCCTGTTTTGTGTGAAGTTAAATGTGTGTCACGCTGCCAAGCGAGTCCCCCAGGGGGCGCTACCTTACACTACTTACTGACTCCACAGCCCTGATTGGCATGGTTCCATGAAAGCACACAGTAAGGCTACGTTCACACGCTGCACATTTCCTGCACATTTGGGGGGGCGCACGTTTTTTGCCATGTTTTGCAGCCACGCTATTTGGCGCAGGTTGGTGCATTCACACACTGCATTTTTTTTACGGCCCATTTCTCCCCGAAATTGCAGGAGGATGTGATGTCACACGTGGGAGGAAGAATCGGGTGTTCCTCCCCCGTGTGACAGCCCCTTTTGGCTTTCACTGTGTGTTAACTTATTTTGCTTTCGCAGTGTATATTATCAAAAGGTCTTAAAAATAAAAAATAGAATACTTGCCTCTCCACCGGCTGTTCCGGTTACCAGGAGCTGAGCCATCCATGTCTACTGTGCTGTCAGGACCCTCCACCTCTGTGATTGGCCGATAGCGATCATGTGATATGTTACGTGCAGATGTGCATACCACATGACGGCTACTGGTCAATCACAGTTGGAAGGTGCTGGCAGCACAGTATCTGTGAGTGTCTTGGCTGCCGGTAACCGGAACAGCCGGTGGAGAGGCAAGTATTCTATTTTTTTATTTTGATAACTTTTATTTGGCTTTCGCAGTGTATATTAATACACAGTGAAAGCCAAAAGGGGATGTCACACGGGGGAGGAACACAGCATTATACACGCTAGAATTGCGCATAGTCTGAAGGGCGATGCATAATTCCAGCAGTTATAATGGCGCCTATTGGACAAAGTGTGCGCAAAAAAGCGCTAACAATTGACATATTGATTCTTTTTACGTGCACGCTTTTTCCTATAAAGGTGCAGCAAATATCAACGCAGCATCTGCACTGCAAAAGTGAATTTCCATTCACATTGCCGGCAGACGCAGGTGCGCTTTTGCAGAAAAAGTGCGCGCAAAAAAAAAATGTGTGAACATAGCCTAAGGACATAATCACACACTACATTGCTATTGATGTTTTTAGAAAATTGTTGTAAGAAAAAAAAGAAAAAAAATAATAATTGTAAAGGCATTGTGTGCGCACAGCCTGATGAAGAGTAAACTGTGGAGACGAGCCTTAAGGGCCCGTTACACGCTACGATATCGTGACATGGTCATTCTTTTTGCGGACACACTTTGCAGTGAAAGCACATCCGCCAAATTACGAACCGTGTGAACAAATGTCTGCAGAAGCCATTGCTTTTGCAGGAATGCGTTTCGGCTCGGCATGTCACTGCATTTACAGAAGCGCTGTGTAAATGGTGAAATACGATACGTGTGGCCGTAGCTTAAGATGGAGTGCTGGGTACTTAAAACAAGCGGTTGGACGCCTGGGTGGGTGCGAATCAAGTCCCCAAGTATAATAGAATTCAAAGGGAAACTTGAGTAATATTCCGAAAAGGACCCCAAAAAATGCTTGTTTCCCTTTGACTTTCGTTATACTTTGCTACTCAAATCTCGCCCATCCGAGCGTCCAGCTGCTCTTTTCAAGCACAGAGCACTTGATCATCTTGGTTGCTCGCTTATCACTGCTTACAAGCTCTTTTCTAATGAGCTTGTAAGCACTGGTTTGAAGCTGGACAGGATTGCTGGAACGCACCATTACCTCCTAATCCCAGCCGGCTTCAGCACCAGCTACACAGCAGCCGTGGTCGGTCTCCAGGGCAATGAGCTGTAAGTGAATATGTGAGTATAGAGCGTCAGGACCTCCTATCCATCTCTCCCTGCAGGAAGTGCCAGGACCCCTGATCACCCGCTGGCATACATGGCGCCAGTCAGCTCTTTGTCTCTAACTCCATAAGGAACTGCTTGTCAATACCTCTTGCTGCCAATTTCTGACACCTGGGAAACAGTTGAGGTTAACCTTGAGAAAATATACTTTTCATTGCTTTGGAAGATGCCCAATCCTCTATCTGGAGTGTTTCTTTTTCAGTGCAGCAATTTTATTATTTTAAAGTTAAGACGCTTTCAACTTTACGTATAGATATAAATAAAATTAGGAAATGGTATTTCCAGGGCTCGTCTCATTTAGACCCTGGTTTAAAACCCCATTTTTAAAGCATGTTTCTCTTTCAGGCCTTGGCATGCCCATACATTACATTGAACAGCTCACTGGGTAATGCATCATTTATCCTGCGGTGGCGCTGTAGGGAAATGGATTGCTTGCTGCTTTGTCTCCCCACAGTTGATTACTGATCACGGGGTGCTACTGGTATTTGAAGACCTGCAGTGAACAGGTCAGGTGTCTTGCCCATCCATGAGGGATTGTGCCCAGTGGGCGTCCTCTCTAAGGCGTCATCTGTTTTTCACATATTCTTCCTGGAGTGAACAGGTGCTCATTATGGCTTATGAAGTATTTTTTGGCATGTCCACAAAAATGTCATCCCCCTTCCCCTTCCCATCTCCCTTACAACTAAATACATATACACACAGCCTCGCCCAGGTCAAATAAGTAAATATTTTTAGGGTGCAACTGACATCCATCTCTCACCAGATGTCAGTAATAACCCATCCAATCCTCACAGGCAAAGGAATCAAACCATAGATGTTTATAAATTTAATGATGTGTAATAATGAGAAATGACACAGGGAAAAAGTATTGAACACGCTTACTGAAATGTACTTAATACTTCGTACAAAAGCCTTTGGTGATGATAGCTTTGAGATGCCTCCTGTATGGAGAAACTGGTTGCATGCATTGCTCAGGTGGGATTTTGGTCCATTGTTCCACACAAACACTCTTTACATCCTGAAGTTTTCCTGGCCTCCTTCTATGGACTCTGAACTTTAGTTCCTTCCATACATTTTCTATGGGATTCAGCTCCGGTGATCGGCTTGGGCATTCTTGTAACTTTATTTTCTTTCTATGAGTTTCCTTGGCTGTGTGTTCGGGATTGTTGTCATTATCTCGCTGAAATGTCCACCCTCATTTCATCTTTATCATCCTGGTAGATGGCAACACATTTTTATCAAGATTGTCTCGGTACATTTGTCCATTCATTCATCCTTCCTTCAATTACATATGTGGAGTTGGCCATCTCTGTATGCTGAAAAACAGCCCCACACCATGATGTTCCCACCTCCACACCTCACTGTTGGTATGGTGTTTTAGGGGTGATATTCAGTGTTAAACATCTGAATGAGGCCTTGTTGGGTTTCTTTCAGCCGCACCTACCTGCATATTTGCTGATGTGAGACAAGAAGTATGTCAAGATAACTTGAATACGTTTTTAAAGGGAATTTATCTTGCTGCCCAAGACTTGACCACTGCTGTCCCCGGCTAGTTTTACCGCCCTCCATGTCTCCTCTTGTGTGTGGTCACAAGATCAGTCAAAGGGATCTGGGTGGGGAGAAGTCCGCGGGGACCACAGCGAACATGTCCTCCACTGCACATAATCCCCAGACCACTTTTCTAAGCATCTTTTCTCTGCAATGTCAGTTTTTTGAGTAAATTGTACCTGGCAGTGATCACAGTGTCTTCTGTGCCACCCATGGTTTGTACAGAATGAATCTAATGGCTGTTTCCCTATAAAGTCCGTTTAGCAAAGCTCTTTTTGGCTTTCATTGCTTGCTGCCAAGATGAGGCATGATTCTTGTAGAGACTCGTCTTCTCAGTGCAGGTTACGGAGGCACTAAAACTCTTAGCAACGACTTGTCATTATTTGTAGGGAGGTGCCATCTGCCTGCAGTGTTCATTCTGGCCTGGAGAATGTTCTGCCATCAGAAATGAATACAATGGGCACCTTCTAAACTATTCCAGCCCCTGTGGGTGTTCCACTAAATCCGGTGACTGATGATGACTCCAGCCTGTAACCTAGTCATACCTGGCTTTGTGTACCGGAGCCTCCCTGCATGAGGTGCATGGCACGGTTCAGGTAAAATCGCAGATTTGTCGCCTGCTCATCAGATCATTGGTAGTGGATTGTTGTGTAATTTCTAGGATGAATACTAAATTAGAGATTGACAGGTGTCTGTTTACTTCACCAGTCATTGGCTCTAATGTTTAGGCTGATCTGGGTACATTTATCTTGTATATCTTGTGATTTGTCAGATACATAATGTCCCATTGGGATGACCCCTGTCTGTGTCTTATTATGAATAGGAAGTGCTGTCAGTTTTCCTAACATGCAAGTGTGAACAGGTGCATTCTGAGCATGAAATCTACAGTTGTACTCTGAAACGCTATGGTATGCAAACATAGGAAATTCTGTCAGTTTTCTTATTTAGATTACAGGGTCATGCCTCCTGAGTGTGCCCATCAGTTTTATGCGATTTTACATTTTCCATTTTTACAGGTTCCTACCCACCCAGATATTGGAGGTAATTTTTTAACCCGGATAAAGGCATTCGATTACATAGGGACCCAGTGTAGAGATACGCCTTGTTGTTGGCTGCTGGGCTCACATACAACTGGCCTTTTTTTTTTTTTTTCATGCGTTGTATGTTTTTAAATAAATTTCCTTAGCAGTAATGCATGCCCATAGTCCTATATTCAATGTTTGCATTTCAGAGTACAATTGTTTACTTTTGTGTTTCATTATGCCGACATCTTGCGGTCCATGCTCGGATCAGAATCGTGAACGGACTGATGGGTCTCCTGACATGAACAAACAGCTCCATAGAACATATACTCTCCTCACTAATTCTCCACTTCTCCCCTCTGCAAATCCCTTCACTGGCTCCCAATTCACCAACATATCCACTTCAAACTACTAATATTGCACACAATAGACCTCGAGGCTGTAGGTCAGAGGAGGGTGGGGAGAGAGAAAACAGGTGCAGATCTAAATGTAAAAGTACAATATTTCTCAGAAGTACACTGGGCAAGAGAACTCACCTTTAGAGCCAGACATGTGTGATCAATATGATTAATTAGGAGGGATAACACACACTATATAACCTCCAAACTTTATGTAATACTTCATATACCTGAGGAAGGCTATTTTATGACATTTATAGCCGAAACGCGTTGTTTTAATTATGCTTTTATGACTTTTATGACTGTTTACTACTGTGAAGCCATTTGAAATAAATCTCCAAGAAGGAAAAAGGAGTCAGTGTCCTTATCATAAGGTAAATCTCCTTGGGAGCGCTCAATCATCTGGATACCTTGATTACTTGCTTCAAACTACTAATATTGACTTACAAAGCCGTCCACAATCTGTCCCCTCCATATATCTCTGAACTAATCTCCCGATATCATCCAACTTGTAATCTTCGATCCTCCTAAAGGTACCTTCACACACGACAATTTTGCTAGGCAATTTCACTGGCAATTTGCTGGTTGCAGTGAAATCATGAACACATTGTTCTATTTTGTTGCAGTGTACAATTGGAATAATGTGTCCATGATTTCGCTGCAACCAGCAAATTGCCAGTGAAATTGCCTAGCAATATTGCCACATGTGAAGGTACCTTAAGACCTCCTTCTTTCCTCCACACTTGTACGTTCCTCATCTAACTGCCTGCAAGACTTCACCTGAGCATCCCCCATTCTCTGGAATTCTGCACCCCAAAACGTCTAACTGTCCCCTACACTCCAAACCTTCAAGCGGAACCTGAAAACCCATCTCTTCAGAACAGCCTACAGCCTGCAATGACCACAATACCACCTCACCATCACTGGACCTGGCGCTCCACCATCACTGAACCCGGCGCTCCACCACCATGAGAGCAGACCCAACCTACTGTCTCTCTCCCCATTGCCCTGTAGAATGTAAGCCCGCAGGAGCAGGGTCCTCTCTCTCCTCTGTATTGGTCTATCACTGTTAGTTTGTCCATTGTATTTTTAACTTGTTTGTATGTAACCCTTTCTCATGTACAGCACCATGGAATCAATAGTGCTCTATAAATAAACAATAATGATGATAAGAATAATATATAAATCAGCTTGGTATAGGAGACCTGGTGGTCGAGCTATGTATTCCAATCCATCCCTGACCGGTGAAGCCGGCTTTATAGAGAAATGTCTCTTGCTCAAAACACTCCTCTATCCATAGAGAGCCGCTAACAAGCAGTGACTTGGGTGGTCCATCTAGTACCTGGATGCTCAATCACCTGAATCGACACTTTATAATGGTGCCCCCCCTGTATATCTTGTCGTTTGGGTGTGAGGGTGTTGCACATCCATATTTAGTTTGTGTGAAGATCATCAATTTTTGTGACCGTCAATTCACATTAGTCCCTGTGCACACAGTGCATTTTTGATGTGTTTTTGAGCACATATTTGTCACAAAGCTGCAAGCAAATCCTTACCCCAGCTTAGGGCCCTTTCACATCAGCGGTAATTTCAAATCGCGGCAGATGCGGTGAAAAAACCGCATCTGCCGCGATTACCGCATAACCGCGACACTTGCGGCAAGCCCCATGCAATGTCCATGGGGCTTGCGGTAAGGGTGCGGCAGATGCGGCAAGTGCGGTTTCGGCACTTGCGGCAGGTGCGGCCTCGAAAAAAAACGCTGCTTGCATGGGGCTTGCCGCAAGTGTCGCGGTAATCGCGGCAGATGTGGTTTTTTCACCGCATCTGCCGCGATTTGAAATTACCGCTGATGTGAAAGGGCCCTTAGTCAATGAGAATTCTGAAGTTTTGAGCACGTTACCCGGTACTTTCTTCTCTTTTGCAGATTTGGTGCAGAAATCTGCAGCGTTTGTTATTGCAGCATTTTTCCACCCCAAATGCATGAAAAATGCATAGAAAAAAAAACATATCAAAAACTCGTGTCTTTGGTGCGTTTTTTTGCCAGGAGATGCAGATTTGGTGCAGAAACCAAATACCACGTGTGCCCATAGCCTTGGGCTTTGTTCACTTGTTGCCGCTTTCACGGTGAAAGTGCAGCCTTTTACTGTCATTTTGGAACATCGCGGCAGAACGACACAATGTTGCTTTTCACTTATGGGATCTAGGTCTTTTTCTGATTCCTGCACCATATAAATAGTCTCCTAATAGTCAGGTTGTAATGGCCGATACCTAGCCAGAGGTGCCCGGCATTCGGAGAAATGATATGTATCATTGCACAATCTCCAGCTTTAGCAGGGCTGTGATAAACCTCTTGTAGTACCAGCTGGCAGATATTATGTCACCGAGGCTAGTGAGGCTTTTATCAATGACCGCTTCTGGCTCGTGTGTCAGATCCCCACACTGATTGGATAATTTCTGTTTCCGTCTCTAGTAAATTCAGTGTGTGCTGTGCATAATCTGAGCCTAATCTGAATCTCATTTACTAAATCCTCTGTTACATCACACTGACTCGCTGCCACCACCGCCATATGTTTCCTGCCTGTCTGCTTCAGCTCATTACGTTGTCTTCCGGAGTATAAGAGGGACTATGCTTGTCTGTGAATGACATTATAGCAAATATATTGTTTTATTTTCGAAATTTGCATTAATTGCTTGGAAATGTCTTGGTCACTGTTACAAATGCTCATGGTATTGTATTGTGCTTCATTAGGTTCAACGAGCCAAATTTTATCCCCTCTCGTTTACTTTGACCAATTGGTATCACTTTAAGGGAAATTCCGGGGAGGCATTTTTTTTTTTTTGTATGTTCCCTGCACTCTTAGACTATAATGCTGAGCTGCTGTTAAACTTGTATAATTATTAGAATGTGTATAAATCACTTCTTCACTGACTGCTCCTTACCTGTCACCCCTCCCAAAGGGGACAATGCGTTATGCCTGACTGAGCAGTTTTCCCCACTCCCTCTGCTGTAAGCATCTGTGTGTACGATAACAGACACTTCCTCGATCAATCACATGGGCGTGATGTCCCAGCAGGACCTATCTACACAGGTATCACATCCTGCTCTCTGTACAGAAAGATCTCCAGACTCCAGCTTAGTCTAGGACCTGTTGTGATGTCGCGCCCACATGATTGAATGAGGAATAAGGAAGTGTCGTACAACACTGAAGCTTTCTGAGAAGGAGGGGCGAGAGCTGCTCAATCAGGCATGACGCATTGTCCCCTCTGGGAAGGGTGACTGGTAAGGAGCAGTTGGTGAATAACTGATTTTTGAGTTCTAAACATTATATAAGTGTAACAGGCAGCTCAGCATTATAGTATAGGAGTGCATGGACTGTACAAATATATATTTTTTTATCTCCCTGCAATTTCCCTTTTACTTGCGCCCAGGAGCTGGTCAGGCCAGGAGGGTGGTGTGATTGGGTGCTGCACAAAGCTATCATCATCCTAGACCTCAGTTACATCATGGGCTTTGTTCTCTTTTGGCGTTCATGCCGAGAGACGTTCCTGGTGTTCTATAGTAAATGGAGGCTGTCACTGGCATTCATCACTTGTAAAGTACAGGACATTTATAGAAAACTAGATGGTGGCCCGATTCTAACGCATCGGGTAATCTAGAATATAGAACTTGGGATTGCATGGGTAAGGCGGTGAGGGCTGAATAGGGAGGGACGTTGAGGACGGAGCGGCGGGGGGGAGGAGGATGGAGGGGCACAGGTAGGGGGAGGACGGAGTGGCGGGGGGAGGAGGATGGAGGACAGAGGAGGTAGCGGCGGGGTGGAGGAGGATGTCGTGGCACAGGCAAGGGGAGGACGGAGCGGTGGGGGGAGGACGGAGCACAGAGCGGTGGGGGGGGGGGGGGGAGGACGAAGTGGCGGAGGATGGGGCAGCACAGGCAGGGGGAGGATGGAGTGGCGGAGGGGAGGAGGACAAAGGAAGGAGAAGGAAGCGGTGGGGTGGGGGAGGATGGAGGAGCACAGAGTGGCGGGAGGTGGGGGAGGACGGAGGACAAAGTGGTGGAGGATGGAGCAGTACAGGCGGTGGGGTGGAGGATGGAGGACAAAGTGGCGGAGGATGGAGCAGCACAGGCAGGGGGACGATGGAGTGGCGGAGGACAAAGGAAGGAGGAAGCGGTGGGGGAGGATGGAGCACAGAGTAGAGGAGGATGGAGGACGAAGCGGCGGGGTGGGGGAGGCCGGAGCAGCACAGGCAGGGGGAGGACGGAGGATAGAGGATGAAGTGGTGTGGGGAGGCTGGAGCGGCAGGGGGAGGACGGAGGATGAAACGGTGGGGTGGGAGAGGACGGAGCAGCACAGGCAGGGGGAGGACAGATGATGGAGTGGTGGAGGGGAGGAGGACAAAGGAAGGAGGAGGAAGCAGTGGGGTGACACAATGTGCCGAATCCACAGCTGTGAAGGAGATTCAGCCCACTGTCAGTGGAGGAGGGGATCGCTGCGTGTGTGTGTGTGCGATCACCCTGTGGCCGCTGTCAGTGGAGCCCAGGTCTGCAGCCTGAGTCTCTGTGCTGTGGATCCAGATGCTTCTCTGTATATGTCCTGTACCATAGAGCAGGGCACAGATCCTTTCTACACCACAGCCGCCAGATCTGTGGTGCAGCAGATATAGAGAGTAGGAGCATCGGGCTCCACAGCAGAGACCCGGGCTGCGGACCTCTGCTCCACACATGCAGAGGTCCCCTACTTCACTGACAGTGTGTTGAATCTCCTTCACAGCTGCGGATTTGGCACAGTGTGCTAGTGGAGCAGGGGACCGCTGTGTGCAATGGGGGTGGGTGGTCATATTGGGGTTGGGGCGGGCCTGTAGGAGTCTGGGGGTGACCGGGCATACTGAGACTGGGGGAGGGGGCGTGTTTGTAGGAGTCTGGCTGTAACATCCAGTTCTGTACTTCCATGCAGGCTCCCAACACTAACGAGCCCCCTAGTCGTTCCCTGGCAGACATAATTACAGTAGGTGATATCTAGGTAACTATGCAAAATATTGACAGGATGTATATTACAAACTGTCAGCATTTCTCAGCCTAGATACACATAGAAATTATCCAAAAAGCCCGGACAACCCCTTTAATAGATCTTGTTTATCAGAATGTGAACATGGCCGCCAGACAGACATTAGCTCGCTATAGTCAGCAAATATTGGAAGAGTGGAATCTGAAAGCCGATGTTTAGGGCATTAGGGCCACTTTTTGATGCACAGGGACCTGTTATGTCCTGATGGTGCCTGGACCCTTTACAGAGCTGTCAGAGAACCCCGGCCACACACATGCAGGCTTGTCTCAGCAGAGTCATCATCAGTGGGGGTGAGGAGTAAGCCGCTGTCAGACTATTCCTGGCAGCAGCTCATCTCCCTCTGAGACAAAGGATCGGACATGTTGATATCAAGCATGCCTGGTCTCTTCTTTTTCTGCTGACACCTGCCGTCTGGCTATGTGAGCAGTCAGTAAACCGCATGCACATATACACATTATATGGTGGGGAAGCTCCTGTTCACCTGTATGGTCTGGGTTTACACATCTAGTATTTAAAATGAGTCAGATACAGGATAGGAGCAGACCCTTATGGAGATAATTGGGCCCTAACTGCTGAAAAGCTGTAACAATGGAATCAATAATTGGTTCTTTCCAATACCATCATCTTATGGAGCTGTAAGGACTCGCTGCTTTTCCTTCCAATTCCTTGCAGATGAGATCCAAGGTGACCCTGTCCTCCTCTGATTCACACGGCACGTCCTTGTCTATGACTCCTTTACATCCTCTTTATCTATTAGCAGCTTTCCTATATTTCCTATATCCTTTCTTGTTTCCTACATCCTCATTCATGTCCTTTTGCTTCACTCTACTTATCCATTATGGCACTGAACTCTGTAATATCTTCACCCTCATAGCTTTAGATAATATGACCAATTACATTCCTGAACATGATTAATGTCAATTATCTGAGATGTCCAGTCCTGTGATTAGTCAGGCAATCCGGGCTGTAATTCTGCTGATTGTGACCTTTAAGCCTTTCGGCAACTCTTTAGTGTAAAAGTCGCACTTGATTATAAAATGTCATAAAATTTGCTCAAATGTTCAGGCACAAACAAAATCCCTCTGGGATGGAGAGGCCTGGTGACATTGACACAAGTAATTTAATGACGCTTAAATAATTTACAATTAATAAATCATCCGGAAAACCTATGGAAACCCCAAACCTGGTCCACAGGGAAGAACATTGAAAAAACAAAATCTACCAGGCAAACACGCACAAAATAAACACAACATGAAAGAATAATGCACATGCAAAAATAGGACAAAAATGTAATAATAAATCAGGCGTTGGATCTAAAAACGCAGCAATAAAACTATTAAATGAGCAGTTACTCCAGACCGGTTTTCTTGAAATTATTTTTTTTCGCTATTTTTCTGTTTTTATTTTGATTCTTTATAAAAGTTTCTTGTCTTTTTTCCCCCCAGTTTTTCTTCCATCCTGCTGGGAACCACATAGTGAGGAGGGATGCCCACTGAGAGTGGAAGCTGGGCGGCTGCGCGGCAAACCAAGCAGAAGCGCAAGTCCAACAGTCTGACATTGAAGAGGACAAACAGCTCGGAGCAGGAGCGGCCCAGTCTGCATCGGGACATGTTGGAGGGTCAGGTGAGCGTCTCTTACCATCACACGAGGGCGAGTATGTAACCTATAGTTGCACTGAAGTAATCACAAGCTCAGAATTGTGTTTTCTGTAATTCCACTTTCCTGCTGCAATTAGACCTGTCCAGCCGCCCCAGTTACAGGGGTAATCGGCCTTTTTCAGTGACCGTTGTCACTTATGGTGCTGAGCTGGGTCTGGTTAGTGCTGGAAGGAGACTCTGTGTGCCGGAATCCCAGTGATTAAGTGATCAGTCATGTGACCACTGGGACATTACTGCAGCCCCTATTTTATATACAGAGCAGGGAGATCTGAGAAGATAGAGGCAACCTTAACTGCATGTTTCTAGGAATCTCGGTTGTATGTTGTCTGCTGCTAGGATTTGGTGGTCATTTAGAGCAGAGGTCCCCAATTCAAGTCAGCAAAGCCCACCAACAGTGCATGTTTTCAGGATTTTCGTAGCATTTGATAGTTGGAATCATCACCTGTGCATGAGATTGGATTACCAACTGTCAAATGCTAAGGAAATACTGAAATCCTGCACTGTTGGTGGGCCTTGAGGACTTGAAGTGGGGACCTCTGATTTAGAGAGACAGACATTCCGCTGCAGGCTCTCCGGAAACAGTTACAGTTCTCCATGGACCTTTATGAGCAGCATTTGTCATTCCCTGTCTCACTGATGGGAAAGTTTGTGCTTGCTAAGGCTGGCTTCACATTTACGTTCCACTCTGCAGCGTTCCTGGTGCGGACGACCATGTATGATTTGTACGCAAGCATGCGTACAAATCACACAGGCAAATGAATGGGAGCGCACGGTCATGCGCAGTCAAGCGCAGTACCGTGCGTCCCCATTATAAACATAGGGACTTGCGGTGGCTGCGCTCACATGACGGTTCCCCTCCGCAGAACGCTGCAGAGGGGAACGCAAATGTCAAGCCAGCCTAAGGGACCTTTCACATCAGCGTTTTTCGCTGATCGCGGCAGTTGCGGTGAAAAAAACGCAACTGCCGCGATTAGCGCATAACGGCCGCGATCGTGGCACACTTGCAGCAAGCCCCATACAATGTCTATGGGGTTTGCAGTAAGTGTGCGGCAAGTGCGGTTTCGGCATTTGCGGCAGGTGCGGCCGCGAAAAAAACGCAGTATGCCGCACCTGCCGCAAGTGCCAATACTGCACTTGTCGCACCTGCAGCAAGCCCCACTTGTAAGGGGCTTGCCGCAAGTGAACCGCAAGTGCGGCCGTTATGTGGTAATCGCGGCAGTTGCGTTTTTTTCACCGCAACTGCCGCGATCAGCGAAAAACGCTGATGTGAAAGCAGCCTTAAGCGTTTTTTTAAAATTACCGCATACCGCATGCCGGCTGCACTTGCGGCACAGTTGCGGCAAGCCCCATACAATGTATATGCGGGCTTGCGGCAGGTGCGGCAAGTGCGGTTTTGGCACTTGCCGCACCTGCCGCAAGCCCGCCTATACATTGTATGGCGTTTGCCGCAACCGTGCCGCAAGTGCAGCCGTTATGCGTTTCAAAAAAACGCTGATGTGAAAAGGGCTTAAGACAGATTTTACGCATTAATTGAGAATAAATAATCAGTCCAGGAGGATTTCTTTGATATTGCATTTTAACTTATTTTCGTGTGTACTTGAATCATGAAATAAAAATTAAACCGATGGTTACTCCTCTGAGTGCTCACCAGGTAACGATCTGTAGAAATGGCTCAAAATTACAAGAATAAAACCCTTCTTATCTCACTGGTCCAAAAGCTGTGACTGTAGTAAGGATATCCTCACAGACACAAGTGACCGCTGCAGGCAATCTCTGCTTTTACCAGTCAACAGTGATTATTTTGTTGTTTGAGCCCCTCCTAAACATTTTGCAAAAAAAAAAAAAAAAACATTATTCCACTGGTGTCACTTCCTGGGCTTCTTGCTGTAGTTTTAATAAAACACTGCTTTATCTGCTGCAGCTCTGCTAGTCTTCTCAGGGATGAGCTTCTGCTATATCGTCTTCAATATTATTGAGCTCTGACTATCTCCGCCCCACCACTGATTAGCAGCTTTCTGCCTATGAACAATACATTGTACACAAAAAGCTGGGTGGAGGCCGCAGCAGGGCACACAATATAATTTTTGCAGGATACAAAGCATAACATACTGAGAATTCAAGGTAACCTAGAACCACTCAAAGAGGCAATGCAATACATCATTATCGAGAACACATGCATTAGGTCATGGGAGCCCACATGGTCACGTTAAACTAGTAGGTATGGCCACCATATTACGTATATCGAGACGAGGCCCACGAGTCCCATCAATTTAACACCTTAGTTCGTTTTGAGAGATCACGGGAGAGGATGAGCTCATATTGGAAATGTTGGTTGACGCGAGAAAGCAGCTCTCCTATTGTTGGGGGTCGTGGGGACTTCCAGTGTGAGGACACACACTTCCGGGCAGAGATCAGGACATTAGTGGCTATAGGCCGTAGCATTAGGGGAATGTCCTCCAGGCCTATACCCAGCAAGGCCATGGGAGCCGTTAAAGAAAATGGGAAACCGAGAAGCTCGACCAGGATAGACTCGACTGTGAGCCAAAAAGGTCCCAATGTGGGACAATCCCACCATACGTGCGCAGTGGTGCCCCGCTGGGAGCAAGATCTCCAGCAGAGGCCTGAGGTCGAGGAAGGGGAGGAGGCGAACTTTGCCAGGCGGTGCGGGGTGAGGTACCAATGCAGGTGTAACTTTTTCGCTTGTTCAAGGTGATTGATACATGAAGAGAAAAGGGAGGTATGTCTGGCTGCTATGGGCCAGTTCTCAAGGGGGGCCGTGAAAGCGAAGTAAGATTCCCATCTCTTCATGTATGGTAGTTTGGCCGAGCTTCTAGGAGATATGAGTGCTTTAAATATAATACACCATGTCGGGAGAGGTTGTTGGGCTTGAAGAAATTTTACAGAGGGCTGAGAATGCAAGCCTCGTCTGTGCGTCTGTGGGTATAGGGTCTATGCTGTAGAATAGATGACGTATCTAAAGGTAGCGATAAAATGAGGTGTGGGGAAGTGAAAATTTAGAAGCTAGAGTAGTAAACTCGAGCAATGTTGTGCCGTCAAACATATCTCCCAACAGATCCAGCCCTCTGTCCTTCCAGCAAGCCAGGGACAAGGACTCGATTATGCCCTCCAACGATGCCAGGGAAATATAGCGGTACAGGAAGGGGAAAAACTCCCTTCCCAGCCTAGACCACACCCCCACTAGAGCTCTCATCGTGCCAAGGAAGGAAGGAGAGGATGTGGGTTTCAGTAGGTTCATCGCCAATAAAAGTCTTGTCGAATGCCGCGGAGAAATGATGGGCCCTCAATTGGAGCCAAAGGGAGGACCGAAATTTGCCCCCCCCAAAATTGGCGGCATCCAGCAAAGTTGGTTAAAATTAGAAAAGGAAAGTCAGAGACGCCCATCCCCCCTGCTGGTAAGGCAGGGTCTTTAACCCTGGAGGCTATTTGGTGCATTTTATCGTCCCATATGAAGGTCCTATAATCAACTTAAAGAGATTCAGATATTGTGGGGAAAGGGAAAGGGGGAAGAAGCGGAACAAAAATAGTTTTTAGGGAGATAAGACATTTTTATAATTTGGATTCTGGCTATCCACGATAGTTGGAGATTGAATGTGTGAGAGAGTGTTTAATGTTGACAATAGTCTATCACAAAATTGGTACCTGCGGGGGGAGCGGGTTTTCAAATTTGGATACCCAAAGGGAAAGGGAAATTTCTGGGGACCCGGTGAAAGGGGAAAGGGGGTTTGCAAAAAAATTTTGGACTTGGGGGAAATTTTTGATTGGGAAAAGTGAGATTTTTGGGAAAAGGGTTTTGTTTTTAGTAGGAGGCCCGGGAGAATTTTTGGGGTGTAGTTTGAATGCTAGGGATCCCAAAGGGGGGAGGGGCGGAGCAAATGAAGATGACAACATTGGGGTAAAGCCCGTTTTTTTGCTCCCCTGGGCCCACCCCAACACCTTTTAAAGAAAGGATGAGCCCGTCTATGGTACCCGTGGCTCCCTAAAGAGCGCCCCAAAAAAAAGGGGGCGAAAAGGGGGGACCCCTTTCCCGGGTTTTCCCTTAGTAAAGTTTAAAAATTT